>CM068376.1:269530677-269920677 GCA_034769895.1 Magicicada septendecula
TAGAAAATAAATTAGGTAGATTAGAAGATAGTAATACGAGATTAGAAACTCAAATAGATGATAGTCGTAATAGATTATAAATTACTATTGAAGAAGTGAAAACTCAGTTAGAAAGTAATATAGAACTCGTCAGTAATACTTTAAAAACAGAGCTTACTGCACGCGTTGAAGCAGTCGAACAGCGAGTTCAACAGTCACTTAATGAACAAGCTGTAAAGATTGATAGTAAATTTAAAGAACAGCGTGAATATACAACACTTGAAACTAAAGAACACATTCGACAACTGGCTGAACAGTGGAATGAAAAATTTTAAATTACAAAGCAGGAGCAAGATCTCAGACACAAAGACGTAAATGAGCGCATCCTGGACAACATTAATAGAACAAAGGAACTCACTGTGAGGACCGAGACAGTAGAAATAGCTGTGGAGGAGGTCACGAGAAAAACTACGCACCACTCCATGGAAATTAACAACATGAAAGATGGACTACAAGAGGAGGTAGAAAAACTACGAGCAGAAGTCAAGAGACGACCTAGTGCTATAATGATGTGTGCTGCAAAGGTAGACGATCGAGAGAAGATCAGTTTCAAAGGTAATAAATGGGAGAACCCCATAGAATTTTTACATAAGTGTGAACGAGAAATGGCAACAATAGGAAGCAACCTAAACGACAGAAACCGTATAGAATTTGTAAGTCGACATTTCCAGGAAACAGCATCCAAATGGTATACGATTGTTCGGGACCAAACAGAAACTTATGAACAGTTCAAGGCATCCTTCGAAAAGAGATACTGGAATATACATACCCAGAGAGAGGTACGAGACCAGCTGGAGTATGGGCGGTATTACGTCAACAGCAAACGTTCCATGGAAGACTACATCATACAACTCGTCGAACGGTGTAAGCATCTTAGACCAAGTTTCACGGAGCACGAATTAGTATTAAAATTAAGCTACCATTTTGACAGACACATTAGACTTGCCGTATATACCCAAGGAGTTAAAACCATTGAGGAACTTCTCATTCTTGTAACGCAATCATCACAATTTGTTAATAAAGAATACGAAAGAAGAGATAACCAGCCGCAGCAGCAGCAGTACTCTACACAAAATCCAATACAACACAAATCGACGCAGTTCGAGAAGAAAGAAGATAATTGGAAGGAATATAAACAACCCTTTGAAAAAGGTAATTCAACTCCAAATAAAGGAGCGTACTCACATCCAGGTACGTCGAAAAAACACGTAAAACCGTACAATGCAAATGTACATAATATTAATGCAAATAATAATCATAATAATAATAAAAATAATTATGAAAATAAAATTGTGCAACAATCGACACGCCCGTCAACATCCAAAGAGAGGGGGGGGAGCGTAGCACGACAATGGAGAAGAAAAATGAATGATTGCAGAAGCGAAGCCAAACGCCAGCTCAGACAGGTTTTAAAAACGACCCGTACACAAACAAAATACCGGTACGGGCAGGCTTGTTAAACGACCTGCTCACCACAAGAGTTGCGCGCCACCCTAAACAATACACAACAGGAAAGAATGTTGTCGAATGCCTATTTTCCTACATAAGGAGGAACAATAAGTAGTATAAATAATTGGAACGATGTTAAAATATTAAACATTACATATCAAACAGATGATAGAGTTAAGTATTTGCTAAATAATATAGCAAATGAACAAAATAAAGATCTTCAGGTAAGTCACTTGAAGTTATCAACACTATCTAGTAGATATACGATAAAAAATAGTATATTGTGCAAACTCGTCAATTATAATTGGAAAATAGTCCTATCACCAGAGATGCTAAAAACACTAACTCTATCATGTCATCAAAGTTTAGCACATGCGTCTGCTTTAAAATGTCATTTAGCTTTGAAGGAAGACTTCATTTTGAATAATATGTTTAGAAGAATAAAAGCAATCTTAAAAGGATGCTACGAATGTCAAACAGCACGACATCCGAATCTTCACACATACGTAGATATGCAAAATATCAAGACACAGGAAAAGGGAGAATTAGTAGCAGTAGACTTCCTGGGCCCATTTCCGAGAGCTATTCACGGGGGTACAAAGCACATACTTGTATGTATAGATGTGCTCACCAAGGCAGTTCGACTCTACGCTATTCGAAGACCCACCACAAAAGTGTACTGAATGTCATACTACGCAAATATGTACCGAAGTATGGTCAAATCAAAAAGATATTGAGTGACCAAGGTAAACAATTTCAAAATAAAGCATGGACAGAAACGCTAACTCAGCACGGCATACAACCAGTGTTAACGTCAATACGACATCCACAAGGAAACCTTGCTGAAAGGGTAAATAAAGAGTTAGGAAAACATTTACGCATCTACTGTAATGAACAACATAACCGATGGGCACAGTACATATCATTTTTTGAACAAGCTATAAATGCTACATACAATGAAGCTACGGGATATACACCGGTGGAATTGGAAACAAATAAAAAAACCTAATAGATTCTGGTCGAGAAACATTGACAAACCTCCAAACCAAAATCTACAAATTCCATTGAGTCACAAGTACGACAATGCGAAGAAGAGGATGGAAAAACGTGGAGAAAAGAGGATCGAGATATTTAACAGAACGCACAAACTCATCACATTCCATGAAGGAGAGAGAGTGCTACTAAGAAGTAATCCAGTGGGAAAACGAATCGACAATATAGCAAAGAAACTATTCAGACTGTACGAGGGACCCTACTTATTACAAAGGAGGAAAGGACGACACACATTTATCGTCTGCGATCCGACAAGAAGCAAGATTATTGGAAAGTACCATGCATCAGCATTCCGTAAATTCTATGGATGAATAAATAAAGAGTCAACTTATAAATCCATGGGAGGGACGTAATCCACCCAGGGAAAGAAGAAAAATTTTAAGAACCTTTATAACCACTAATTGTGAGTTGCAATAAATAATAAAAAAAATAATTTCTGAGTAAAGAAATAAAATTTGAATAAAATTCAAATTTTATTTTACCCAGCAGGGAAATTTATGCATTAATCGTGGGAACCGTTCAGACACCGTGTGAAATTTTGCCATAACTGCCATAATTTACACAGCGTTACATTCATAATTTGCATAAACAAAGTTTAATATTATACCGAACGATTGGTGAAATAATATTAATAAAAAAGTGTGCGCTTCATAGAAAGACGCGTAGGTTGAATGTAACGATTAAATCGACGCGCCGACCTGTTCAATGTTGTCAAAACAATTTCCAACAGGAATTTCAACGACGGCAGCAGTATAAAAGCCCAGCGAGCGACACTTTCTTTCTCAGATGATACTCAGATCAAGCTCAGATAGTACGCGACATCCACGCATCTCGATACCGTACATTTTACAAAGTTTTAGTAATGTTTTAAACAGTATTCAATAAACTGAAGTGCGATGGAACCGGAATTACGTCGGTGCAATTATTAATGAGCACGAGTGATTTTTAAAAAAAGACTATACTAATGAATCTACGAGAGTTGTAACTACGATGAAATTCGAGAAGTCTACATAGAACTTCTAGACATCTACGAGGGACAAGATAAGAAGTGGAGAGGAACTAGACAAGAAGACGAGAGGACGCAGGGACAGCGCATGCAGCTACATCCAGCCGTACATCATCACGACCAGAGGTCCACGTCAGAACTCAGCATCCAGGAGACGGAGCGAGGAATTTCAACGACGCAGAGACAGAGAAGGTGATACCGAAGAGGATCAACAAACTCGAGAGTCCAGATGACGGTAACAACAAAGTTAAATGTTTAACAGAAAAATGCAGGTGAAGTCAGACATTTATTTAATATTATTAATGACCCTGAGATCTATCGAATAAGCTCTAGTTTCCATATACAAGTTTACAAAGAAATTAATATATTTTTAAATTTGCATAACGAATAAATAATTGTTCAAAACGTAATTGAGAATAGAGAATAAACTGTAGTAATCTCATAAATAAATGGTCAAGGAAGAACCATATTTTTATTATATTTTGTAATTGATTAGATGAGTAATTTTAAATATGAGAGTTACGTAATTAGAAGATTGTTAATTAATTGAGACATTAAATAATAGAATCAATTAAAGTAATAAATATTCTATGTTAATATTTTAATAAATATTTAATTAATTAAAAGTTTTATTAAGTGGTATATATTAAAAACCACACTTGCAAAGACAAAATGAATATTAAATTTTATACGTATTAATCACGTTTTTATAATAATTATATGTGTAATATATTATATGTCTGTGTAATATTTCAGGTCATATATGATTTATGTATGTGTATACTATGTCTTAGAAATATAAGAAATAAGATTTAAACACGTTATAAGTGCATTATATTCAGATTGAATATAAGGGTTCAAATAATAATTAACCCACACTAAACAATTAATAACATGATAATTTGAAATTTAAAGAATACATCAAATGAATAAAATGAATATGATTTTATTAAAACAGTCGTACTAATTTCACAACCAGTACTAAATCCTCTGTACTCTTTACTTGTATTAAAACTTATAACGTTATTCACGTGCTTATCCACACTCAATCAACGACCAAAGCCTGCGACCCAGCCGGGGAACATCAATGTTCCCCGGCTATACTGCAGAAGAAGAGTATACCTCCGAGACGTGGGTAAGTGCGTACAAATGAGTAAGAGCATATGTGTAAAAGTAAGTGTCTAAAAATAACGATGTATAATATATATGAATATTATATTCAACGAAACAAATGAATGCACAGATATGTAGTAGTAATAACAATATGCAACAGAGTCTATTATCAGGAGGTAGGACAATTTATTAAATTAAAAACAAATTTAAATATTGTCTGTTAGTTTTTTTATAAAACACACAATTATTTATTAAACTAATATGTCTTTTATGTATGAATTAAATGTTCGTCTTGGACAACTTGTTTAATGTTGCTTGTTTGAAGAATTCCTTCCTGTTAATAAATAGACGTCTGCTTCGCTATAATGTTGACCGCATGCCTAGAAGATGCGTTGTCAGCCGCGGTACACTCGCGCACGCCGTTTATCTGCCCGTTATTGTTTATATTGACAAATCTCAGGTTTAGAACAGTGGGTTAATTCATAACAATGATATTGTGTGACTAACACCTTCCAGCTATATTGAAGTGTTCACGCGTTAATACAGGAGTATTCCCCTGAATACTACTGGACCTATACGGATATCTTGGACTAACGCGGGTTAGCATTGATAAATGCTCTTTGCAAATTCAGTTAATGACTTCTATTAACCCTTGATATAGCATACGGGAAACTCGTAGCTAGTACCTCGGACTGGCGTCACCTTACAGAAGAACTTGTTCTGACACGAAAAACTCGCGCAGGAAGTACCTCTTCACGGGACGAGTTTTAGAAGCGGACTGACCGATCTGCATTTGATCAGAGACCGAATCGAATGACAATTATAAATACTGATTGGCTGAAATTAGCAACACGTGATAGATTTTCACAAAGATTATCTTCAAATCGTGTACGACTACGCTAAAATTTGCAGAACGTGATAATAGGAAAGTGAATTTAGCTAAAAAATAATAAATGTAACGCTAATTATGACGCATATGCTGTCGAAATTTCATTCCGAAATGTTAATTAATATAGACGTTATTCACAAAAATACAAATAACACCCACACTCGCGCACTAAAATTGCACTATCCATGAAAGAGAATAAATTTATGGGTATTTTGATATATAGCACATAACTACCCATCTCTTATTTAACAACTTATAGCTAATTTACAAAAATGAACAAAATCAATTTTTAACATGTCTATTAACGCCAGAAAACGTGCAACACTCATTTATTATGGCTTTTTACTGCAATGTTTTGTTGCAACACACACACACGCACACACGCACACACACACACACACACACACCCACACACACACACACACATTCAAACAAATTTGCTATAGTCTATTTCTTGATGAATATGTAATTTATTTAATATTTATAATTTCATTATTCATAAATTATATATAAATTTATAATATCTATAATTTCTTTGGTATAACACTGGCAAAACACACACCACAAAAAAGGCACAATAATGGATATATGGGAATATTTACAAATATACAAACACAAAACAAACTAATACCTAAACGAATACAAGTAAACAAAAAACACGACACAATATTAAAAATACTCAACATTGAAAACGCCAAAACATAAAAATATATACACCACACTTCACAAACAATAATAGCAAATTAAAATATCAAAAACCAACAGGAAACCATAGCAACAACCAACCGGAACACAAATATGCAACTAGATCCAAAACTATGATGGCTGAGGATGGGAACAATAAGTGTCCCAAATCATGTTCCAAATAAGGGAAAAAACATCTTGAGGTAAAGAAATGATAAATATTAAATAAATTATATATTATTATTATTATCATTAATAATAATACAAGTTTTTACAATCACATATTTTTATGATTTTGTGAATTACTATGTTTAGATAGTCTTCAGAGTTGAATTTTAATGTTTAATTGTAATTACAGTGTAGTATTACGGCCCGAAAGAAGCAACCATAAGAATTAAAACGTACCACAGGTGGTGTAGTTTTAACAGATGAAGATACACATCGCCTATACATACTTAATCGTGGCTTGAAAATATGAAATAATATGCACCGATTATAGAAGAAAATAAATATTTTCAAAGGAAAAAATATGGGCCTATCTATTAGTAGTAAGACTAATCAGATGGGTGTTTAATGCTTAATGGCGAATAAGATGTGTCGACCAGCAAGCGTGTAAAGGAAAGAAACGAAAGCAGAATGGGAGAAGATACAAGAATAAACGATGTAGTGGAAAAGCGAAAAATAAGGGCAATAAAATACTTTACGCAAGAACAGACTTCTGACAAAGTAAACTCACGTCAGATTCTGATAAGAATCATAACCAGAATCACATTAGACCTATTGAAAGTTGTCTCTGTTTTGTTTAAGAGAGACTTCAATACATAATTTACTGGAGCTGAGAAAAAGAGTAAATTTTGCAGTCCTGAATTGTCCATAGTTTTTACTCAGTTAACGCTGGCGGAAATCCCGAACTTAATTATACGGATACCTACAGAGGCCCGTAGTAGGATAATAATGCTAGGCAACAGCTAAATAACTTTTAAACTTCATAATTTTAAAATAGTATAAAATTTGATGACGGCAGCAAAATGACGGTTGTGTAATAGGGCTGGAGTGGGCACATAAATTGTTGAACTCGTTTTGTGCGCAGGTCACCGTCCAGGTGTTAACTGAGGTCTATATCAACGAGGCATGCTATCATGCAATATTTCATTTTTAGATAAAGTAAATATTATCAGATGAGGCCGAACGTCGACGTACTGAACGCGTGCAACTAATTTTCGTGTATACATGTAACCACAGACTCATAAACGACGTTTATTTCCTCAGTTTTCTAAACGGTTACACGACTACACAAGGAAGTTGGACATTATTTCTTGAGAACAGAAACATACACCATGTAAAATTGTGTAATATCCAATTGTTCGGCGTGTAATGATGGTTTCAAGGTACTGATTATGTCATTTAACATAAAAATCATTAGTTGACATAAAAACTTGTATGCCTTCTCCATTAATCCTTTACCTTGGCACGTGACAGCTCAACGAGGTAATGACAAACTTTATGGGACGACATGTAAGTGATTTTAATACCCAGGGATAAATTAATAAAATCTATATATTGCGATGTACAGGGGTCGCATAACGGTTATATCGTATATTGAAATGCTTCTGATTTATTAATGATTTTTTTCAAATTGCACTAATAATTTAATACTGTTTCTGATAACAAAATAAAACTAATTAAACCGTATCTGCTTTTGTATTTTTACAATTTTAAAATAAGTTTCTCTTATACTCTAATACATAAATATTTTATTTGTATGAGATCTTTTGTCTTTAAGTTTATAAGTATTTTTTAATAAAGTTTATAACAAATATTTTCACAAATATTAACGCAGTTCAATACCCGTCCGGTCCGGAACAGCACACAAAAAGGGCTGACTGCTTTCACGCTGTATGCCAAGTGCTTGCTGTCACGGATCGATCAGACACCTTCTTCATCAAAGGACAATTTATTTGTTCCCATGTCTCTCTGAGCGCACGTCATCAGTAGTACCATTGTGATTGTCAACGATTTTTGGAAAGGCACTGAGGAGGGACCTCAGACTCTCGGCATGTTGGAATTCTACCTACTGAAAGCTACCCCTTATCTACTTCACGCAGAGAATCCATCCTGCAACCACTGTCGCATTACTTCAAGGTAGCGCCAGCACGCATACCAATACGACACTAGGGCCCAATATAATTCAATATACCATGTAATGATTGCAAAATACTAAAACTCCGTAACCCCCATTTGAGAAATTGGTCACTTAGTAACAACAAATGTGAAGTGAGTGAAACCATCCAGTATTTTCTCTTAAATTAACCAAATACAACTTAAAATCTCAAATACTAAGACAAAAGTGATGGCCTTCCTAGGGAAGAACCCAGTAAGAACAAAAATTGTAATTGATAATACTGTTTTGGAGCAGGTATCATATTTTAATTATTTGGGATGTGATATCTCATATAGAAAGGAAAACGATATAGAGAGAAAGTTAAATAAATTTAGTTATATATGTGGAACAATAAGACGACTACTGAAGAATAAAACGCAAAGGGAGACACAGATAAAGTTTTATAAGGTCGTGGCTGTGGCAACTGTAATGTATGGATGTGAAATATGGAATCTCCTGCGAAAAGATATTTCAAAAATACAGGCCTCGGAAAAAGAAATTTTTAAGATCAGTTAGGGGATGTATTTTGAGAGATCGTCTACGAAACGACGACATAAGGAAAGACCTGAAATTACAGTCGGTTCTGGAGAGAATAAAGGAATACAGGCAGAATTGGAAGTCCCATGTGGACCGCATGGTAGACACGCGTATTCCTAAACAAGCGTTTGAATGTAGGCCAGTGGGGACGTAAAATCGTGGTAGACCATGGAAAAAATGGTCAGAGAGTCTGTGAAGTCGGAACGGGCTATAGCCCAAGCCATGGAGTGAAGAAGAAGAAGAAGAAGAAGAAGAAGAAGAAGAAGAAGATTAATCAAAGCTTTGCTCAAAACTTTACCAGCCGACTCTTCGCCTCTAGATATACCACTTCAGAAACGCCTAGAGCAAACGAATACTGTCAGAACAAATATGGAGTTCGGAAACGAACATGTGACTTGATATATTTTTATGAACTATAGTAAAATTATTATATAAATATATAGACACAAACGCAGGAAATGTAGTTACTTGCGTTGTTCGGGTAGTACAGTGGACTGCTTGGTAGCCGAATTAAGTTACACGGCTGTAGCTTTGTTGACTACAAGTTCGATCTTTCCGATTGGGAGTCCAATGTTGTCGTTGATTACTGTGGAATGCTTGAAAATTTTCCTTAACATCGTTACTGTACATTTGTTGACGTGGATTTTGATGTTAACCACAAATTGACCACAGAGTTTTGCTTAAACTTTTCCTTATTACGGTTACGGCTTTGTTCACCTAGAGTTCGGTGTTGTGCCCAATTGTTGTGGTTGATTGTTGTGTCATTGTTAACGTCTTTGTGTTCGATCACGTGGGCTGCTTATAAATTTCCTGAATATTCGGAGTACGTCCTTTGACTTAGAGATCAGTGTAGTTGAATGCCGATAACCAAGGATAATTGTAAGTAAGCGATATCATTTTGTAGTACTGCTTATAATTTGTATCGCTGTGTTCTACATTTTGTTTATTCTGTATATTATGTGTAACCTGTTGGCTACGTTTGTTCTTGCCGTGGAGCGTAGAGTTCAATCGGTCCAGCATGTAAATTATTTTAACAAGACTCTACCGCTTGGAAAACTGTTGGCAACACATCGTTAACGATAAATTTACGGCCTTACTCACGTAAAAAAATATTGCAGGACAGATTTCTATGGTTTCGAAAAATTTCGCTATTCTTTTAGCTGAGTCCTCTTTTATTCACTTAAAGTTGTCACAGGATTGTTTTGTCCATTCAGCTCATTCATAACTTTCTACCCCCCACAGATCCATTTCTTTTGCTTATTTAAACTGCCATTCATAGGATATGCTGAAAAGGATTTGATTCTTACTGATCTCATTTTTATTATAAAAGTGATAGCACGGCTTTCCCTTAATTGATAGCTTAGTATTTGCTACTGCGCGAATCCTTCTGATTTCGTAGATGCATATCAGTCTTTGTTGGTTAATAGGAAGACAGGACATAAGAAAATATCTACTATTGGTATAGGCCTATTGTTCTCCTTATGTCAAGTCTATTGTGGTTTTACAGATCTCTTATCATTATTTTTGTTAAAATGTAGGCGATGTCTAATAGTTAATTCCTAATGGGCTATATTAATACAACTTGATTGCGACGATACAGACAATTAATTATTTAATTATGTTACAAGATTATTTATTACACAAGGTTACTGAAGGAAGGTATTTAGTATATGATAATTGCTTTTGGGAAATCTCAGACGCTGTTTCTCCAAATAACTCACCCGAATTCGTCTGCTCGACGCTTAATTGTCCACACATCTTTCACAAATTCTGACAGTTTATTCTTAACTAATTCCTTTCAAACTTATAAAACTTCACTTGAAACTCTGTTATTCGGTTTTGATGAATACTCTACGAAGTTTATAGAGAATCAAATTTTTGTCGACGTTTTCTCTGTGTTTATATGAAAACCAGTTTTGAGGTTTATTGAAAAGGTGTAAGTGAATTTCTTGGAGTTGCTGGCCCGATATTCACCTCCAGTAACTACGTTTGTTCTTGTCATAGAGCGTAGTATTAAGGTCGGACCAGCATGGAAATTATTTTAGTAAGACCCTGCCGCTTCGATACTGTTGCGAACACCTCGTTAACCATAAATTTACGGCCTTATCCATGGAATATAAATTTCGCAGGACAGTTCTCTATGCGTGGTCGTTCACAGACAGTTAACCTACGGATATAGCTTCATCTACGTTGACGAGTTCTGAATTCAAAATTCAGAACACTGGTAACTTTAGCTAAAAAATCCATAACTTAATTTTTTCCAATTTATTGCACATTTGTAATCTGTTCGACTAAGCGAACATTGAACAAATTGACTGACAAAACACATGTATGATTATAAAGAGTTGTCCATCGACAGCTCTTCTTGTTTTTGTCTACAGATTAAACAGATAAACAAAAGCCTAAATGGCAAAACATGTAAACAACATAACAAAAGTAATTTCTACTTGCTGCTGGGATGATACAGTAATTCAGTATATTAAACACTGGGCCTATAAGGCAGATAGACTGGTTGACATTAACACTTAATGTTGATATGAACACAAAAGCTACAGATATTACAGTACAGATAACACAGACATTACAGTACAGATAATACAGAGTGCACATTATTCGTTGAGCCTGAAGGGTAAGTCTAACAATTTATGTCTTTTTAGTCTGTAAATGTCTTCACTATTATCTAACAAATTAATTGCTAGAGGGTTAGGATGGTGTTTTAATTTAGAAGTGTGTTTCTTGCAGAGGGGCACGATTTCTCCTCTCACAGTTGGAACTTTTAGGTCTCGGTGTATAGAATTGTTGGAGACAAACCATGGAGCGTCGACTATTGATCTTCAAGTTCTGGACTGAAAGCGCTGTATAATCTCGATGTTACTCGAACTAGCAGTACCCCAAAGTTGAATACCGTAAGTCCATACTGTTTTAAGAACGGCTTTGTATATTAAAGGTTTGTTGACAAGACTTTACCGCGATTTTCTGCCTATCAGCCAGTAGATATTTCTGTCTGGTTTCACAGTTAAGTTCAGTCTGTGTGTTTCTTCCACGTCAGTGTATAACTTAATATTAACATAATTAAATTATTATAATATAACTTAACATTAATTACTAGGTAAAGGTTTACCAAGTCTTTAGTGTTACACAGGAGTTTAACAGACACACCACTAAAGACTGCGCGTTATATATAATGTAAACGCGACAAACAGATAACGGGCAATGTACACAGATCAACATGTTGTATGTGTACAGGTGTCATTTACCCACTGTGCATGACGCTGATTAAAGCCGTTGTGGTTTACAGTTTAAAGCGGTTCCTTTCAAAGAGTAGGTAGACGGCTCGAATCCATCCGGCGCACAATCTCGGATTCTATTTTCACTGTACCTAGTGTGAGTCAGCTGAGGAAGCTGAAAGACGTCTTACAGCAGCCTTAGATGCATTACCCTATAGGCCTACTATGTGCCGTAGGCCTAAACGTGTAACAGGCGCTCCATAACACTGATTAACATTAATTTACAGTAATTAAAATTATTATCAATTATGTCCTTTATTGTTATTAATTTTACCAATGACATTATTTCATTTTATATATTATTATGAATGCTTTGTGTGTCTGTAGGCGCGAATGAGCGTCTGGCGAAACAAAGAGAGAGGTTGGAAGTGTGTACAGTGATAAATCACATTCTCTCATCAATCAAACACTGTTGTCGGGCTGGCAATAAACGCAGACGTGCTGGAATATAAATTGTGAGAGCGATTCATTCATGGAAAACGCAGAAATATTCTACACTTTTTTACACGATGAAGGGATAGAACAAGTTTCAAAACAGAAATGCGTTGTGTTAAACGATAAAATTATAAAAAGTGTAAATTAAATGTTAGTACACGTCTTACGTCATCTTGCATTATTCAGTACGACTTCACGAAAATAGCCAAGTGGTAATAACTTCTTTTTCATGTTCAAAAAAAATTCAGGTTACAAAAGTTTAGTTCATGAGGTTCGACCGCCAGGTAGTGGAGAGAATTGCGCCCCAAATAAAAAAAAAAAACTGTAGTTGGTTCGAATCCATACGATTGAAAGTTGGCTACCATCAACTGTATTTAAATTTTGTTTGCAACTTCTCTAAAACACCCCATTGTCACTGCCGCAGGCCAGGGTCGCCTGCCATATCTTATAGTATCCTCCTCGTGACGTTTTCCATGTCCCGTCCGGTGTCCGAAGTATTCTAATCTCCTTGTTTAACGCTTCAGTATCCTTACTTAGAATTTCTGTACTTTTTATTTCGGATTCTATGAGCCCGTAATATACTCATCATTCTTCTGTGATCTCGTATTCTTAGAAACATTATACGATCTCTTGTGCAGCGTTTGGTCGTATTGTTGGAACTAGCCCGGGGTTCTTCTGTTTTTACCCTGGGTTCAAGTGTACAGCAAAATCGTTGTTTAACTGTCATCGTTAGTATCAGAAATCTATTTAACATACTCGTTTGTTCTAAGTACCTACTATCCTCTTCTAGATTTTAAGCAATTTTAAGTTAGTTGTTAGTGACCATTACTTCCGTCTTGTTTATATTGTTACGACAGTCTAACTGATCGTCCTATCGTACAGTGGAAAACAATACAATACACCAATGAAGTCGCTAATAACCAGCTTTAATTATCACAATTAATAATTTGTCTCTTACAATCAACAAGATAGTCTCTTACAACAATTCAAGCAAAACTTGTCCATACGTAATTATAATGTTAACTATAAAGGATTCCGCACTAATTATAACACAACAACACTTCGCTACAAACACTCGATCCGCGCTAAAAAAAAAATCGCTCAATACCACTGAACTGACAAGCCGGATGCTATGGCTTTTTATAGGTAGCGCACGCCTTCTAGGAATCTTCCATCCTCAATGTGCGCGCCACTTAATGCTGACGCTAATGCGCGTATTTCAAGTGGCCTGTTGAAGAATCTCGAACAAATTCGAGCGCGGTCTTGACTGAGGCAGAATCTCGAACAAATTCGAACGCGGTCTTGACTGAGGCAACACCAGGATACTAGCAGGAGGGGACGAGTGGAAGGAAGCTCTCGGGTGTTCTACGTGGTTCTATACGATTCTCGTTACAATATTAAACTTGTCGTTGCACGGGATTTAGCTATACCTGTCACCAAGTTTCATAGACGCTCAGTGGTCGTACCTAAAATATCTCAAAACAACGGGCAACTAGATTCGGTTTTCTACATTCTGGCAATTCCAATACGTATTTTGGCTGATGGAACAAGAATCTATTCAACCGTAAAGCTAGCCAGTTTGAGACCGAGAAAAGTTTCAACAAAGCTGCAGCCGCGCCATACATTACAGACACTTGACGAAACGCAATGACAAAGAAAAGAGCAATTTGAAGGCAGTGGAATAAGTTTTCTGGCTTATTATTTATGTACGTATTAAAACTTAGTTCTCCAAGTTTTCTATGCCTCCTTCCTTTCTCGCAGTCAACAATCAAAAAGTAAATGGATAGAAACAGCCATAGGAAAAACTGAATTATTTAATAAACTTGAAGAAGAGAATCACAAGACAGTTTTGGTTGAGGGAGAATATACCCAGCCCAATAAAAGTTATGATCGGTAAAGCGGAATTTCCGATTGCAGTTAACGTGGACGGACACAGCAATCAGCAAAAAATGTTTTAAATTAAAATTAAATAATCGCATTCCTGGTAATTAATAATAATAATTGTAAACACAATTTTTTTAATTGAGGTAATAATTATATTGTAAATTACAACATTCTTGTTAATTGTTTACAAGAATTATGCAATAATTATCGATTGGAAAATTTGAGAGATTTCGATATGTCTAAAAACAGTTAGCTATAGTTAAGTATTTTACTTGATAACTATCTAACTAAATTCATGAATTTTAAATTCGGCTTACAAAACGTTAAAGAATAGTATTAGAACCTCTCTCTCATTTTTTATTTATTTATAAACTTAATGTTAGGAAGATTAATAAGAATTCCAAGATGTGCGCATAAAATGATACATATATCTCTGATAGTATAAACTTGGTTTATGTAAGAATATATCTACGAGAGGCAAGTGATTGGTGATAATTCGTATGAAGACTCATCTATTTAACCGTCATATTCAAACAATATGCCTGTATTTTTTCAATTAAATTGTTCCAATCAAATCAAAAACCACGTTTGACACAAGTTTAAAGATATCTTTATTATAGGTTAACTTCTGATGATAGATAATTCCGTTGTTACGCACTTCATATATTGTTGGCAACATTAAGTTTATCGTTTAAAATATCATTAAAAATCCTTTGATAAGCCGAGAGTTCATTTAACTACTACTCCACGGAGCTACAGCTCATGAAGAGCCCTAGCCTCCAGAATGACGTGCGTCCACTCCTCCACTCCTTACTATCCTTTGCGACTCTTCTGACCCCCAGTCTTCTCATATCTTCATCTATTACGTCTACCTCTTCCCCCCCTTACGTCTACCCCTTCTTCTTGGCCTCCCTCTTGCTCTTCTTCATCCTGGTCCTCCAATGAATACTTTTTTCACTGCCCTTTCCTCTGTCATTCTTTGTACGTGACCTGCCCACAAAATTCTGCCTTGTTTTATTGGTGTGACGATGAAATACGCTTACTTGTATATACTTGTATACTACAATACGCTTCATTGTATAGATCGTAGAATTCGGCATTTGTCCTCATACGCCACATGCCACATCTAGTACACCTCCATATATCCTGGAGGTAAATACAGTCTTAAATTTCCACATTACCTTACGGATAAATAAATGTAGCTTCATCTACGCTGACGGGTTCTGAATTAACTTTAGCTACAAAATACATAACCGAATACTTTCGTTTTCATTTTATCTACTGAGCGACTTCTTCCGTCTTAGTAGGCTACTGGGTAAAGGTTTGCGTGGTCATTAGGGTTATACAACAGTTTAAGGCACCCGAAATGGAAAATATAATAGGCCTATAAGCGTATTTGTCTGGCGTCGCATAATGGTACTACTTGGTTTTATAAATGCCGAGTGTATTTGTCTATTCAAGGAACTTAAGCTACAGAACACATTGCGTACCGGGCACAAGGCCATGACGTTCAAGCAGACGCCTACAACGGAATCAACAAACAATGAGTCGTTTTATTGTGTAATAACGTGCGGAGTAACAAAAGTAAAAACGATTTACAGTGACGCGGTGCAATAATCTGTACTAGAGGTGGGCCGATATACCTGTAACAGGTATTTTGGAATGACTACTTTTGTGGAACGGATATAACAGTGACTGAAAAGTCGAAATACCTGTTCCGACTACTCGCGGGACCTCCCTACCCAACTAACGAATAAACGAGTACAAGCTGTAACGATAACAGAAAAGTCGAAATACCTGTTCCGATTACTCGCGGGACCCGCCTATCCAACTAAAGAATAAACGAGTACAAAGTCGCAGTTATTGGTACTGAATACTTGCTTCTGCGCATGTGCCGCTTGCCATACATGTACGAAACTAAGCAAAACAAAGCCAACTCTATGCCAATGAGACTAACTGTTAATAACTGAAAATAATTCATACTGATGTTAATTTATTCTCGTATGTTATGCAGATATATAATACAGATTATAATAACAAATTATGTACTATACTAGTCACCAACTTGGTAAATTTTGAAAAAGCGAATTATATTGTGTTATAACATATAGGCTACCTATTATACCTATATACCTGTAATGTGTTACTTGAGTGAAGAAAATCGTAATGCAAATAAGTGTGATATAGATTAGTTCATGACGTGAATCTGAAGATTATCCAGGTATATAATGCATTTAATTTACTTTTGTTCTTACTTATTATTTATAAGTTGTTATTTATTTATTTATATCTATTTTGTTACATTATTTTTATTATTTTTATTTGTAGGATTATTTTTATTCTCATTCACTCTTGTGGCTTACTGTTATGTTTTTATTATATGTTTCTGATATTTTTTTGACATTATTTGCTGTGCTCTTACGTGCACTCTAAATTTCATTTCCTGAGTTTCGCAACTGATTTGTCTAACCAAAATGGAATCAATAATTTAATACTAAATCTATGTCAGTTTGTTTACTCCTAATGAAAACTTAAATTAGTATTCCCAAAGGCCTATAAATTCTCTTGTTGTTTATTTTCTTTTAGCAAGTAATTAATACTTTTAATAAAGACACAGCGTAAAGAAACACTGTCAATTCTTTTAGTTTCAATTTATTTCTTATAACAAATTGTACAATACATATATATGTACAATGGGTATATAATAACAGGTATTTGTACGTGTTATTTTTTGGGAACGGTTTCATTTGTACCCGTGACTTTCAAATGCTAGTTTAGCACACCTCTAGTTTGTAGGCCTACTATAGAACTGAGGTTGGAAGCAATGGCCGACGTTACGAATTACTTTAAGAATCGGCATTTATTAAAAGGGCATCAGTCAATGTTTTTGACATTTTCACTTTTTGATAGATTTTAAATATTTGTATATAGATCTACATTCTGTGTTAAAATGACATCAGTCTTTCAACTAGTAAGCCCACAGAACGAGGTCGAATATTCTGAAATTTGTTAAAAAGGCTTCAGTCACTGACTGACGTCCTTTTAACAAATTATGTTGGCAGCGCTGCTATTGTGGGCCAGGAATTTGACCAAAACTGTGGCAGCGTGTCAGCTGTGTTTTGTTTTACTTCTAGGTTATGTTTTTTTACAGCTTTGTTTTTATAAAACATTTGTGAGAATTTACAGTTTTAATAATGATTGAAAGTGATAACAGTGAAGCTAATAATACCCCCAAAAAAAGAAAAATTACAGATCCGAGTGCATACAAGAGAAACATAATAAAAAAATCAATTTTAAAAGGTACGTGAACCATAAAGGAAATGAAGTTCCTGCCAAAAACCCATTGTTTTCTTGTGGGTAAGTAGAAGACCTTTTTTATTAATTTTTATCTCTTCCTCAAAACTAATGGTGTTTTCTATGACTGTAATTTAAAAACTTAATAAATCACTTTGATGTAGTAACCTACAGCAAAGTTTTTTCTAAGTAGGCCTAGCCTATAAGAATACCTGTTTGTTTATTTTTATTATTAAAAGGTCATTTTAACATAGGCCTAATTAGGGTTTTTTTTTTAGATGTTCGAGAGATTGCTTGGGGAAGATCGGAAAAGATAATTTGAATGATGTCTTTGTCAAGTTCCACGATATCAGTACCAAAAATGATCAAGATTTGTACCTGTATGGACTCATTGATGTGGAACAAGTAAATAAACGACGACCACGAAAAGAAAATCCAAGAACCAATAGCGGTTCGTTTAAGTACAACTTGCTACTGGGATCTTCACGCCAAAATGTATGTATGAAAGCTTTTTTATGTGCTTTTGGTGTAACGCCTAGAAGACCGAGACGAATCCGACAGCTCAAACAAGTCGGTGTAACGCCTGAAGACAAAAGAGGAAAGGGAATTTCTTTTAGCTTATCGGATGAAACAAAAAGCCTAGTTAGAGAGCACATAGGCTCTTTTCCTGTGAAAGAGTCACATTATTCAGGAGAAAAAAAATGTATCTTAATGCTAATTTAAATGTAAAAATTATGTACAGTCTCTTTCGTGATAAGTACCCTGACACAAAAGTTAGCTACAGTTTTTACTATAATTTTTTTATAGAAAACTTCAACCTACGATTTGGTCGCCCACAGGTAGACACCTGTTGCACCTGTGAGGAACTCAAGCTAAAAATTAAGTCACCTCATTTACATGATGCCGCAAAACGCTCTGCGGTAGCTGAACTTCTTGTACATAAACGTAAGAGCAAGAAATTCTACTCGGCCCTAAAATATGAGGCCTCTGAAGATGGTAAAAAAGAACAAGATGTTCTTTCTATTTCATTTGACTTTATGTAGAATATTTCATTACCCAAGGTCCCAGTGCAAGAACTTTTTTATTTACGCCAGCTGACCGTTAATGTATTTTGCATTACCAACATCAAAAACAAAACTAGCTCTATCTACCTTTATCATGAAGGAGAGGCAAGCAAAACACCTAATGAAGTGAGCTCTTTTGTTTATGACAACTTAAAACAGGTTCCGGAAAATATTAAAGAGATCCGTATTTTTTCGGATAATTGTGCTGGACAAAATAAGAAACATGCTTTAAGTCGATTTTTGTTGTTCTTAACCGATAGCAAAAGGTTTACAAAGATTCAACATTTCTACCCTGTCAGAGGACATAGTTATTTGCCTTGCGACCGAGACTTTGGGCTTATTAAAAGGTTGCTCCGTAGAACTGACAGGATATTCAGCTTACATGAGATAACCGAACTCATAATAAAATTCAGCAAACCTGATGAATATCAAACACAACAGATCAATTATTTGAGTGAAAGTGTGTGTGTGTGTGTGTGTGTGCGCGCGCGCTGTGTGTATCCGTGTATATATGAAGGAATTGAAACAGTTTGTTTTACATCATCAAAATAATTGAAACATTACATATTGTTTTCCTTAAATACACAGAGAAAATTATAATATCCCAGAACATAATTTATACAATATTACAATTTAAATTACTAATAGTGTAATGGTATTTCTAATTAATTATAAAAGCAGTAATCAACAATTATATATTAGAATTGGTACAGAAAACTTTTATACATATACCTGTCAACATATAACATAGTAAAACATATTATACCTGAATACAGATTACAGGGATGTTCAATTATGTATATTATTAAAAGTTATTTTTATCATGTTTCACTCACTACTGGTATTGAAAACACCGTCATTAATTTAGAGAATTCTGTACAAAATAACTGTAGAAATTCGCAAACTTACATAAGAGAATTTACATAATATTACAAACACAAGGTTATGGTAAACGAATCTATGAATATTACTTATAATCATATTGTTGTAAATTATTATTTACCGAGAACTTAGTATATACAGAGTAGCCTACTATAGAAAATTGTCAAATTATGTATATGTCAACAATCACACCCTCTCTTTCACCCATTCTCTCTTTACCTCTCATTCTCTCTCACTCTGGTCAGACGGTCACTACGAATTTAAGGATTTGTATTCTACATTTTTTTCAACATAGAGCTTTTAGATTTTCTTTTTATAGATAATAACATTCCAGTTTGTGGCCACTCTGATGTGTGTACGGCATGATTCATGAATCTTACCGTAGCTGTCACCGTAACAAAGATACAAAGATGTTTTCCAAAACCAAAACTCATTAAAACCAATTTAAGGAAAACCATGAGCCGGGAAAGCTTGAGCTACATAGCATTGTTATCAATCGAAACGAAAAACATAAACAATTAGACTCCTTAGTCACTTTTTTGCTGGTAGAAAAAGTAAGAAAACTTTTTTTTTCTGAGTAAAATGATTATCTCAAACAGGCCCAATTTACTCAGATATCAGATTTTTATTACATTTTTTAAAATGAATTTTTTAAAAGTATGTATTACTTTTTTTTGTAAAATGTTATGTTGTTTTTCAATTTTCAATTTATGTTTATGATAGGCTATAATTTTTTAAGTAGCGATCTGTAAAACATCCTGATGGAATGTACAGAACTTATTATGAAGGTAAATAATAGTATCATGAAATAATAAATTTTCCATTGTATTAAATCTTTGTTACTTTATTATAAGTATCGTCCTTATGTTCCCAAACAAATACTTTTTGTATGACTTAGAATACTAGTAGACTTAATAAAATCTTAGGCGCTGTAAAATATTGTATTTTTTTTATTATTATCATAAATAAATTATTGTCGTCTTTTCCAGGCAGCGATCACTACATTTATATCACTACCGACAACTTGTTTATTTATCGTTGTCAGAAATAATTTTTTACAAGTAAATATATAACACAGAAAATGCAAAATTTCGATTCACAACTGTGATACTGATTTATTGATGTACTATTCTGCGTGTTCTAATGACAAATAATTTTAAAGATATCAATCAGTATTCATAATATTACTTTGAATATGGGTTGGGTTTCTCTAGTACACAACATTATTTTATCTGAAATTAGCTAATATTGTGGTTATAATTCTTCCGTATCAAATTCCTAGTAAGTCGATTATAAACTTAGTCTGCTGTCTGCAAAGAGTACATAATTACTATACAAAAATAATATCTATATCAAGTTTGTCAGATGACCCGATTGTTGCAGGCTCTCGCAATTTTAGAAACAAAATATTACTGTTCCTCTTGGGCTGTAATAAATCCAGAATTCGAGGCATTGAATAAAATTTCTATTCAATATTTAACACTGAATGATTAAATATTATTATGATGGTTTCACCGATCTTCTTGTCTAGTGGAAACAGAATAACTGACAGCAATGAAGTCCCTGATTACAAACTCTAATTTGACACAAACAACCGTTAGAAATCAACAAAGACACTCCTACACAACAAACCACGTTAACTTTGATCCCAATTAGTTTGACCCTGTCTGCAATTAGGTAGGTAGAAAAGAAATTCAAAGTATTCAGAGAAATGTTAAAGATCTTCATATTGTGGAGGGGGGAGAACGGTAGGTCTTTGATGGGGGAGTACTGTTTTAGGTTTCTCTCCGGGGCCCCGAAGAGCCTACGATACGTTTTTGGTTGGAGAAGGTATTGTGCAACTGAACAAAGGATAATAACATACACATTCATTTCCGTACCAATTATTACGTATAAAATTAATTTACCTTTCAATAGTTATAATTATTTTATTTTTGGAAAAGTGTACTTCTTTCTTATGTCGGTTCTTAGCCCCATATGCGAGATTTTATAAGAAGCTACCCACCTTGTTAAACGTGAACTCTTCTATTATTTTCTCTGTGTGTGTGTGTGTGTGTGCGCGCGTGTGCGCGTGTGTGTATCGTTGATTAAAGTCTGAACTGTCTATAGCGCCGGAATATTTTTCATTTAAATGGAAGTAGGCTATATACTTTTATACCCGAACGTTTATTCCTTAGATTCGAGATGTGATGATGAAGAAAAACTTGGTCAACTGTATGATAAGCTCGAAGCGAATAACAAATACGTTTCTGCTGAATCTATGAACTTGTTGGTTAACAGTAACGTAGACATAAACTGCATTAGCGATTTCATTACTGAAAAATAAATTTATCAGAATAAAACTCAGCACAGAAAGTCTGCATCGACCGCTTGGCAACAGACGCATACCACGGAAAGCCGTTTATGGTCCAAAAACACTATTTAATGTACCATGCAGTGCTTAATGTTTTTCTCTCTTACCGTGCTATAATAAATCACAATGAGTTTACGGTCATTCAGAAGAACATAAAACATTTAAAGCACATAAATGTGAGATTGGCTGTCGGAGCCTTTGTTTATTTCTTTATACGGCAGGGCATTTCTTACTAACATAATTTCCACGTATTTCTCATGAAGAATGAACACGCGTTTTGGTAAGGCTCTTGTGTCTGGCTTAACCGTCGAAACACGAACAGCGGTCGAGTCCTTCTAGTTCAGAACCTGTGCGCCTCGGTGCCCAGGTTAAAGATATTGCGACGTTCATGAGCAGTTCTCCCCGTCAACTTATTTCTTACCTGCTATTCGATTAGTTTCTTACCACACTTGAAAATTGTTTTCTGTGTCATCTACTTTCAGAGTTATTGTACTTAATTAACGCATCCGTAAGGTTGAAGTATGTTCCTTTACAGTGGAAGGTAGCTGAAGTTATTATGATATTAAAACCTGATAACCCACCAAATTATAGGAAGTCATATAGACCAATTTCTTTGCTTCCAGTAATTCGAAAGTTGTTTGAGAAACTGCTACTAAAAAGACTTAACTATTAAAAAGACTTATTATTGAAGATAGAAATCTTATCCCTGATCATCAATTTGGCTTTAGACAAAGGCACTCAACGATAGACCAAGTGCACAGGATTATGAGTATAATAGAAAATGCACTTGAGAATAAAAAAATATGCGCAAGTATCTTTTTGGATGTAGTACAAGCATTTGATAAGGTATGGCATGAAGGTCTGGAGGGGAAATTACAAAGAGGCCTACCGAAACAATATTACAAAATACTCAAATCATACATAACTGACAGACATTTTCGAGTGAAATATGAAGGAGAATATTCTGAACTGAAGAAAATAACAGCTGGAGTTCCGAAGGGTAGAGTTTTGGGACCGGTCTTGTATTTGTTATATACAAGGGACCTTCCTACTTTAGAAGATGCAACCATTGCCACCTTTCTAGATGATACTACAATTCTAGCGACTGGAAATAAAATTGAAGAAGCTGTAGTAAAACTTCAAAGAGCCTCTGATGCTGTGAGCAAATGGACCAAAACATGGCGCATTAGATTAAATGAGATGAAGTCGGTCAACGTAAATTTTACAAATCTAAAGATTGGTAATCGGATACGAGTTATAATTAATTCATTACCAGTTCCTTATGCTAATACAGCTTAATATTTAGGAATGACATTAGACGCAAAACTTAAATGGAAGGAGCACGTCAAAAAGAAAAAGCAGGAGTTGAATCTAAAGTTCAGGAAAATGTATTGGTTCTTGGGAAGACAATCCCAGCTGTCAATCCATAATAAATTGCTGTTGTATAAGCAAGTGCTAAAGCCTATTTGGACCTATGGGATACAGCTCTGGGGCTGTGCAAAGAAATCAAACATTTCAAAACAAGGTGCTTCGGTGCATTGTTGATGCACCATGGTATGTAAGAAACGACAACTTACACAGGGATTAAAAAATGGAACTTGTCATTGAGGAAATAAAAAAGCAGGCAGTGAAGCATGGGCAAGGCGTCTTGCAGCATGTACACCCTGGGATACGGCGACTGCTGGATACAATTAATGCAGCTAGAAGGCTGAGACGAACTAAACCACTTGATCTGATGGATATTAGTTAAATGGGGAGATTATAGCCAATGGGTTATATCTCTTGATTAGTGTATTTAATTATGAAATGTAAATTACTAGATGGGTAGTACTCAGTTGTCATAAAGAAAAATAAAAAAAAAATCTACTTTCAGAGGACGCATTCCCTAACGTGGCAACGGAAGAGAGGGAAGAGAAAGTTGTTCAACGGCAGCGTTATCTGCTTCGTGAAATTAATGTGAACAAGAGGAGTTTTTGTCGGTAGATGTTGTAACGGAAGCTTTCTAGGGAACATTAACTGTAGACACTAAACAACTGTCTTCACAGATCGGGAGTTGTGAGATGGGTCGCCCAAAGTTTCTGGCGAAATTTGTCGGGACTTACGCGATCAGGATACATAGGAAGACGGAAGAGGAGAGGATACCAAGGAGGGCGACAAAACGAAAATTTTGGAATAATGAATTTCATGGTAATAATGGAGTATGCCTTTGAGTCAGTGAAGAAAGTGACATCGTCTTTCACTCTACGTGCTCATTTGGTCTTGGGGGGGAGGGGATCCGGGGTCCGGTCAAGTCGAGTCGGCTTCACGCAAAAGAAAAAAAAAGTTAAGATTAATCAATATTACTATCTTTAAATTGGCTGAAAAACGTGAGATAACATTCTGAAATCAATCCCATTAAAATAAACGGTAACAACACAATAAAAATACGCGTTACTGAAACATTTCTTAGAAGATACTTACTGGCTGAATCGACTTTCCTATATTTCATATTTCAAACGAATACGTAAATGCTGTGTAATAAACCTGTTTGTATATTTTAAAAAAGTTATTAGCTAAAAAACACAGCTGAAAAAGTAATAAAAGACAATAAACATTAAGAGATTAACAAAATTGGTCAACGTTTTTCAACCCTCTGGGGGGGGGGGGTCCGGTCCCGTTCGTCCCTCCTATAACCCATGTAATACGTCACCGTAGTCACGTTCATCATTGCTTCTTTTCTTTCCAGACCTGAAACCTGCTTCGGTGATCCATCGGACGCGCCGTTATAAACGATCTTCAGTGTACAATCGTGTTTAAAATGTACTAATTTTATAAATGTCGCACATACGCCCATTGACCCAGTCTACTTTGCTTTATCTTCGTATTTCCACTATTAAAAAATAATTTAAAACACAAATTAAATTTCCTTCTGTTAATGATAGCACACGTGTACTTATCATGTTTATGTTAAATTATTTCTTAACGGTGTGCAGGATGATAAATGTATTCAACTGACCTTTTATTTGTTAGCCAAGATTTCTAATGTACTGGAAACGTCGTTTTAAAATGTTTTATTTTTTATGTCAGTAGGAAATCCATTATAGAATCTAGTATACAAAACGTAAATAAAATTATTATGTATTTCCTTTTTAGGTAAAAGTGTCAAGAGCGTTTTATTTCCACATCTTAATTGTCGAACTTCATTTTCCCATAACCTCCACTCCTAATGAAGTACTCCAATGTGTCTGAAGTATTATATATATATATATTATTTAAAATTTATAATTTATAATTATATTACCTCAAGATGTTCTTTTCCTTATTTGGAACATGTTTCGAGAGTTCTTGTTCTCTCATCTTCAGCCTTCGCGATCTTGTTTATGGTGAAGTATTTGTGTGTTGGCTGCTGGATGTTATTAAGGTAGTTTGTTGGTCTTTGGTCTTTTAAAGTTGTATTATTATTTGTGATTGTGGTATATGTTTTTGTATTTTGTGTATTTTCGATGTTGAGTGCTTTGAATATTGTGTCATGTTTTGTATTGATTTGTATTTGTTCTGGTATTAGTTTGTTTTGTGTTTTATGTTTGTATATTTGTAAATTTTCCCAAAAGTTCATTATGGTGCCTTTAAATGCTCGTCATCCATGTGCTCTGATACAAACAACATAGCTTATCATCCTGTGTTCCGTTGCAATATATATATTTAGTCACTTTCTGCTACAGTCCGCTTCTTGATGTATATAATACATTTAATATTTATAATTAAATTTCCCTAGGGGAAGGCTGAGGATGGGTACAAGATGGTACCCGAAACATGTTCCAAATAAGGAAAAATAACATCTTGAGGTAAATTTAATTATAAATATTAAATGTAATATATATATATATATTATAACGATTCATATTAGCGTCCTATCTGAGCGTTATATGAAAGTGTTAGACTGTACGAGTATAGCAGCGTAAGCAAGAGAGAGAGAGAGAGAGAGCGTACAATCGCAGCCATCTCACTCTAACCTCGTCACAGCGACGTTCGCTACCGGTACGAACATGAAACTTTACTCAATTCAAATTATCAGTTCAACCTGCAATAACTTCAAAACTAATAAATATACGGCAATTCTGAAAACAGCATTGTGTTCAGCAAGTAAAGCTTTATAAGTAGCCGAAATCTCAGTTAATATAATTAAAAATTGAAGAAGTTATACGGAAGACGAACGCCAAAAGGAATAACAAGAGAATTATGCTACGTAGGAATTCGGTGTTTTCACACACACACAGATAAAGACCTAAGCAACAATATTCTGTGGTCAGATCTTTGAAAACACATTTGTAAATACCTGTCAATCAATTTGCAAATACAGGAAGTACGATTTTGACTAGAAATTCTCTGCCGTTTCAAACCTGTCACGGGGTGTTTGCTCGACCTGTTCGAGATTGTCGAGACTGGAAAAACGTATGATTTATTTGAACAACCAATCAGAAGCCCGTATTTAAAACAGACGCCAACTCAAACCGAGGGGTAGCGTTACTCTTCGATCGGATCTTCAATGCTCTAGTCGTGTATAAATTACGTGCAGAAATTTTTAAATCACGCAAAGCGGTATTTAAGTGAGAAATTCGAGAAGTAGTCCGCAGTGGAGATGAACTAGTACCGTTCAACAACTCTCGCTGTGTAAAATAACATTAATTAATTAAATTATTAATTAATTAATTAATAATCAGCCGTGAAGTGACCTGAGCAACAGAGTGCTACAGCATCTGTAATTGCCAGAGCATCTTTCTACAGGATTGATCAACATCATTTCTTCTGTGCTAAACCATCAAAAGGAGGACCTCTACGGATTCCTATCTTCGGTCGATGCATCAGACAGTAAGAAATAGATTCATTGATCAATGAAATAAGCACTAAACAAATAATAAAAAGCAATAAACAATTTTTAAAAGACACTAAGAATCACAAACTTTGTATTTAATGTGTAAGATTAGTCCTAACATAGTATAGGAGTGTAGAATGGAAAGTGAGGTGTAGTATTGGACGTGCAAACTTATTGAAGACCTGTTCTTTAGCACTGGTTGGGAGATATCAATCTCTTAATTAAACCAGATAAGAGCAATAAGTCGTTTGAACGTCTTAATCTTTACTTTTCACACCCACTCGTTAATTATAAATGTTAGGGTAGCAATAAGTCCTACAATTACCATTTTCAAGAAGTTTAAAAATAATTAAAACGTTAATTAAACATACTCAAACAAATTTTAAAGTGTTGTTTGTAACGATTCCCCTTGAATCCACAATCACTGAACGAATCCTGAGAATTTGTGTCTCTATGCTCTGAGCTAAGCTGGAACCGTGTCATTACTATCTGGGATTTGTTCTGGCGCCCAGGTAAAGTAATCTCACGGGTAAGTAACGTTTTATCTATCATTCAAAATATTAGATAAGCGTGTTAGATAAAAAGTAGCGTTGTAATATATATATATATAAACGTTTTAGAACTGAATGATTAATTTTTTGAAACAAAGGAAGTGAATTATGCTTATATCTTTCCCTGCAGAATTCGAATATGATATTTTTTAAGGTTAGTAGAGGATGCGTACGTCTTGCCAACAACCAGTTCTGTAGAATAATTCTGAATATACTAAAACGAAATAAATATTTTTAACAACATTTTATCGACACTCGTTTTATAGGAAATAAAATTTTTCTCTACGTTTAGCCCTATTTTATTTATCCACTGTGCCGCCTAAATGTTTGTATGCATAATGAGACTCATAGTTACCTACTGATACGGAACTTGGATACGAAAGATGAGGAAAGCTCTTACGAAACATACATAGCCAAGTTGAAGAAAACAATACCTGGAAACACGTTAATCACAACCTGAAACACTGGTTGAAAAACCACAGTCTGGTGAACTTTGTCAAGTTGCAGAAACGTATATGAGCAGGGCACATAGGAAGGATGGAAGAGGAGAGCACACCAAGGAGGGCGACAAAAAGAGAATTCCAGGAGGCAGGAATAAGAGAAGACACGTTGCCGGTAAAAGGTCGGGAAATATGGAGTAAAGTTGCTGGATGACATTAGTCGTCAGTGTCGCAGAACAGAGATATCTGAAATCGGTTATTGTAGGAGGCTAGGCGGGATATTGTAGGAATACACGTTGGCGGGAAAACGTCGGGAAAGATGGAAGAAAGTTGCCGGGTGCCATTAGTTACCAGTGTCACAGACTAGAGATGTCTGAAGTCGGATATTGTAGGAGGCTAGGCGGGATATTGTAGGAAGACACGTTGGCGGGAAAACGTCGAGAAAGATGGAATAAAGTTGCCGGGTGCCATTAATTGCCAATGCCACTTAATGGAGATGTTTCAGGTCGGATATTGAAGGAGGATAGGGTTCAGTAATAAACTATCATTCAAGAAGTAAAGTAAAGAACTGTCCAGGGGAGAAGAATAAGAGCAATGTGAGTTATGTTTTACCATTTATTTTTATTTTTTGCGGTTTTAACATCTATCACGTATGCAGCCTAGTGTCCTTTAAGCGTAATTTTAAATAAACGAAAGTTATAATTTAGTAGCAATTTGAAAAAAAAAACCTGCTTATTAAATGGCTGGAACATTTAATAAGTTCCGAACATTTAGAGCGCACCACGTAGTATTACGTGCTCTCATTAGTCTACGCGTGTTTACAAAAAAAAAAACCTCAGCTGCGCAAAAGTTTTCCGACGCTCTGCGGTTTAATGGCCTCATAAAGGACGCATTCTTAGTTTAAATTCTGGCTTCATAGTCTTGCACTTCCACGGCTATCACTCGCATACGTTCTTCAACTGTATCGGACTCGATGAAATCGGGCGTTCAGCGATTTATGTACGGGTTCGCTTGTCAAACGCGTTTACACACAGTTACACGTAGTTTTGTCAATCTACCAAACTATCGTGTTTATATAAACACGCGTGCTGAATGTACCGGTTTTTCTGTAAAGAATCTGTCGTAAGGAAGTAAACTTAAACATTGAGTTTACTCATCTTCGTTAAGTTACTGGGAGGATCTTTATATCTTACGTACGTCATTGCCCACGGCTCATTATGAAAGTGTCTATAGACTTCTTAGCCACATAATTTTCTCACCTGTTTCGAAATCGTCAGACAAAGTTTTGTTTGTGCACTGATTAAACCTGGTTAGGCAATTTTTTCGTGGCGGGAGGTAGTTTTTAGCTAACTATAGGCCTAATTATTTCACTACCGACTCGGAACACAAAGTTTTTTATGGGTAAAAACACGTAAAAGTTTTACCTTATAACCTGAACCGGTTTTCGCTTTTAAAAAGGTGGATTCTGTAGTGGAGTGTAGTGCCTTTGTGTGTTCAATGTATCTTTGCAATCCATGTATCTTTGTTCAATGAATCCACCTTTGCAAACCACCTCATTGAAACAAACCACACATACAAAAACATCGACTATAACATGGACAGAATCACGTACACGTACTTAAAAGTTTCACCTTATAGGCTGAACCAGTTTTCGCTTTTAAAAAGCTTCTTCAGAGGCTGCCGCTGGGAGCACTGTCCGTCTTGTTCTTGGCGACGGTATTGACTTTTGAAGGATCGATATTGTGTGTGTGTGGTGTGATATGTTCGAATAATGCGTGAGATTTGAATTGTGTCTGTTCGTTTTGATGTCGTTTTTGTGTTTTCGTGTGTTTGTGTATTTCCAGTTGTTCTAGAGTGTCTAGTTTTCGGGCTTTTGTGTGTACGTGTAGATTATCCATGTTTTGTCGATTTTTTGGTATGTGTGGTTTGCTTCAATGAAGTGGTTTGCGAAGGTGGATTCGGTAGTGAAGTGTAGTGCCTTTGTGTGTTCAATGTATCTTGTTTGAAGCTACGTCCTGCCTGGCCTATGTAGAATTTGTTGCAATCTGAACAGTTTAGTTTGTAAACACCAGGTAGATCGAATTTGTTTTGATAGTGTGTGTTCTGTTTTGTTTGTAGTTTTGTATGCGATTCTGTATCCTGCTTTTTTGAATTTGTGGGCAATTTTTCAGTTACCCACATACATATTGATGTATGTTAGTATTATGAATTTGTTGTTTATGGTACTGGGAGAGAATGAAGAATAATTATTGAAAGACAGGACTAACAATGAGAAGTGTTTAGAAGATATATGAGACAAAAAGTGTGCGTGAAACTTCAACAAAGAAAATAGTGGAATTAGGTACAATAATTATATGCTTACCATATTAGGGGGAAGGGTAGATAGAAGGAATTCTAGAAGAAGACTAAGAAAGTAATTATTGATTCAAGGAGTGTAAAAATATTTTGAAACAGACCGCAGTGATCACAAACAGACCGCAACCCAAAAGACGACCTGATCATGTCAGAACGTGGCCACCCATCAATGCTCGGATTGAGTTTACAGGATCACTAAATATGTACGAACACAAAGAAGAAAGATCAAGGGAAAAAAGAAGAGGAAACTGAGTGAGATCACGCGATGCGATGTACATTTTTCTGCAAGAACGTTGATATTATGAATACAGTACGATGACAACATTCTTATTAACTTGGAAAAATTATGATTCCATATACTTGGGCACATAGTTTTAACGCCACTAGCAAGACGCTGAGCGGACTCCCTAGGTGGCGTGATGGTTTCCCTAGGTAATAGTATAAATCTAGTTTGCCGTCTCCTAGCGAGGAGCGAAGACCGAACACACACAAAAAAGAGGATCCGCTTTAAGGTGTAGTAATCCAAAGCGCTTACCGCTACGCCAAGGCCACTCCCTCTGTATTTTAGAAATAAGGGTAGGAGTTTTCTCTTTGACCCCAATGAAACGTAAAATAGATGAACCATTAAGCGGGCAGGGCGTAACGTAAGTGTCTGTTCACACGTGATGGAGACAAACAAAAAAAAAGAAAAAGAAAACCCTATATTCATACGTAGGTGTGTAAATTAAAGTACAGAATAGATAGTCGGCCGTAACAATGTCTGCAAGTTATAATCAGATTATTTAAATGACAGTATGTTCAACACATGGTGAGTCGAACAGGTGGGTGAATTTATGCAAGTCATTTCTTAACTCGACTTATTTTAAAGTCAAAACCAAACTTACAACTCCGGTGTTAGCGTGTGTGCGTATACATAATCCAGCCCGCATGCTACGTACATATATACATACATTTATGATAGTTGAAGTCTTTCCATAACAATCGCGTAACAGTAATTGAATTTCAATTACTGCCTGTAGTATCACAAATCATCACGTACACACAGCGTAACGGAAATAATAAATACATGATGGAATGTTAGTCGCAGTCTTGTTTACAATAGGCATACAACCTCATTAGTCCGAACACCCCATTACAAAAGTAGCTAAACATTTGTGGAAGTTAGGATTAAAACAGTCTGTAAACAACAATCCATATTTATTTGATATTTTAAGTAATTCGTTGGAATGAAATTAATACATTATTCTTACTTTTTCCGGAGCTATTCATGTCAGGATGACCCTTGGCTTCCGCCACCACTCTCTTCCAGCTCTCTCTCTCTCTCTCTCTCTCTCTCTCTCTCTCTCTCTCTCTCTTTCCTCCAGTTTTGTACGCCCATTCTTCTTAAGTCTTCCTCTAACCTCATGTACACATCGCCTTCTGGATCTGCCCCTTCTTCTTGTTCCTTTCATGTTTCCATTTAGCACTTGCTTGGGCAGTCTCCCTTGTGGCATTCTCTCCACATGTCCCAGCCAGCTTATCCGCCTTGTCTTTACGAAGAGCCTTATATCTTCCCGCTCCAATATTTCGTCAATTTCAGCATTTCGAAGGCGTCTCCACTCTCCTGCTTCCATTGTTGGGCCGTGTATCTTTCTCACTATTTTCCTTTCAAATACTCTCAACGAATTTATTGATAGAGCCGAAAATGGCCATGCTTCGGCTCCGTAAGTCACGACTGGTCTGATCAAGCTTTTGTAGATTTTTCATTTTGGTCATTTTGGTTTTACGAGACAGAAGCTTGGACTTCAGAAGATTAAGATTTTCACAATATGCTCTATTGCAAGTCATGATTCTACTATTTATTTCTTGTGAGATTTGGTTCTCCAGTTTTCTTCCAAGATATACAAACCTATCTACGCCACCAAAGTCTAATTATCCAGCTCTAAGTTATGGGGCTCCCTTCTTGCCTGTGCTGCTGTCATTTTCACACATTATACATTTTTATACAAGTAATATATTATTTAGAATATATTTTGGTACGTATTTCTGACTAGAAGAAACTGAAGTTCTTGGTTCATCCACACTCATGTCCAATGTCAGAGTAGTGGATTCAAAAAAAGTTTTCGATTTTCTGTTGTTTTCTTTTATCACTTAATTCTGGCATTAATAATTCGAATCTTCGTGAAAACCGCGTATGTTTTCACTCCGTTCCCGGTTTAAAAAACGTGCACGGGAATATGAAGTTCATATCGATTTTCATTTGTTAGCGAAATGTTACGCATTGCGGTGTGAGAAGTCCGCGCCGTCAAGCGGCTGGACGACTTAAAAAAAAAAAAAAAAAAAAAAGTTTGCAGACTGTTTAAAAATCAAATATGCGGACAGTTCCAAGTTTGACTTTATCCCAGTTACCCGTGGTGAAAAAGTTGTTTTACAAAAACGATAACTTGTCTGTTAACAGTGAACAAAGATAAAGTTTAAACTTACAGTGTGTACTGGCAAGAATCAGACCAATCGCTGAGTAAACCTAGATAGGACAGCATGTTTTCTATAGTTGTCTTGATTATTCGTCTCTTCTTTCACAGCACTAACACTTATCTAAAAATTAAATAAGCATGTTTTCTTTTGACGGAACTTAAAAACTGGAGTTCCTTCAAGGAAGGTGAAGAAAATGGTATATTTTTATTCTGACCATATCAGTAATATAAAACAATTCTACACAAATTGTTGTATTAACATTGCTAAGCGCACAAAGTAAGCATCTAGATTTTGACAAAACATACATTTAGCTTTATCTGTCTCTTCATTTTTGTTGTCTGAATACGAGCATCCTAACTTTTGAAATGGACAGTAGTCGAAAAAGTAGTAAATAATTACTACCAATAACGATAACTTATTTTTTATACGAGGGAGACTGTGGAAAACTAATGTTCTCCGTAGGAATGTCCGCATTCCTATGGTTTGTGGGATTAGCACCCACCAAAACCACAAACCCTTTTGTCCACGGCATGGATCCACCTCGGGACTCAGTTTTCGCAATACTTCAAGGTGGACGTCCATTTGTTCTTCGTCCTGTGGACGTTCATCTGTTTTAAAGCTTCAGCGGGTCCACGTTATCATTTTTCTGCTATTCTGTCAGCGCCCGTAGCAAGATCATTTTCTGGTTCCTTCTTTTGCCTTAGTACCTTTTCTATGTAGCCTGACACCTGATCCCAGTGGTGTTCGCTCTGCACCATTATTCCGATGACATTTTCGGGCGAGATCTGTCCCACTATATTTTTCAAGGTTAATAACAATAACATTAGCGGTTCCAATAATAACAACAATCATAACGCCGTCTAATGATAGTACCTAATAATAACCAATTGTACACTAATTTACATGCTGTGAATCTTAGCTTATCTCAGCGATGTATGAGGCAACGTAATTGGGGTTGTATATTACGCAGTACAGTATACTGCTACGCCAAACACAAACCACGCAGTGGTATCAGTACCAGTTTACAAAAGTAAAGTGGTAGCAGTAAAATCATCCAACTTATCAGACTGGATGCCGTAGTTCTCACTCCCTATCATATGCAGTTATGTATATAAACGTATGTATGTTGGTTCAACCGCTGTATCGTGCAAGTCACACAGTATCACATAAGGTACCTATAAAGACCCTGACCCAAGTACTAAGTGCAATTTGTAGTACTTACGTATCTGTGAAATGGAATTCAAACTTGGCACGTTCTTACGAAACGTAGTTCAGTGTTGGCCTGGGATCACTCGCAGATCAGGTGTGCCCTGAATATCTCTCCTTCTTCTTAGTCATCCTCTTCTACCCGTCGGGTGTCGAGGATTTCAAGAGAGCTCTCCATCCCGTCCTGTCCAGTGCCAAAACCCTGGCACGAGCCCTAAGTGGTCCTGTGCCTTCTACACTATTCTTGATGTTATCCTCCCATTTCGTTCTGGGCCGTCCCCTTCCTCTTCTGCCTTCTGGTTTTACCCCCATGCTCGTCGTCTCGGGGACCCTACCCAGCTTTCAGTTTTATCATTTAAATAAAATATCTTCAAATTCTTCCGGATGTTAACGTTTCTCACCCTATCTCTACGAGTTTTCTTCCCAATTATCCTTAGGAATCTCATCTCCATTGCTTGTATTCTCTTTTTATGTCTGTCATTCAGAGTCCATGACTCCCAACTCGCAACTCGCAACTGTATGTCAATGTTGGAGCATATACAGATTTTTATAATGCCGGTTTGGTTTTCTGTGACATTTCGCTTTCCCCAGAAACTTCCTGTTGATAGCACCGTAAAGCTTGCTTACAGCTGAGATCCTCATGTCTAAGTCTGACTCATCAGAATATCTCTAACGAGTATTATTCCGCAGTTTTTCTAACATCCTTCCCAAGATAGTTTTGCACTTCTTAGTCAGCACCATTCTGCGAAATGGATACATCATCACCATTATAACAACCTCCGTTCTCGTCACACCAGTATTTTCGTCTGTTTAGTCTCTTCTTTCGCTCTTTGTAGTCCTTAGTTTTCATCGTGTTTTCTCCTCCTCGTAGTCTACTATTTAAAGCTTGGGTAAGGAATAGCAACTGCCCAAGTAATGATGCTGCTGTAAGCCGTTAGAGGCTGTTCAGCCGCATTCTGTCAGTTCGGATCAGTGGCGGCTCGTACAGGGTGGCAAAAGGGCGCATCTCCCCCCCCAATTACATATGTAAATTAAAGTTGTCAATAATAGTACTGAAAAATGTCGTTACCTTATGTGACAGAAACTTTTGGGTCGACTAATAGCGTTCTCGGCACAGTCCCGCAGTCGGACGCTTTTTCTACAGCCCTGTCTATCTGTTTTTAACTGGAAGGTCTTGTGGGGAGCGGGGAAACAGGATATACACATACTCACACTCTTTAAAATAAAACGGCAGCCATGTCAGGTAGGGCTTTTCCCACTGACTGTTTTTGCAGCTTTTTTCATAGAGAACCGGTGCGTTGTTTAAATCGACGCTGTTGCTGTTCAAGTGCACATATTTTGTCTGTTTTTTTTTTTTTATATAGTTTTGATTGTGTTTTTGTCGTATTTTATATGCAAACGTGGTATTGTAATAATGTATTATTTATTAGGCTGTGTATTATGTGTAAGAGAGTGTTTTTGTGGTACATTTTATAACTAAACGTGGTGTTGTAGACAGTGGTGTATCTAGAATTTGGCTTTTGGGAGGAGGTCCGCGATCGGATCGGCTTCATAGGAAAGAAAAAAAATAAGTTATGACTATTCAACATTACTATCTTTAAAGTGGCTGAAAAACGTGTAATAACATCCCGCAATCAGTCCCCTTAAAGTAAACGGTAATAACACAATACAAATACGCGTTATTGAAACATTGGTAAAAGATACTTACTGACTGAATTGATTTTCATATATTTCATATTTCAAACGTACACCTTTATGCTGTGTAACAAACCTGTTTGCATATTTAAAAAAGAGCTACTACTATATTAGCGTATACAGCTGAAAAAAAAACAGCCTAAAAATTAACATATTAACAAAATTCGTCAACGTTTTTGAAACTCTGGAAGTGGGGACCGGTCCCGTTCGTCCCCCCATAAATATGCACCCGGTTGTATATACTTATTCTATGTACGCCTGAGTCCTTTTCGTTTATTAATAAAACTGATTTAGTATTTAAGTTTAGGAACGTGAACTGCAATAATTTTAGGGTTATAAATAATTTCAATTTAAAACACTATTTAAATATAGGTAGTTTACAAGGTAGGTTTTTATATTAATAGTATCTTAAATATATTTTTATCCAGGTGCTTGTAAATTATGGGAACATAATTTTCTTTTTAATAAAAAGTAAAAGATTTAATTTTGCTATTATTTTATGATTACTGCAGTAATTTGATTTCTGCTTGTGACTTGATTACTTTGATCATGTATGGGTTCAAAATATTTTGCGCCCCCCCAAGTCAAAAACGTTACCAGCCGCCACTGATGCGGATATATGCAATGTGTACTGTTGTCTTCTTGCTTGTGTAGCCCTCCCGGCGCCGTACTGTACTAGCCATTTAGCGATGGTCAAAGTGAATCCCTCGGTGGCCGGATCGCCTAACGGATTAATACGAGTAAGTTCCTAGTAAGTTCACACACACACACGCGCGCGCGCGCGCGCGCGCAAGGTTCAATGGTTCGGTGAACCCCCTAAATAATTTAAATATGATTAAGGATTTGTTGAGAGAAAGGTGTCATATTTAAATAACAAGATTTGTGAGATTAATCTTGTTGACTGAACAATAATCAATTCTCGTAATAGGCGAAGTTGACCACTAGGCCTACTACTGCTTGAGGTGCAAAGCAGCTCTCAGCACCTCCTAGACTGTGTAGACACCTTTGGAGGGGGAAATCATTATACATAAAATTACATTCTACAGTCGCTAAATCCGAATGTTAGCGACAGAGACGAATAGTTCCGACGAGGGCCAAACCGCCCCGACCGGGAATTTCAAACGGTAGGCCGCTCCCCGTTTTCAATACTAAACAAAAAAATTTAACCACCCTTTTTTTAACTATATTTCTTTTTGAGTAACTTACAAATAGCATAAACACAACCTAATACTAGGCAAACTTAAAGTTATCAACAGTTATTTCTTCATGTTGCGATCCACCACGTGTGTTATTTATAATTGGCTCTTATGTTATTAGAAACATTCAGACATTGAACCCCCAACTGTCAGAACCACTAGCCGCCACTGACATATATATACAAAAATCGGTAATAGATGAAACAAAAAGGAATTATGAAACCGTTGTTTTGAACATATAAATGCATACGAAACAAAAAAAAATTACAAGTCGAAATTAGCCACGCACGCAATAAACAGAGGACACAAATTCTCATACACCAGCAACATGATACTAATACGGTATAAATGAATATTTGGGAAAATTTAAACTATAAAATCGTCAACATATATAAACATAAAACACAAAACAATCTAATACCGGAGCAAATTCAAATAAATAAGATAGACGATACAATTTATAAAACGCTGAACACCGGAAATATTCAAAGAACAGATTTATCACCGTATCTAATATCAGTAATACTAATAACCCTTTATCAACAAAAACCAACCAAAAGCGAGCAGCAGCAGCCAACCGGTGGATAGGTACATCACGAGATTAAAAAACCAACATTGTTGACGATGACCATACTGTTTGATGCTCGAAACACGTCCCAATTAAGGAAACCCCATCTTCACTGTTTACTAGTGTAGTGAAAGTAATTCACGTAGAGACAAAAGAACTGTAGCAACAAGCGTTCGAATATCACACACACACATGCATACAGTGGATAAAAGAATAAAGTTTCAAGACGCGTTCGTGGTTGCATCTGAAACATACGGGACTGATGTTTTATTTGCAACAAACAACCAAGACAGGACTATGCAAAACCAAGAATATATAGTGGAACTCGCGAATAACGAGCTCGCTTATAACGAGAACTCGGATGTAACGAGCAAAAGCACGAAATTTATTTGGTTTCGTATCTTCGTAATGATGATTAAACTCGCTTCTAACGACTAGGATCGTATTAGAGACTTCGTTAGGCTATAACGAGCGTTTTATCGCAGACTTTTTCATGGGTTAAGGTCTAAAAAAGTTCGTTACAATACAGCGTTTTAAACATTCGTTGAAAATCATTAACTCAATTTAGTGAATCTAATACTGTAAGTGATGAATTCGTGGAATATTTAAATACTTTATAAAACTGTTTTGATATCTATAGACACAAAATTAGTAAACAAAAAAAATAGATGACTTTTTTAAGATTAATTAAATTTTGTGTGCGAAATATAATTTTGACGATTCCGTTTAGAACGAAGAACAGAAAGACAAATAAATTAGAGCGAATTTTCATGAAATTTAAAAATAAATATTGTACATGTGGCATGGAAACTTTTGCGTTTTCTCCCAGATAGCCGGCTGATTTTTGGTAAGTTTTTACTACACAGTTAGTTACTTTTACTGTATTTCGCGAATGCACTATAGGTCTACGGCAATATTCAGTAAAGAATATTAGCGTCAAAAAAATGTTTAAAGTCTAAATTTCACTTTTAAGCGTAGAATGTAAAACGTGTCAAAATTTTATTGTGCAAAGCCTCTTCTGTAGTAGACTTTTTTTGTTGTGTCTTCAATAATCGCGGTATAAAAATTTAGGCTTGCGAGTCGACAACTCGGATGTAGCGAGCACCTAGTTTTAACGGGCACATTTGTCCGATACCTTGAATCTCGTTATAAGCAGGTTCCACTGTATATATAAAACTTATATTCATGTATTATGATATAAAACTTATATTCTGATGATGATAGTTGGATTACTATCGAAACATACGTAATTTACAAAATAAAATATATTCTTGTTAAAAGTTTGTTTTATTATTAATGATAATATATAAAATTGTACAATCTAAACAAAAATTGTATATGATTTTACTTCATATCACATGGAACTAACGATTGTACTACGTGTTATTGAATCCGATCGATATCGCCAAAACGTGATTAGTCGAGGCACGCGTGGAAGGGGAACAATGCGTACAAACAAGTTATTTACATTATTTAAATCAGAGTGTAGCGTAGTGAGGGGCCTAAGGCTTGTACTACGGTACTGCGTACAAACAAAGCAACTGTCTGGTCTCAGCGTCACACGCCTCTACACGTCTGACGCTGTTTTTTTTTTTTTTTTTTTAACAATGAAAATAACAAACAAAAAGACTACCTCATAACAAAAACAGAAAGGTGTTAACGCGGTCTCAACGTACTGTCATTTTACACGGTGTCCTAAGCGAGAACCACCATACCCCTAGACCAACGAGCCGGCTCTTTATACGGTCTCCCTAGAAACAATGTTAAAATTCTTTTCGTTGTTTACTAGATCTGAACGCTATAGGCCACGACGAGTTTTGATTTAGCGTTTTACAGTCCAGGTAAATGCAAACGGAGACGAGATTTTACTAAAAATCTAGTAAAACTGGGTTTTGAAAATCACGCAGTTTTGTGTGAAAACAATTGTTTTCAAGAAATGTAACCGTATCATTATAGTCTTCCATCTTCTACATCTATTTACGGTCATACCATTTGTTTTAGAAGACATATTTGCTCTTTCAAGAATGTCGTTCAAGGCTAACTGTACTGCTTCTTATAACGAATGACCTGTTGTTTCCATAAATAAATAAATGTCTCTCACAAGGAAGCTTGCTACGATCTTTCCTTCGTTTAGCTGTTACTTACCACCGACATCCTTGAAACAGCGGGCTCCATGATTACCACTTTAGATGACGACCAGCCCTCACTTAAAGATCCGGGTGACAATCTACAGCTTCATCTAAACCGGGTGAAACAGTGTAGAATCACAATAAATGGCCACATATAACAACTAACAACGTCTGTACAAATGTTTCATTACAGCCAACGTTAAATATCGGTATGGAGAACCACACATGACTTCCATGTTCTAAGATTTATATTTAAAATCATTTTCGAAATGAAGTATTTCGATAGAAACTACTTCTTTCTTCATAAGTACTGTGGTCACTAACGTATACCACCTCACGTTAGCGCACTCGATTTTCACTGATGATGGCAGTCTATGGCACTGCCGAAACACTGGTTTTGCAGAAAACATTGGACTACGGCCGAACAGTCCGTAAAGGAATTTTAATAACAAACTACTTCTTTGTTGCCAATAATGTAGTACACATATAAAATATTATCCCCTCTCCCTTCAACTTTCATTTTCATTTATAGAAAACTTATAAATACCTCTTGATTACCCCTTTTGTTCGGAGTGCTAAATTAAACAATTTTGAAGACAGCACTTCGTTTGAGCAGTAATTATAATGATTAATAATATTTATGAATTAGATTTTAATATTTGTGTTACTAAATACATCCACTCATTATTATATCAATCATTAATTCGGTTGGGCGCCAGAGCAGAGTGTCTCAGGGTTTATTTATAAATAATAACTCATTCCGTTCAGATACTAATATTCTATATTATTTCATTCTTATTACAAACATGACATCTGAAATTTGATCATAAACATTATGGTTTCTAATATAATATCATTGAGATGCTTGATACACAATTTTACAACTAATTTCAAAGTATTAATATTCACTTGATTACTATTGTTCAAGATTACCATTATTTAAGTATTCTTCGGTTTAGCGAGTCGCAATATTATATTTTATTCACCTGACACCTATATATATTCAATACTGTAATTAACATATAGCATAATATTTTCTTAACTAACATGAATTTTCTTAATAATTATTATATGCAAGTATTCGACTCGTACTAGAATGCTGTTCTTATTATATTTTGTTTCATTCACTTGATTATACAATAATTCTACTAAATACCCTTTCTAGCATGTCATATCACATAAACTGAATTGTTAGTATCTGAACAAGTGTGGGTTTTTTGAGAATGAGATGGGTTATACTTACGGTAGACATTAATTTCTATGTTTTGTATATTAGAGTTGTGAATTGTTAAGATAGTATACTGTTACTTGTTTGGAGGATTCCAAGACTCTGATTGGTCGTTCTACGTTGCTCATTGCACTTCACTTTCACCAAACATAATTGATTTACCACTTCTTAACTTTGTATCACACGCTCGTGTTGTACTTAACGTCACGCACATAAAATAAATATACTTTCTTGATTCAACTTTACGCGCACATATGAAATATCTTCATAATACGTACTTTACGCGCACCAATAAAATATTCTTCTTTATACCTTAACTTGTTCCTTCTCGACTTTTTTTTACCGAACTAATCTATACATTTTAAACAAAGCTAGTATAACGTTCCGTTATAATTATATTATTGAATACTTGTACAGAGTAACGCAGATTTCCCGTGCTTGTCTTGAAATTTAAACTTAAAAAACTTTTTCTTTTTCACTTGCTTCTCTCTTTTAATAGTTTGTCTACTGATTCCCTCACCACCGTCCTGGTTGATGAGACTTTCATTGGCCGGGGTTTGAAATATTCCCCGGTGAATTTGAAATTCTCCATTCCTGTATCGTTATTTTCTCGCGCGCTGGACTGACGATATCCGCCATTAGCTGAAACAGTGCGGGTGAATAATTTACGCGCGTAGCCGTTATGCTGTTAAAAAACGACGCTACTTTCTAAATTTGCAATAAATATTGGGGTGTCATCTTTTGTCTTCTGAAGGACACCGACCTGCTTTCCTAACGGTACTTGCTCGATTTTTGCTGTTTCTTATACACAAAACATTTTATGTGTTTATGACATACTAGGTACCTTGGGTATATTATTCACTACTTCGGCCGACGCCGGATTGTCGCGACAAGCCGAACCTTGTACTATTCAAATGGCTATCTTACATATTACTTACATATATGTATATTACAAATTCTTATACTACCATATCTATATAATTACTATTAATAATTGAGTTTTTATCTGTACTGTACACATATTGAATTAACTTATGTGTTCCACAGTAACGTTATAAACTACCCCCACCCCTTTCAACGACCCTTTTCATTTATAGATATTTCATCTACCTTTCTACAGTGGATTATTATGTCCTTCTTTTCAGGATACTTTATTTATCAAAATTAAGTACTTTACTCTTGTTAAAATATAAAATGTTGCAGGTAAACTACCCCTTCCCCTTAACCAATCTTTACCAAATCAATAAACCTTGAGTCCTCTAAAACTCAGGCACATATGCAAAACATTATTTGATTCTGTTTGAATTTACGGCAGTTATCGTTCGTCATAAAAAAAATTACTCTTGTTAAAACATAAAATGTTGTAGGTAACCTACCCCTTAACCGATATTCACCAAAATCAATAGGCCTTGATTCATCTACAATTCAGGTACGTATGCAAAATATTATTTGATTCTGTTTGAATTTGCGGCAGTTATCGTTCGCCATATAAAACATTCTAGACAGAGATAGACACACAGACACACGCACAGACACTTTTCGAAAAATAATTTTTCTTCGTGTTTTGAGGGTATAACAATCAGAATCAGCCCTTATCTCGAACACGCTTTTCTTCGCCATCACCATACTTCCATTTCCTTATGGAACATGGAAGTAAGAAATAGAATGATACGCGAAGAGACGAGAATTTTGTTCTGACGACCGCGTGTTATTAAAGATGTTATCGTTGTACAAAAGTCGAGCCAATTAATGCTATTGTCAAGAGATATAGCCAGGACCTTTTCTACAGACGGAAAGAGTAATAAAATTGGGTAAACAATGGAGTTCATGGCAAAGAAAATCCGAGGACAGCCAGTATGTTCCAAGATGACAGAATTCGCAGACGCCACTGCGCTGTTGTATACCGGCAAACACTTTTGTATTCGCTTCAGAATTATATTCAGCTTGATTAAACAAAAATTAAAGTATTGCTTTAGTAAAAATCTTGTGATTTTAAGTAAACTAACAGAATATATGTTTTTAAGTCTGAGAAAAAAGCTATAATTCTCATGTTCGTTGTTCATTGTTCATCGTGTCAAAAAGAATTTGACTGTAGGTGCTTGGTGATTGAACAGACTGAACAAATGAAATATCTTAATACAGACAGTAATAGAGTAGTCTCTCAGGGAAATGCCATATTAGTTAACTAAAGAAAAAGACTGTGTACATGTCTTGCAAAAATTCTACTTTTTAAGAGATTTTTGTCCAGAAAAGTTGCTGATCACAATCTATCATGCATTGGTTAGATCTAAAATAAATTACGTAATTTATTGTTGGAGAAGAATGTATATTACATAGTTAAATCTGGTTACTATATCATAAAAAACAATCATTAGGATTGTTTCTAAGAAACGTAAGTTTGAATAATCTAGGCCACTTTTTCAAAGGTTTGGAATTCTTCACTTACGACATCTGTATGTTTTTAAAGTTCTTAGGCTGTTGTGTATTGTAAGAGAATAAGTATAAATTTAAAGGTAAAGACTATGATCTATGAAAAAGCCATACTGCTGTTGTTCGCGGTTACTCATCAGCAGTTTTGTATTTAGTAGTAAGTTCCATGTTTCTTTAATTTAATAATGCCATATGTCATTCTTGGGGACACTTTAGGTGAATTTCAGAAATCTCTGAAAACATGGTTGCTTGAAGTTTTAAATATTAAACAGATTTTAAAAACTGTTGAATTAAAAAATAAATTAATTAATACAAAATTTACAGGCTATTTAATGTTGTTATATTGTGGAATTGTATTATTTATTTTATATTTTATTAGAATATAAAATATTATATTTTATTTTTTAATGCAGCTTGGTGGATTTGATTTTTAATTTTAATAAGGTTTTTTTGTAAATCAAGGAATTTATTTGATTTGTTTTTGTGAAGCAGTAAGCGGTCCTAGTTATGTTTACGTATGTGAGGGAACCCCAACTCGGTCATTTCTAGAGGACCACTATTTTGAGCCATCACTTTACTTTGTTGCTTCAGTAATGTATTCGTAATGTTGTGATGAAATAAAGATTAAAAAGAGAAGATGGCAGTAGTGGAATTAACAGCAAGTTGTATCATGGTAAAAGACACAAGTTACCAGTTGTGTAGACTTGATGTGCTGTTACGATCAGTGTACAATTGTTTGACGTGCGGAAACGAGTATAGGGCTATGTAGACGTCATATCGCTTTTAATTTCCGTAGACGATGAGGCCAGGTGACCCATTAGAAGTCGATGAGCCTGGACGGACGACGTGAAAACGATCTACCGTGAGGTAAATTCAAACCCACTACGTTCCGTTTAGGAAGCGAGTGTATTCGACTCTCTGACTTACTACTTATTTGCTGTAAAGAAGAAAAAGAATACGATTAAAAGATAATTTTGTGAAAATTTCGGTGAATAAACATTTTTGTGTACACAGCCCGAAGACATTAGTTTCCTTCAAACGAGAAAGTGCGATTCTGCTCACTCGTCTTTTTCACTGCAACTGGTTTCCATCTCGTTGGAAACTACCCGTGAGGGGAGCAAACGGCCAACCGAATGAAAACATTGTACACAATTATACTTGGAAAGATTATTGATCCGAGATGAACGTGTTACACAAACTGCGAGTTAAGCCAGATGTCTACTTTGGCAGACGATCGATCCGGTTTTATAGTCAACAAGATACCAGTGGTAAATTTTAATGCTTATATGAGAAGTGGACAGTAAAAACTGTAATATAAATGGGTGTTTAATGGTGACCAATTACCATGTATACCTTACCATTAACTGTAATCTTCTTGTTGATAATTCCACCTAATTGACTTAGGCATTTTATTTCGGCTTTGAAACTAGTCCACAGGCGAGTATTATTATGCCTCTGGGACACATCCGAGTGTACTCTGTTCTAAGCGGCTGAGTTGTTTGGAGAATTAGAGGTCTCTGTGGCGACGACGTTTCGAACTAATCGCCTTCGAATTATGGTCACCGCTTCGGCATCGAAACCAACAACACGGTAGAAATTTTAATTCTTGCAACTAACGACTTAAATTTTACCCTTTGGTTGGCAAATTTACATTTAAGTGACATAATCAGCTGAAATAATGTATTTGTTACCAGTATTTTTGGCCGTAACATTGTGTGTTTAAATTCGTACACACACACTCTCTGTCTCTGTCTATCTGTCTAACTATCTCCCCCTCCCTCTCTCTCTTTCTTCCTCTCATACTCTGTCTTGTATATACAGCTTTCCCTCTAAATCTGTACACTCGTGCGCATATATTGTTACGTGAATGGTGTGACCTGTGATATAAATGAAAAAAAATTCAAACCAGAGGAAGCAAAACAACGCAAGTTACGAATTGCTAAAACTACTATCTCGGCTGTAAGGCCGTGCTCTTCCATTTTCGTCTACAGACGTTTCGGCCTCGCCTCTGGAGGCCATCTTCAGTGTCAAAGATCTTAAACGGACTGACAAGGTGTCTGTCAGTACACCAGAGTACTGTGGCAAGGCTGTGACAAAGGGGCGTACACCTTGTCAGTGCGTTTAAGATCTTTGACACTGACATTGAAGATGGCCTCCAGAGATGAGGTCGAAGCGTGTGTAGAAGAAAAGGAAGAGCCCGGATAGTAGTTTTAGCAATTACGTCGTCAGCCGTGAAAGCCTAAGGAATAGATTAACACAAGTTACCTTAATTTAAATTTGACTGAACACAAGTTATTTTTTGAAAACCGAATAATCCAATTAACAGCGCTCATATTTCATAATAAGCTAACAGTTAAACTCACTAAATCGGTGAATAACAAATAATCAATTAATATCATGGCGCGCAGCACGATATACGGAAGACGATATCCCGCAGTAGTTTGTTGTCATTCCTATACGGCCGTGAGTCTTGTTACTACGATATACAAAAATTAAATTATAAGTAGGCCTATACGTGGTTTGCTTACTCTTTTGTTTGGCCAGTCTCCCCTCTAAAGCCGACGTCAAACCAGCGAGTTATATCCATGTTTAGTAACACCTCTGTACTGAGCTGGCATTAAACTGTAGTTCCCATATGTACCTGTGAGAGAGCTAGACATCTGCACGCAGGGGCTTTCGCCAACACACACACACACACACACACACACACACACACACACACACACACACACACACACACACACACACACACACACACACACACACACACACACACACACACACACACACACACACACACACACACACACACACACACACGCACGCACGCACGCACGCACGCACGCACGCACGCACGCACGCACGCACGCACGCGCGCGCGCACGGTATATTGATAGATACAAATCAGCCCCAGAAGATGTTTCCTTTAGCTTTTCAGCTTCCACTGCACATTCGAACTTCTTCGTACAGATAACCTCCCCACCATCTGTATTACAAGAATCGTAATTTTTACTGTGACAACAATTTACTCAAATTTACAACTACCACTTGCTTTCAAATAATGGGCTCGGATGAGAGTAGTAATAATTAAGTTATCGTGTTAATCAACGGTATCTAAAAATATTAAATTTTAAGTTGTTTCAAGGTAAACTTTTCAAGGTAAAGTTTCAGTCATTGTTACTTTATAACGCCCAATTTTTAATATTCCTTAGTCGTGTTTGGTGTCATTTTAATCGTATTATTTCGCTGATTTCAAATATAACAAAATTTTACCAGTATTGGGCGAGGCAAAAAAAAAAATTGTTTCATACTGGACGCACAGTGAGGTGACTCACGCGGCAATTAGCTGCTGTCGAGCCCGGGCGGAAGTATTAGAATGGCGGAGAGGTAGCAGGTAGGCCAAGGGTCCACACGCCAACCACCATCATACAGAGTATAAGTGATCATTAATTTTAATTTAATTACACAAAATCGGAGTAAGTTTGTCAAAAATAATGAATGGATAGTACAATATTGTTGTATTCACGAAGAAACGTAACTTAGTGTTTCACCAGATGTAAAGGTAAAGTGAGACTGAGGCTCAGCCTCATCAGTTTGGAGATAGACTATGATCTCATTCCAGCGGGAATTTAGATAACGAACAAACTGATGCGGTGGGCAGGACTCAGATGCTGCGACTAAGGAGGACCTGTGGGACAATGTTAGGGGAGGACATTTGTACAGAAACAGCAGCACATGGACCTCTCAAATGCTCATGGGCGGAGAGAAGATGTCCACCGTGAGACCACATCAATCCGGAACATTGGCTGTCATTAGAGATGATGTCAAGACAGCAGGCACGTGGAAAGGACTATGCTAGGAATAATAAAGAAACAGTGAAAACAATTAAATGATTATGTTCTTAAACTAGAATAGGTAGTACCACTTAGAGAATTAAAAAAACCGAGGGACCAGACTTTAAGTTCTTTAAGTTATGTGAGAAGAAAAGAGATGAATACTGACGTAACTCAGTTAGTGAGTCATAAAAAATACAAATTCTGGTGTTGTCAAGTTTCTTTAGCGCAGGGATTCCCAAGGTGGTACTTGTGCCTCTCTGGTCGTACGCGTACGCAGAGGGATCCAAGGTGGTACGAAAGAAGACCTACCAAGGAAAAGTATTTACTTGAAAAAAAAAATAAGTAAATAGAAATTTATCTTCAAAACAACAATAAATTTTCATCGGACATGATTTAAATTTTAAATGTATTCACTGAACTCGTTTATGTTAAAAACAAATATAGGAACAGGATGTCTACTGAGTGTGATTTAAGGTTAAAATAACATCAGTAGAACCTGACATTAACTCTCTGGTACAAGATAAGCAGCAACAAGTTTCACATTAATTAATTTCTTTTTAATGTTTTATTTTTTAGCACTAAAGAAAAAATCTGTAATGATAGTAACCAACTGTCTTTTGAAAACACTTTATACTTTATTTTAGCATAGAACCAATCTCAAAATTAATTTTTAAAATCAGTTCCCGTTTTGTAAATTCTATATATTAGATTTAAATAATTATACATAACTAGGAATAATATGATATACTATTCATGTTGTATCACGTTTTCTATTAACAAAACCCCCAATAACCTTTCTTTAAGCCCCGGTGGTACTCGTAATGAACGCGGAAGACCAAAGTGGTACGCGGGTCCGGAAATGTTAGCAACCACTAAAATATTCCTCAGGCTTTCACGGCCGGTGTCAGATGAATTGTTCGTGATATCCGGGCTGTTTGGCCGTGGTCCATGGCTTATAACAAAACCAAACGTTTCGGCAGCTCCACTGGCTGCCATCATCAGTGGTATAAAAAAATCCTAAAACCAAACGTTTCGGCAGCTCCACTGGCTGCCATCATCAGTGGTATAAAAAAATCCTTGTATATCCTTGGTTAGTCTTTAGCCTATACCACAGTACTGTGGCCTGTACGTAAACACACGGCGTGCAGGATTTTTTATACCACTGATGATGGCAGCCAGTGGAGCTGCCGAAACGTTTGGTTTTGTTATAAGCCATGGACCACGGCCAAACAGCCCGGATATCACGAACAATTCAACGTTAGCAACCACTGTTCTAGCACATCAATGAAGGTTTGTCTTGTCTTTGGCCTATACAAACCTAGGGTGGAGGACTGGCGAGAAGCGAGAGAAGAGAGAAGTGGAAAACGAAGAAATTAAAACAGAAGGGTTTTAAATTTGATATTCCCAGACAACGTAGTGTTTTTTTTATTAAAAACGCATTTGAGTTGGATAAGGTGATGAATAAGAAAGTGAAAAGTTGGTTTGAGAATAAATACGGAAAAGATTAATGTAATGCTTAAATTGTTACATCAAGTGAAGGAGTGAAAGTTGATGATAAGGTCTGACAGCTGAATTGAAATAGTCGGGTAAAAGAATAACAAACGAAGCAGATAATGCTTGGAAAGCAATAATGTGTGGGCCATTGGGAAAGAGAAGTGTTGGCATCCCGATGTGAGAGTGGTAAAGCCGGAACAGAAAAGCACGCCTAATTCTGGAGGGACTGAAATGGAAGAAGGAGCAGGAGCAGAAGAGAAAGCAGAGAAAACAGAAAAACAATGGAAATGAAATTAAAGAAATTGTCTCTCGAATGAAACCAGGGTGAATTACCTCTGTACTTTAAAAAACGAGAAATATTATAAAGCATTATAAACTGTTATTGTGTTTTTGAAGGCACGTTTTTAATTAGTATATTGCGATTACAGGTGTCGTGTAGAATAAGTAGTATTGAAATACTGTCGGATTTATTAATGATATAACTACAAAATTTGCACTTTTTTGATACAGTTTATGGAAATAAACAAACTAATTACTCTGTCTCAGTTGACCTGACTACAAATTAAAATAATTTTTATCTCATAAAATATAATACTTCATGTATTTTTTAAAAGTTCCTTTGCCTCTTTAATTTATAAGTTTATTAACGTTTGTAACAAAAAAATAAAGTCACTCCCCTTTGCGACAAATCTAGATCGCCAAGATGTTGATGATCCAGTCTGGCTGCAGGTGTGGGTCCTTCACTCTGGATACAGCTCCTGCTGGTGTCCGGCGTTCAGGGTCGTTCTCGGGTTAAACGATTCTATAAATTGCAGTTATATAATTTTCACCGCTATTTTACTTTTTACTGTAATTTAGTATATTGGGCTTACACAATCCAGTCGACTTCAAGTGTCTTTGTCCTCTATACGGATATCTTCCACTTTCCCGGATTAGCACTATTTAAAATTTACGATATAAGCAACTAGCAAACTTTCTAACTTGTGTTCGTAACGCCTTAGTAGACCTAAAGTCCAGTCTAGAGCAATGCGTCCGCACGTTTTCGAGTTCACGGAGAGAATGTCTGTCTTACAAGAAGTCAGAATTCGATTTAAATTTTGTCCTATTTCTCGTACGCTGATTGGTTAATTGCCCTTTTCTGCGTCTGAAGCCAGGACAAAATTATTCTTGTATTAAATTGTCAAAAAAAAAGTATAATTTTAAAACTTATCTAATGAACCATAAAACTTTCTTTGTTGAAAACTCATATATTCGGTTCTTTAAAATACTAACAAATACTGACATTTGATAGGTCTTTTCATTAGGCGTATTCTGGTACAAGTCTCATCTCAAAACTCAACTTAGAACAAAAGTTATTCACTTTAATATGTTTTTAAAATTATTTTCGCGTAAAATAATTCAATATTTTCGTACACGCGCACTCGCCACACGTCTACGCATATTTCCGCACTATCTCACAACGCTAACTGTACTTTTTACTGTCTAAAATTTACTTAAAACTAACGATTTGAACATGTCTCTTACCGACTAACATACAGTACCCAAACCTGCAGTCTTTACTTATAAAAATTTTCATTTCAACATGCTAACATATGTTCAGAGTCCCAGTACTAATTTATATGCATATTCTACTCATTGCAATACGTTTCTTACAATGGGTATGGGTCAGAAACGTAAACACAAGAACGACACAAAGCTGCACACTGCGCGGGGAGACGTAGGGAGACAAATCCAGTACGATACAGGAAAACAATTAAATGGAAATACAGCCAAACTAGAATTGAATATATCATTTGTATAGCCAAACTGTTTCAATGGAGATAGACATGATATTTGTCAGATAGCACATGGTCGTGGAGATTGCTAGATTCGACGAAAAGTCCTTACACCGATGTCGGTGTAGGTCCTTACGACCTAGTTATACGTACTGTGTTATCGATTTTGTGCTGAATAATTAGGGAGGCCTTTGCCGAAACAGATGCGGATAAATGTTAATTAAAATAATCAACTAATAAACAATGAAGGAACGTTGAGCGTATTGCGGTAATGGAAACAAGATTAGAATGTTATGCTGCGTTTTCTAAGCGCGGTCCCGTATTGACCGATAACCAGTACCCAAGCCATCAGTTTTTATATGGGATTCAGTTACCCGTTATTCAGTTTTGTGACTTAGTTACGTTCTGTCGTCAGAAACTTCTCCGTGCTCTCGACGTACGGTCGTTGCAATAATAAAACAAAAATGTACAAATTAATGTCACTATACAACACATAGAATATAATTTTTCCGGAACTCAGACGGATATTTGTGAGGGCCATGACAACGTTACGCGTTTATTGAAAACATTCAATAGGTACTGAACCGCGATGTGAAGACCTAAAGGTGTGGACGGAACTGCTACCATTAAACGTACAACGTGAACATTCAACTAATAGGCCTACTACAAGGTGACAACTTAAATTACGGTTTTCAAGCAACCTGTAAACATGTGTAGGCTATTTGTGTTCGCCGGCAAAATGTCTATAATAGAAGGTGTGCGCATACGAAATAGATTAAAGACTGGCACATTTGTCAGTTTATGAAGCCAATAAAAACACAATCTTCGTCAGTCATTATAATGAGATATTCGAGGCGAGAGCAGTAGTGGTAGTGTAGTAGTAGTAGCAGCAGCAGCAGCAGCAACAGCAGCAACAGCAGCGTAGCAGCAGTATTGTTGCATTGTTCACAGTGATTGGCTGCGGACTCCACCCACACATTGTTGGCTTTATAATACACTGTCCTAGCCTATTCACACTGAGAATAAGCATTGTTGCTAGCTCAATTCAGCAACAACAATAACTTATCGACGAATTATGGTGACAAAGGACACTCCTAACTGTGACGAGGCTCTCCCTGCACCCTACGCGCCCCAACCCTCTTGCTTAGCTAATTTATCATACCATAATATAAGAACTAGATAAACCGCCTAACTTTTGTCACCTCAAATATACGTCCCGACCGGTCGTGTACTATTCATGGTCTCAGTGCCCCTTTTACGTTGTTTTCATGTTCTCTCCTTCCAATCGTACTCTACATTATCCACATTTCTCTCTTTTTCTATCTTATCTTTATATTGTGTCTTCTATCACTACTTCTGTCTTACATTTTTCTCTCACTTTGTTTCGTTTTTGTCGCTCAATTTCTATCCCTTCTCTCTCTCTTTCTTTCTCTCGCTCCCTCTCTCTCGTTTTCTTATTTATTCCTACGAAAACGTTTGTCAACCTAACTACTATTCCCTGGCGATGTCTGCCATTTGAACTCGCATCGCCCTCATTGTCTACAGCTGTTAGTCTGTTTCCTCAAGAAACAAACATCCGATAAGGTGCATAAGGTTTACAAAATATTATGCCTATTAATAAAAGCTTTCCTGTCGTAGCCTAAATAAGGCTACCCTTCTTATGATGCCCCCTCTAATGCCGATGATTTTCACATCCTCTAATGTAGATCCAATGTTACGATTTACATACAGTATTTGGACATCTAAGTAGAAGACGTTATTAATGGATTTGTTTCCATTAACAAATGTGTCGTGAGTCTCGAAGACTTTTATAGTAGCTTCTACTAAATCTCCAACTCCAGGTAAGAATAATTCTAATTTGCACTTGAAATTAAAAACATTATTTGAAAAACCTGGACGGACGAAAACAATTTTTAAAATGCGAACATTAAGTTAAAAATATCAATTTTTATTGCAGTAATTATTATGAGATTTGAACGTAGAACTTACTAAATTTTAAACTTCATTTTATTACACTGATCCGAAAGTCTAAAACGCACAAAAACATGAGCTCATTTAAAAGATGACTTTGTCTTTCTGACACATTTTTCTTTAGTTTCTCTATAAACTTCTGGCAAACTAGAGCCTAGGTTTCTGAATCAGATCTTCCCTAGGTTAATATAAATGACCTAGGTGTCTAGGTGGTCTAGGTATTTACGTAGACGATGAATGAATACATCGACACAAAAGCGAATCGAAATTAACACCACAGGCAGCAAAGTAAAAACAAGTTTTAATCGATCACTTTTATCTCAATTACACTTAATTCGACAATTCTTTCTAAAAATATACAAAACCATATAGCAATTTCGTATTAAACAGAAATTAGTTTATGACGTCACTAAGGTCAATAAATCGCAGTTAAAACAAATAATCTATAGGCTTAATATTAGCTTCGCGCACACAGTACCCTCCAACCAATTTTGCACAAACGGCAATCGCTTTAGTTTTCTACTTCCTGTTGCGTAAGATCGCACTCAAGGTCATTAATTACGAGACAAAATAAACTCATCGTGCATGGAACACTCTGGACTGTTCTCGATATTTCCATTTGTTTCTCCACGTCAGTAACTCTGGTTCCACACGGTCTACTGTATGAACGATCGTCACTTATTTCATTATGAATTCAGTCGCTCAGTTTCACGATAATCGGTAACATAACGAACTAGTTGTTTCTAGAAAGTTCATAACTCACAGTTATTTTGTATAGATTAATTTTGCGTCCTACGTCTTTGTGACAATATTTTGACTTGCGTCAACGATGCTTTGAGAAGTCCCAAGTTTTTCCAAGTTGAGTGTGGGCACCTATTTGAGGACTGTATTCACCTCCCCTGGGGCGATATAAAAATCTCCTGATTCAGAGTTATAAAAATTTCGGTCTGGCTGACTGTTTGTTTTGTATTAAAAAATAAATGCGTACAAGTTATTGGCAAATGAAATGATTCTGAACGTCCCATCAACGTGGTTCCATCTCGTTCAAAGCTCTTAAATTCTTGGGTGCTGGAAACTCAGCGTATTATGATCTTCCTTGCAACCCCAATTCCATTAAGGCAACAGGTATTCTCTGCAACGTGTTGGTACTCTTTGAAGTACAGATGCATGAGATTGTTTAGTTAAATGTAAGGTTAGGTTCATAATACGTAATGCTTGTATAAAACTGTCTTAGCATGCGCTGTGTGTACTACAAACTTTACGATAGCTTTTTTGGAATGCTTATTAGGCCTGAAGCTTTAGGACTCGTATCTAAATGTATCGATATTTTTTCTTCCCTCGTTGTCAGTATTAGGCTGTGTTACTTGAAACTAACAGTAAAAATATTTTTTAATAAAATTCCGTATAATGTCTCCTCTATCTTATTTAACCTCATGAGAGACAGACAGATTTTATTATTTTCTTTTCTATTTGTTCTTTCCAGAGCTTTATCCAGAACCGCCTATATTCCTTTATATAGTGAATATACCGTTTCTTCCGTATGTTTATCCGCCAGTCCCTATGTGATCTGTTCCTATGTGTTTTACTTTGTATTTTACCTTTGTTATTTGGTTTTCCCTTCTCCTGACCTACTAGTTATGTATGCGCTCTAAGTAGCTTAGGTATGCCTTATTAATCGCCGTTTTCCTGCCGGCCTCTTATATGCCGTTTATGTAATATGGAAGCGTTCTTTATATTTTGCATCTATGACAGTGAGAAACTGCTTCTGCAAAACCGCAATTCGAGCCTTTATATCTTTTCCGTTCTGTCGTATCAGAGTTTCAGACAAACAGGTGGCTACTGGAAATATCGAATTAGGGTAGATATTGGTCGACATTGATTTTGCTGTCTTTGAAACGGTCTGGACTTTCCCCGATTTTGTTAGTTCTGCCGTTGGTATTATGGCTATAGCTAACCGTATTTAACTTTCTGTCAATACGATCCTCGATGGATGAGAAACCTAAATGATGGATGCTACCTAAATGTATACGTTTGTTCACAACTTGCCATATGATTGACAGGGGTTGAATTATTGCTGGAACTATCGATTATCATTATTTTAGTGATAGACTGACTTGTGTTTCAAATCGTGATCACCTGTACAGCTCTCCTTCACTCGCGGAGGAAAAGAAATAGCCTACCTTAGAAGCAACTTTCCTGTATACACGTTTTCAGTCAGTAGAGTCTATCTGTTGTATATATCTTTTTAGAATGAAGATGGAATTAATTTATTATTATTAGTCTCTTTTCAAAGGCAACGGTTTCATCAAGTTCATATTTTAAGATAAATTTTAAAGCAACACTCAAGAAACTCGTTTACAGTTTAAAAACATTCTTATTGCAAAAACGCCTTAACTATACTACAAAATGATTTATGATCCGTCCTAAGCTCGACCTGTACACTCTTGTACTCATATTCTTAATTCCTTTATCAGAGGTTAACGTATAATCTATCGAAAATTTTATAATCCTAATTTTGTGTAAGATATTAAGGCATTATAGGTATTACGGGGAGGGAAGGAAAAAGATAGATATTAGAAGAAAGGGGATTTAGAAGATCAAATTATGGGACACGCCAAAAGTCATATTGAATTTTATCACGTACATTCTGGAAGGCAAGGTCTTAGGAAGGATAGAGCGAGAAAGTTCTATTAAAAAATATTTGGAAAATGTGAACATAAGAATGATATTTGAAAGTAATTTCTAAATATTAAGAGGAACAGGAATGACAAGCGAGTGGTGAGCGATAAGGTTTTTGGATCACACTGCTGAGCAGATTCGTATTACACTTACACGAAGCACTTGTAGACATATACGAATTTTTAACAAATCTGGTGAAATTACTATGCTTTCGGACTGTTTACGAAAGACCTTAACCAAATTCCATGATTCGAATCGACGAATCTGTGTTTCTCCAAACGCAGGTAGATGGAACACAAGTAACCGCCCGAATGAAGATACCGTGCAAATTTCGAACGAAACTGTTTGGACCGTCTGTGTAAGCTACAAGAAACCTTTTTGAAATCGTAGGTTTCAAACTGAATAGGTGTTTCACTGTCTCTTAATTTAAGTCATTACAATTCTGTATCGTCGTTTCAGCCAACATTGATATAAACATTGATATGCCTTCAATGGTCGAAAAACTTCTTGGCTGCAGAATGGTGGAAAGGTAGATTACCGGTGGTCCGTAGTGGTCATCACTGCTGTAAGCGAAGGACGAGCAGTTTCTTGGTTCGGTACGTGCAATAATACGCTTTAAGAATAACTATCTCTAACTGGCAATTGCGGTCTATGAATTGGTTGGTGACAATACTCAAGTCGTCAGAATATGTTCTGATTGTTAAAAAGCACTGTGTCCCTTTAAATCTTTGTCTGCAGCCAAGTAAACTGAGAACGGCTTTCTTTGTTTCGCTTAGCAATTCTGCTACCAACCTTTCTGCTTCAGTATACAATTACGTGCTCCAGACATGGATATTTTCCTTAGAAGAGTAATTTTTGTGGTCTATTTTCTCATGAAGATCGTTCCATGAAATCCTCTGCGTTTTCCTTCAGTACCATGTCTCAGACATACACTTTTCTTTTTCCAATAATCCTTGATTCACAGCCGCTCAGAAAAACGATCAACATTTTGAATTCGTTTTTCCTATCATGAATATAATTTTAACTAAGTACCACTTTTCTCACGTATATTGTCATTAGTTCTGTACGTTTTTGCAGTATATTCAAACACCGAACACACGTGCGTTGAGGAACTCCTGCGTCGGGAATTATTTTGTAGATATTTTTTCTCACTGCAAACACTACTTAAACATTATTCAAACCGACGTTCTGGTAGGCTCATCTTGTCAAAGGTTTTCTCACAGAAGTCTAATCTCACCAAATTTTTTTACTAGACTTCGTTAAACTTGGAGACGTTTGTGAAGAAGTGTGCACTTGCCCTTAAAGTACAACTGCCTCGCTTTAACCGGAAATAAAAGCAACTGTAATTAAGTCATAACTGCTTTCTTTAGCTGCTCCCGTGCAGTTGTGTAGTTATCGTGTTTCTGTCACTTATATGAAGTCGCGTACCGGCAGGAAATGCGATGTTACGACAGTCGCAGTAGCAACACCATAGACCATCGGTTCGCTAAGTGTTTTCGGAATACTGGGACCTGGAGGTCCGCGACAATGTTTCAGGGGGTCCGCGATCACTTTTAAGAAAATATAGATTATACCTTAATTTTTTTCTATTTTTTATGCTCTAAATTTTGGAATCTTAAAAGAATTAGTAGAAGATTCCGGTATTTGTTTTGGTTGAAACTAATTGTAATTGTAAAAGTAATTTCAAACTAATGGCTTTAGTAATGTCTTTAAATCGTGTCGTATAGCAGATCTGTTTGTCAGCCGAACTGCCTAGAGCGCCGCATCAACGCAGAACTGATCACGCCGCTTTAGTCCACGCATAACCGCTGTATCTTGCTTATAAGCCTACTTCCAGGTTCGAGATATGACAGTGGGGATGGAAATGGGCTTATAAGCAATTGGCAGATTCATTGGCAGAACTTTCAACTGAAATTTAATTAAAATTACAGTTTTTGAAATTACAGCTTGCTGACTTCTGGTTATATGTAATGACTGACTACCCTGTACTCGCAAAAAAAGCTTTGAATGTTTAACTGTGTTTTCCTCTACTTATTTGTGTGAAACCGCATTCTACCAGCTCAGGTACTTGAAGTCAATGTTAAGAAATAAACTTGATGTCGAGAGTGACTTAATATTGAAATTATCAGACATTAAACCCAATATTGCAGAGCTAATTGTTCAAAAGCCGCTTCATTGTTCACACTATACTAAGTTTGATATCACTAATATTATAATTTTTCAAAGTTACAAGATTTTTATTTTAATAGATTTTAATTAAAATATAAGAGTTTATATCATATTTACTGTTTGTTTTATTTTAGAACTTAGACAGGGTCCGTGAAACTTTCAATTTTTTTTGGGAGGGGGGCTTCATTTCAGTTCGCGGACTGAAAATTTTGGAACCACCGCCGTAGACAGTGTACCAGTGTAATAGTGTAGACAGTGTTATTACATAAAAAGTCTTCTTACAGTTAAGGTTTTGGCCGCTGCATCGCTGCATGTACGATCCGAAGGATTACTACCCCGGCTCCATACTGTATGTACTGTGTAAATAAAGTATGTACAGTGGTGTGATTATTACCTAACCCATCAATGGAGCACTTACATGCCCCCGTAAACATATACTTTAGACTCGGAGTATAAAACATTTTTGGGTCGCCATAAACCAAACAACTTTTTGCTGCTATCCAGAAATCATAACGGCTTGAACTATTCCGCAAAAAAACGTGTAACGCTTGGTGACTGTTCCGATCAGGGGATAACAGAGAACAAATTTTAATTAATTTGAATAATCACTTTATCACACATCTCACAAATGAACGTTTTCGAATGTGTACATACACACACATACCGGACTATGCACACATACATGTAGAGACGCTAGCACACATGTATTATGGGTAGGCTATTTCTTGGTTTCACCCTTATACGGGTACAAAAGATAACAATTCTGTTCAAACCGTCGACAAGGACATTTTCAATTGTGTTTACACGATAGACAGAACCTCGCAAAAGCTTTCTCCATTTGTTATTTGACAGCCCCCACTGTACGAATTGTTACTCATAAGCTAATAAATTTTCATCGTCATTTCTTGCTAATTATGAAACGCACGGATGTTTACGATTACGCTCGTTAAGTGGGTTAGCTAGCGTAATAACTGTGTTTACAAATAATGAAGAGCAGTTAGAATAACTGTAGTCAGCAAAGGGAACTTATAGTAGTATAATGAAGTGGGGTGTAACACGGTATTAGGGGCTGTAACTACCCCCGGGCTGAACTAGGGTTGGCGCGGTGGTCATGCTGATTCTCCTTGCTTCTCTCCACATGTGGTTGTTTCGCACGTCATATGTCCGCTACCCTCGCCCCGCTGCCACCCCTTACATTTCATGTATTTTTGATGTGTAACCACTTGTTTTGGAATAATGTTTATTACGGCGAAACATGTTAAGTTTTCGGTGTAAGTGTTTCACTGCCTCGCCTCGTTCTCACACGGACGCTCGTTGTTTTCTGATAAAACGATGTTGTTACCGTTTGTTCTGTCACGTGGCTTTTGTTTCATCGTTTTGCGCGTTTCGAGACATACGACTCACCTCTCACTCCACTGAAGTTTGATACAATACTAAAATAAAATAGACGCACAGACAAATATCACGACACAGACACACTTAAACGACGACTTATCTTGCTGTGCCTTACGCTTTGCAGAATAAATATTTCCATCGACTGAAGATTTAATACTGCGAGGACATACATAAATATACGTTACTAAATTATATACTATAGGCTCTACATTCCATGAGAGACGTGTACCTACTTTCGGATCCTTTACGTTTTCAGGTGAACAGCCCGCTTTCTTCACTCCTTGTTCGTGTTCTATAGATTAGCGTGTGTTTTCGCTATATGTGTGATTTCCTTCTATTCTTTCTGACTTGCAATTTTAATTTTCGTCTGTCTATCCCCATTTTCATTTGATCTCTTATAATTTAGACATTCCCACCGAAGTGTGACCGGCATTCAAAATCAACTGTCGCAAACATTTTCAGTATCAACTGGACTTTGATAAGGGGATACTATGTCTCTAATCCTCTTTAATATAGCCTTGGATGTCAGAGGCGTATTTACGGGGGGGGGGGACGAACGGAACCGGACCCCCCCCAGAGGGTAGAAAGTTGACGATAAATTTTGTTATTCTCTTAATTTTTAAGCTGTTTACACTAATACAGTAGTAACCTTTTTTAAATATAGGTCTACAAACACGTATAGTACACAGAATTTGCGTTAATATTAATTTTATTTATCTTTTGTATGAAGCCGACTCGGCCGGAGCCTCAAGACCAAATTCTAGATACGCTACTGTGGGAAGTAGCTGCAAGGAAGATATCAAGCAATCCAAATGGCACAACGAACAACAGACTTTTTCAGGTAATGGCATACGCTGATGACATTGCCACTATATCAAGAAATAAATGGTCTTTACGTTCAACAACACAAGAATTGATACAAGGCTCAGAAAGGGTGGGACTTGAAATCAATTGCTCCAAAACAGAGTATATGAGGACGAGTAGGCGTAACTGTCTTCTAGACGGGTAAACGGATTTATTTTTAACGGAACACAGGAGTTTCAATATTTGTAGGATCGATATTAACTGTACAAAATGAAACAGAGAAAGATAAGACTGCTAGAATTTTGGTAGGTAACAGAAGTTATGTTTTCCAGCCTCATCTCAGCAATAAATGTGTCTCAAGAAAACTGGAAGAAATAATTTACGAAAAAATACTGAAGCCAGTTGTTATGTATGGCTCGAAGACATGATTGGCAGTGTCTGCCAATCAGAAAAAAACAATTAACGGCTGGGAACGTGAAATTTTGCGATGAATCTACGGACCGGTAAAGGAGAGGAACGACTGGAGGATTATGGCCGACCAAGAATTAAAAAATCTATTTAATGACACGGTTTTGGTGGGAAGTATTAAATTCAAAAGGATTAGGTGGCATTCAAAGGATGAACGACGGAAAAGTTCCGAAGGAATGTTTTTGATGAACAATCTGGTGGGAGACGCCTGACCGGAAGGCCACGAATAGATGCAGAGCGAGCTCAAACAACATGAAGTTAGAAGGTGATGACATCGAGCACAAGGCAGGGAGAGTGGAAAGCCGTTGTTGCGGTAGCCGAGGTTCTGCAAGAACTGAGTAACTGAATGAACTTGGACCTTCCCTTGGTTTTTCTCCTGCTCCGTATTTACTTCCACTCCACGAACAACTTCTTCTCGTTCTCTGAACACATGTTCAAACGTCGTTTAGCTTTTGCGCGTTAATGTATTTCCCTATGCTCTCTACGTTCCGTATTTGGTCTGTTTCAATATTTGTTTACTTTCGTATTCTTCGTCGACTTTTCGTATTTCATACATCATTTCGTTATATTCAACACTGCTTGCGAAACGCAAATTGTCTCTGCTGCTGCGTCGGTAATGCACCTCTGCCGACCTTCATTTTACATTTGAGGATAATAATACGCTCACAAACTAATGTTAGTGTACAGTGCTATGGACTAAAATACAGAGTGTTTTAATAGCAGAAGGCTCGTATGCACTGTTTAACTAATTAATTATGTACTGTATTATATTAATATTGAATGGTATACAGTAATTATAGATACTATAGTAGGACTGTTCTACTTCACCCTGCATTGTATGGGCACCTGATAACTGTGCGTTGTTTAAACAATTTTTTTAACCAAATTTTTAGTTTGACAGTAATTCCTTGTACTTTACTTAACATAATAATTTTAACTTATTTTAAAATACGATCGCTATACTAAAACAGCGACTTGAACACGACTTCGAAATACCACACGGTTCACGACTGGTATTTTTCGTTACGAGAATCGAATAAATGACAGGATTAATGCACCTAAATAGTGTTGCGCGGAATTAAGTATATTCACTAGGGTGGGCCGAAAAACTTTTTTATTTTATTTTATTATTGATTTTGATTCGCTATACCGCGGAAAACTTGCCTCCTAGGACAGTTGAGTAAAATAAACAAAAAGAAATAAAAAATCGGTGAATAGCTTCCGGTCGCTTATCACCCCCCGAAAATCATAAAAACTGATCAATTTCAACAATTTTTCGTAATTAAAACAACAGTTTTTTTTTTAAATTACGCTACAGCTTTAGATAAGTAAAGAATAGCGCACGGAAGATAAATAAATTAAAAAAATTATAGATACTTTAACATTTATCGGTCACGAATTGCGCCTGAAAAACATATGTTTAACATTAAAATTGCAAATTTTATATTTTTACATAAAATAGTTAATGATAAATGTTACAAGCTATGGTATATATCAATAGTATTTTACTCATTCTTTTTGGTACTTGCTATTTCAACCTCCGATTTGTGCGAAAAACGTGACATGATGGATCGTGAAAGAAGCGTCATTCTGATGCCCTGGACTTGGCACCACGACTTTTTGTGACGATTCTGTCACCAGCTTCACACACCGCTCCACTGCTTGCGTATGACATGGAAAATGTCAAAATTCCATTCAGCTTCTGTTCCTGATTTTATTACAGGTGGAAACTCATCGCTTACTCTTCGCAGCAAAGGTGGCGGCGAAAGATTACAGGTAGGCCTACTCCAGTCTATCATTTCGGAGTAGTCAGAGGCCGTAATATTTTGTTTTCGTGTTAAAAAGCTCCTAATTTACTTTCCCTTAGGAGCTTTGTGCCTTCATTATTCTTCTGAGACCTAATTCTCTTATATGCTTTCTTTAATCTACAATCATACTCAAAAGCAAATTTACGGATGAAAAATGAGTTACGTTCAATTAAGGGTCTACTACTTGAAGCAAATTTTCAGGTAGGAAACTTGCTGTTTCTACAGCTTCAAACGAATGCTTAGGGCCATCCGTAAAGAACTTGTTTGTAAAGATCCTCGCTGAATCTTCCATCGCTGTAGTTCGAGACTTAAAATCGTTTTCAGCTTTACAGTGACTTTCACTAATTAAATAATTACCTTATAAAATTTGAATAATAACTATATATCTGAAATTAATTACTTTTAACTTTAGTTTTCGTAGCGGAATGTATTTGTGACTAAATGACTGTATTGTTACATTTTGTTCTTATTACATACGAAGTAACACAATTCCTTTATTTTTCTACATGGAACTTATTTTCGTTAACAAGTAGGCCTAATCAAATATGGACACCTTATACAAATATACAAATTTGTGTGTATCTGAACAAAAAATATGCTTATTTTTTTTTGCGTTGTGGATATTTGGTTTTCGAAACTGAACCCTATAATCTGGATACCGCTACATTTTAGTGTCGTTTTCTATTTCTTGGGCTGACTACGTCGAAGATGTAATGACGGTGATGTTAAAATGGACAAAAGTCACGTACGATTGTAGTAGACCGTCTTGCGGCTGTCTGAAAGTGCCGGCCTTTTGTCTGCCCGACACCCAACGACCACCAAATAAATTCTTACAAGACAAAACTATTAAGAAATCATGAAAGAACAAAACTGACTTTGAAACGAAGCAAAGTCACGTTCGGGCGGGGCGGTTACTGCAGCTTAATCTAATTTTATGACTCGAGTCACATATTTTTGGCTCGCAGTCTCAGTTACACCTTTGTCAGCGGTTTTTGTCCAAACGGTAGTCATTTCGTACTGGACGGGGTAGACCTATGTCTTTACCGTTCTTACGGTGTCTGGACCTCTGCAGAGGTTGGCCTCGTCCTCTACAAAGCGACTAACGGTTGTCCGAATAATATTGAAAATATTATTTTTATGATGACTTTATAGCAATGGCCTTTGTGTTTCAAAGACTCTCTTGTGGCTATCTGATATCTTCAGTGTAGCATTAGCAAGTATATATTATGTTTTTAACATAGCTGTTAGAAAGTCATACAACTCGGGGTGCAGTAGTCCTGTAATTTATATCGCCAAAGTTAGACAAGAAATACGCAGTTAACCCTGACGGACAAATCAGTATCATTAAGAGAACATTATAGAGTATACAGTAACAGAACATTTGGCAATTATAGTACCTATAAATCAAATTCTGTTTTTCAGAAAATTTAGGTAGCTAGATTCCAAAGGCATTACTTTTCTGCAGTTTTTGGAACTGCATTTCCATGCTTTGTTGTCACTTTACACAAATACTTCTCTACATTTCCAATAATAATTTTAGACTAAAGTTGACCAAATACAAAACTAAGACAGTTTATATTTAGTTAACATAAAACCTAATTTGTGTCAACTTTAATTTCCCGTTCCATGTTGTATTCTATCATTTATTTTACACTGGTCATTCCGGCTATAATTTTATTGTTAACTCCTATAAGAATGGTGGTGGTGCTATGGAACTAATTACGGTGTGATTAGTTGAACCTGTTTATAATTGAATAATCCATGTGACAACGATTAAAACAAAATGTTTTTATGTTTGCTGACCACCAAGAACCGGATTACGACAGCGCTGCTGTAAGGGTCGAAGGTGACTAAATTGGAGACCAAGAGTCCACGTAAAACGGAGAAACAACGCGGTCAAATAGACCAAGATTTACCGTGAGTGAAAGAAAGAGGTTAACTAGGGAAAATTCATTAGTAGTGGCAGACTCGCAGACAAGTGCAATGACGATAATGATGATGATGTAGCGTATTATTCAACTCGCGGTTTTTAAAGTAGAGTATAAAATTAGATTTTTCAAATTTTCGATAGAAAGGACGTAATAAAACTAAAATATTATTGAAAAATCTATTATTTTTATAAAATAATAAGTATAGTATATTGTATAATATATTATGTTAGTTTATGTGTGTGTGAATTGTATTAGGACTAGAGACGATTCGTGAACTGTATCAGAAACCGTTTTAGTGACTCTCTCTCTCTCTCTCTCTCTCTCTCTCTCTCTCTCTCTCTCTCTCACTCTCTCCGTCTCTTCCTATTAAAATAGATGATATCACTTTACGGAATTAAGAAAATTAAACGGGGGAGGCGGGCAGGGCATTTGGTAGATGGCCAAGAGACCAAGAGATATAAAAGAGGCCACGACGGTGGCTTCTTGCAAGATGGAAAATTGATCTGTAAACTAGACAAGAATTTCTCTGTAGAGAAATGAGTAGAGAAATGACCGGAAAATAATTGTGGAGATAGTCGCTCAACAGTGGGCAGAAAATACTACAGCTGCTGCTGCTGATGGTGGTGGTGATGATGCACCTATATGTACGTTTAAATTTTTAAAAATATTATTCTTCAAAATTATTTCTTATAATTATTTAAGTTGTATTACGTTTGCGCATCAAAACGTTGTTTTAATTTTCTCTTACAGTCGACAGTTAAGAATATAATATGTTCCGTTTGAAGGAATATGTATCCCAGAAAAATAACATAAAAAATAAGTAAACATCATATAGTACGGGCAGACAACAAGTAAATAATATTGTTTTTAAAGAAAATATTTTACTGCCGTTTTAGGAACATTTTGCAGTTGTTCATAGCCACGTTTTGTCATAGTACTCATCGGTTAATGATCTCCGCCTTCTTTTCTTCTGTACCACGAGGAAAAAGTATAAACAAATTACTCTACACTTCAAACTGAAAAGAGGAGAGAGAGCGAGGGAAGTAGATTGCGCAGACCGCCCGAGGGTTATCTCTTACCTTCTTTGACCTACCGAACAAATAAATGCTTGAGGAGAAATATTGATTAAACATATTGTTTATAGTGAAGCGTTTAATAGGGGTTGAAATTACAAGGTTTTGAATAGAGGATTCAGTTCACTATGTCAAAGCTCACCGGAGCACGTTTTGCATTAACATAAGTGCGTAGTTTGTACACTGTCACGGCGACGCAGGAAAGCTACTACAAAAGCTGTCGTACGTCATGACACGTAAAGTAACATATTACAAGCGTTGTACAATTATACGCATAATAACCTGTAAACAGTACTTTTCATAATATGTTACGTCATCCAATCGAGCAAAATCTAGTGCCATCGAAGTGCTTTCTGCTTCAGGGACGACCTACACTACAACCTGCATAAGCTTAAACGAAGCGTTAAGTTTGTTAGCGAGATGTTTTGTAGAGATGTTATTTATTAGCAATTTTTTATTGTTAAATACGATTAAATGAATTTATTAACTTCTGCAATTATCTTAAAAGGCCTCGGAGATTACACAATGGTAGGCGAAAACATCACGTGGTGTGCTAAGCGGACTACTCAGCACTGGTTACCAAAGTTTTGACAAAGTTTAAAACTCTCTTCAACGACTTCTCTACCAATTTACATGCGTTTCTCAAAAATTGAGTCTTACATAATCAACCAAGAAGACCAAAACACTTTAAACATTTTATTTGCCTCCAGAAACGGTCACGTTTTATTACCTTCTGTCACGTTTCTTTGAATCCAATTGCGGGATTACTCGAGTTTCGATCACAACTGTGTCATCATCAGATCTTATATACAAATATGGTTAAAACTCCATGGAGTTGGATTTTTAACCATGGAATGGAGTTTTAACCATATTTGTATATAAGATCTGATGATGACACAGTTGTGATCGAAACTCGAGTAATCCCGCAATTGGATTCAAAGAAACGTGACAGAAGGTAATTAACCTGTTTTATAGTAACCAAAACACTGTTTGTAAAAAACCATTACGTTGTAACCACAGCTGTGGGAGGCTGTTGAAGTAAAGCACCAAGTAATTTATATCTTCAAGAATGTCAGGGTTCTTGAACATCGCAATCTGATCGAACCAGTTTCTAAGAGCCGATGGGGTATATAGAATAATATGGTGCGCCCGATACTGGCCTACGCTCCTGAAACGAGAGCTGCTACAGCGAAAACAGTACAACTATTGGAAGCGACCGAGACGAAGGCTTTACGAAGAATACTGAACCTGGCACTACTCAATAGGGAAGAGTCGCTATGGCATAAGGGAAAGATGCTCAGTTAAGAAAATAAGTGATTGGGTACAGAGAAGAAACGAAGAGCGGCAGGCTCACTGTGGAGTTAGGAAGAATATACCCACAGGAAAACGAAGCAAAGAAACGAAGACGGAGCGACCTTTTTGATGAAGACAGGTCCTGGGTCTATGCAAAAGTGCAAGAAGAAGAAGAAGAAGGGGAAGGAGAAGGAGAAGAAGAAGGAGAAGGAGAAGTGATTGTAGAGTATCAGGTCGAAAGGTTGAACGTTAAACACCTTTGTTTTAAGAAACACATCCGTTTCGATCATCATGTAGGTATCATTGTTTCGACTTCAGCTGTTACGAAAATTAACCTAATCTCTACGAAAACTAAAAGTAGCTTTACATACGATGTTCACAACTGCAGAAGCAAATCCCCAGTTAAAAAAGAAAGCGTAAAAAATGAGATTTAGTAAGTAAAAAATATAGTGAAAAGTTAAATAGAATATTAAAAATTTCCACATACTGTTGAAAATCTGCTGAGCAGAATCACCAAATGCCAAACACTAAAACTAATGTACAACAGGTAATTGAAATTACAGAAGCTCATCGTCAAATCAAATATATTTTTTAGTGGGATGGTGTCATGACAAAAAAAATAAAACACATAGAAAAATGTGACATTACATAGAAAAATATGTGTTGACATTATAGAAAAATATGGTCAAGCACTGGAAGCTCAATAGGCTACTGGACAAGGGTACAAAGCTCTGCCCGAAAGGGTTCCAAAATCAACATGTCTGTTTTATAAAATTATCCTTTATACATTTTTATATCCAAGATGTAGCATGTTCATAAACGTCCTGTAACGATTGGTTTCATTAGAGCACGCGCGCGCACATGTCGGTGTGCGGGCCACATCCGGGTACATATCATACTTCATGCGCAGACATGACATAACGCTTTCCTACTCCGACAGTCCGCCTCTAATAAATCACCCTACTGTTGAGCGTTCTCATTAAATTGTTCTCTCGCTTCTGACTGGACAAAAATAAATGTAATTATTGCCTCGGTTTGCGAACAGTTTCTGAACAATGCGTTTTGTAAAATACGAAGTGTGACGATCAATTTACAAATGCTAAAATAAAATAAATTAGGGTATTTTGTAAAACTGTCAGGTGTTGAAGCGTCTTCCGTCGTGATGTGTATGCATGTCTTCAAGCTAGCTGTAAAGTAACAGAATTTTCAAAAAACTATTGTTGATTGTGTCAGTATAGTCACTGGAATTTACTCGCGTTCAGGATTTGGTTAATAATTTCAGTAAACAATGTGACGATTTAAATTGTAAAAAAAAAAAATTAATAATAAAAATATAAAATGGGAAGTTAGTGAAAACCATTAAATCGCACTATTAAACCAAATACCCCTGAACTAACTCATAATAGTAATGAGAATTAGAAAAGAAAATTTAACTAAAATAATTAAAACTGTGAAAGAAAAAGTTAAAAAATAAAACTGTTAACCCTTTATTAAATTTATCATGCTATGACCTGTGAATTCCGGATCCAACTTGCATACCGACCCGGCATTAAATAAGAAATACCTGTAAACTATAATGTAAATAATTAATAATTTAAAGTCACGAGTAGTAGTTGTAATAAATTATGTAGACAAGCAAAGTCTCGATTGTTTATTTTGTCGAACTGTAAGACTGTATTACTAATTAAAAGTTGGAACTATATTATGGCGGAGTATTCACTCCGCGTCGTTGCAACTTTCCTGTTGTAACAATGAAGGACTTATGATGCGGCTTTCAAACTGTAAACAGCTCCAAGCGGGGCTCTGCACAAAATGTTTATTTCTTTCATTTTATTTGATTGTTAGCTTCCACTAAAAGTGTGGAGATCTAGATATAAGTAACTAAGATGTAGTGAGTATTTTTTAAAAAACAACGATGTGAAAAAAGAAAATGAGTGTATAAGGTGACATCTCCTGTTAATTAAAATAAACGATCAAATATGGTTCAAGTTAAGGGTAATTCCAACATAATGTGAAAAGAATATGTAAACTCCAATACTACGGTGCCATTAAATATGTGATGTGAATAACTGTGAGTAGTGACGACTAAGACCTAAACTGCGTTTACACTACCGCCGAGGATCAGGACGACTTCACGCTAGATGACACCATAACATCCATTTCATCATTAATTGACTCCGAGGACATCCACTGGAAAAACTACCCCAATGACAACCCACGACTAAGAGAGTACAGAAGAATCACGCGGCAGGACATGGACAGATAACATTTAACTAAGAGGTGACGCGAAGCTCGTCTTCCGTGAATTATGTATATTTAAAATATAAGTAATTATAAATGAAAAAGACTTTTAAAAGACAGTCTCTAAGCGTTAAGCTTTAAAATGGTGTAATCAGTAATTTCTGAAATCATACGTTGTAACAACTCTTGTGATGTAACTTTGAAACATCTCTCAACTAAATAAAACCATTCTTCAAATGGTATTTAAGTAATAATGTAATCGTCTAAACAAGTAGAGTAAATTTGAAACTTCTTAACTAGTTTAAAGAGACTCGGATCCGAGGTAAATACATTATCTGTATGATCATTTTTAAGACAGAAAACCCCTTTACAATTTCTGTGTAAGTAAAATTTTTATTTGTAATGTGTTACCTATCATACGTAAATAAAGGGATGTCATCTTTGTTACATACTAAAGTGAGTGCATAAATTAGCTAAATTCCCTCCCCTTGTTTCCTTTAATTAGAGTAATTATAATTATTGTTAGTGATGTGTTTGATTTTTCAGTTTGTTACAACGTAGGCAGCCTGTATAATTGGCTAGAGTCAATTATCACGGGTTCCCTGGATTATAACGTAGCCGACACGTTATAACAAGATGAATATAATAAAGTCGGCACGCACTTTCTCGCGACAGAACGACGAAAAAGGAAAACCCAAAACGCATAGAAAGCCTGACAGAAATCTTTGGACTAAAACTACACGGATTACGGGAATAAAAGTGAAGAAATGATGAAAAAGGTAAGCGATGGGATAAGATATTAATGATAAAACGAAATGAAAAAATGAAGGAAACGGAGATTAACAAGCGATTTGTCCATCAGCGAATGCAATGTATCTTAATAAGTCAAACTGAATTATTATTAAGTCAAACTGTTAATTGAAGTTACATATCTTTTCTGATTTTTAGTCATCATCTTTCCACGTGGTTTCAAAATATCCTCAAAGTTTTCTCCGTGTTGCCAAGCCTTCTCTCCATATTTTCAGCTGAATCCCATATGCGCACACTGGTTTCAACATAGTTCTGTAAATTATGAATGTATTATCTATATACCTGAATACATAGTGCAACGTCCGCTGAGATGAAATGCACTAACGTAATGCTCTTCGTAAAAATTCTAGATGGTTTTTCTGCACGTTTCTCGACTAGCCTAGCGCATGCGTCAAGTTCGGCCGTTGACCTAGTCTCCAGATTATTCTAGCGCCTGTAACTACGCAAAATTACGGTCACCGTGACGTTCGGAAAAAGGAAAATTATTCTTAGAAATTAGTTTAGACCTGGCGATATTAGAGTGTAGAGTGTTAGTTATTGTTGCGGTTTAATGAGAAGTGATCATTGTGTTAATTAATGAAAAACAATAAGTAGGTCAAATTTTGTGTGTGTGTGTGTGTTGGACAAAATTAACTTGAATTATTGTAGAAGAGTCCCTTGTTGAATTGTAATTGTTGTTTGTGACTAATTAAAGTTGGTAATTAGTGACTTCATTGGTGTCAGTTATTCTGTTTCCGCTGAACGACATGATGATCGGTGTGGCCGTCGTAACAATGTATACAAGAACCATTATATCTTTCTACAGTTTTTAGCCTTAATTATTTGTTTTGTACATACTGTTTTTGTAGAGATATATAACCATAACCATCTTTGCGAAAAAGAACGACAACGAACTAAATAAACACACATATTTCCGACCTCTTCTACTCTCGTTAAGCCCATGAATGCGTCCTCATGAGTACATAAATTTGGAAGTGAAATCTGGAAGTGAAGCCACGATGAACTAGCCACACGACCATCGGTCTGCCGTGTTTGGAAGAAGCAGAAACTCACGAATTAAACTTTAACCGTAAACAAGAAAATCGTTTCTTGTTTTAGAGAAATATTCAGAATCAATTAAGATCACACTTATTTCCGAAACGACAAAAATGAAAAATTATTAAAAAAAAAAACGTAAAAAAAGTTACCACCGACTACGATCGTGTGACTGTCCAGAAAAATGACTTCAACCGCAACGTGGTATTAGTGTGACAAGAAAGAGGAAAAAACTAAGAGAAAATTGTAGACTTAATTGAACCCGAGCTACGGTTTCTCCGTAAAGGAGACACAAAAAAAAGTAATGAAAAAAATGTCACCAAGAATTGTGTCTTCCCCTTGCACACACACACACACACACACACACACACACACACACACACACACACACACACACACACACACACACACACACACACACACACACACACACACACACACACACACACACACACACACACACACACACACACACACACACACACACACACACACACACACACACACACACACACACACACACACACACACACACACACACACACACACACACACACACACACACACACACACACACACACACACACACACACACACACACAACGGAGACACTCGTTTGTGTTTAAAAACTTGTAATGGGTCTATAAAAGTATTCTCTGAGAGGGAGAGGTCATAACTACGTAGCTTTGTTAGAGAAGAGTCTAATCATACGTATGTACTCAAAAACGGAAATGAACATTTGAGGAACTTATTTATCCTTATTAAAGATGTCAGCATTACTAGACATTATTAGTGATTATCAAACATTATTAAAACGTTTCAAATTGCATAATACTATTACGATAGCATTAATTGACACAACACAATACTAACAATAACCTCACCAAATATATCAGCCGGCTTCTCACGTATCCGTCTATACTTTGTTAATTGTGTAGAGGATTTGACTATTCTTGTTTGATTAAATCCATTTACCTGTTGCTTTCTTATTTTATTGATTTCTACCATAATTCCCTCCATACTTCTCTGTGCAGTCCGTAGTTTTCGTAAAACGTTCCGCTGTTGACTGCAAGGTTTTGGTCTGTTAATCAGCCTAACTGATCAAAGCTTTCCACTGTTATAAGGTTACCAGCAAACCCAGTTATGGCTATCTTATTCTTATCATTTCACAGTCTAGTCTGTTATAGGGATCGACTACCACCAAGTTAGAATGGCTAACTCGTTCCAACAGGATCACAACAAAGAAGCTGAGAGTCGAATTTTTTGTCAAGCCTAAGGCTTTTTCTCCAGTGAAAGGATATATTCACATCAAATGTTTACACACCATTCATTATGATCCTGGTATCTAATTATGTATGATAAATGTACTGTGTTGTATACTTTTTATATTTACATAGTGTAGTAGCCTGTAATGACTTAAAACTGTGGCGTTATAACGGAACGGATCACGGGATCAGTCCTCTCCAGAGCTAATAAAAATGTCAACAGATGTCCATAATCACTTAACGTAGGCCTGTTGTATGTTTTAAAATAAACTTTATAAATACTTGTATAAATGGAAGGAATAACAATATTCAGAAATTAATAAAACATTTTTTTTAAGCAATTTAATTACGGCCGGCTCTCGCATCCTAGCTTCCACTGGCGCCGGTCTAAACAGTCCTGTTCTGTAAGCCCTCTTGCATTCACTGCATCTTAGACGTCCATTACATGAATCCATTATGAATGTTTAGGTCTTCCTTTTTTTCGTCTAGAGAGTGTGGAGTCCATTCCCATACCTTCCTTGGCCATCTCTCATCCGATATTCTTTTTAGGTGTTCAAACCAATTCAGTCTTTTTGCTGGTATTGTCTCTATAATGTCAAGGTCGATTCCCATCGCTTGTCTTATCTCTACATTTCTCACTCTACATCTAGTCTTGTTAGTCTTCAGCACCTCCGCCAGTAATCCATCACCATAGCTCTTGTTATGGATTTATTTCTTTTATTAATTTCCCACAGTTCTGCTCCATATAGGCCTATACTTTTGACTATAGTTTTATATATTCTGATTTTATTGTATTTTGTTATTCGTGGACATTAAAGCGTGTTTAATTGTTTTGTTGCTGTCTTAGCTTGTCCTATTCTTACTTTTATTTCTTGGCTGCTGTCACCATCCGATGTCATTGTTACACCCAAATACTTGAAGTTTTTAATATTTTTTATCACTTTTGTTCCTAGTCTTAGGTCTTGACCTTCAACGCTTACTATAAAGTACTCAGTTTTTGAGGTATTTATTTCGAGATCCCATTTCGCATGTTTTTCTGCTAATTTCCTAAGCTAATAAAAAAACATACTTTTCTTAATAATGACACTCGACGTTTGGTAAATAACATTCGTATTTGTAGCTTAAAAAACAAAAAGTTTCCCACATGCCAGAAAACGAAGACAGAGGCTTGTTTTAGACCGGCAACTAAGCTTTATAAAAAAACAGCTGCTCCATGAGCAGTCATGGTTTTGATCAAATATTTTGTATAACACTGCACTACGAACGAAAGGCAAAAATTGACCGACATATCAGTGAGTTTAGTGGTCACTGAGCGGCTCGGCAGTTAACGTTATTGCGCCGAGCAGTGCGCATTGTTTCGTAGTGTCGTGTGTACTGTGTGTGTTTGTTCAATAATTCATATAATGACTTATTTTAAATATCTTACAATTTTTCAAAGGCGGTCCAAAATGAGCTAGAACTGTTAACAGACATTGATTTTGTCAAATTATTAGTAAAAACAAATTTAGCGTACTAAAATAGAATAATTAAAAACTCCATGATCTATTTTTCTCTCTACTACAAGATTTTTGGTTTCTCTCTACTACCACGACTGACTCTGCACTTATCTTTTCCGCCAAGACACATTTCCCTTTACAGAGTTGTCTGTAAACTCCTGTAGTCCAGTATCTCTGTACCCTTGCCTTTGCACAGGTAAACTAGTAGTTTCTTGACTTTAATTCTTAAAAACGATAAGATTTCATTCCTGGATTTCACATTAAAAATAGCGTACTTTAACACAAACAGTAAGATTCTGAAAACATTGTTAGGACAATAGCCTTAAATTAAAGTGCGGACAATAGCCTTCTTCTTCTTCTTCTTCTTCTTCTTCTTCTTCTTCTTCTTCTTCTTCTTCTTCTTCTTCTTCTTCTTCTTCTTCTTCTTCTTCTTCTTCTTCTTCTTCTTCTTCTTCTGCTCCTCCTCCTCCTCCTCCTCCTCCTCCTCCTCCTCCTCCTCCTCCTTCTTCACCTCACGGAGTAGGCACTTTGCCTGTTCTGTTTTCACAGAGTATCCTGCATCTCACTCTCGATTTTCCTACATCTCTTGTACCAAAGGATCTATATCGAAGTGCAACCTTAGGTAGTGTCCATCCTCCATTCTGTCCAGACGCTGTAACCACTCCCTGTGATATGTCTGGACCTTATCATTTATGTACCTCTTCTTTAATATCCTCATTGGGCAAAACGATCCTGTCTCGTGCAACCTTTTGTTTTTCTCAGAAATTTCATTTCCGAAGATTGAATCTGGTTTTTAATCTTCTTTGTAGGGACCCATGTTTCAGACCCATATAGTAAAATAGGCACTGCCAATGTTTTAAAAAATGTAAGCCTTGTCTCCCAATATTTACAAAGAATACAGATTTAGAATTAAAGTTATTCTTAACGACATGAGATTTATTACGTTTGATTGGAGTAACAATTAATCAAGATAGAACATTCGGAACTCAGCACGTATCTATTTTTTTTAATCCTTACACTTCAAGTTGGTTTACTTAACAAATTTGAGACACAAAGAATTTATAAAATGTGTGTGTGTGTGTGTGTGTGTGTGTGTAGGTTATATATATATATAATATTTTATATTTTGAATAATAATAACAACACTTTTTACAAGAATATATTTTTATTATTTTGTGAATTACAATGTTTCAATAGTATTCAACTGTCATCATCAGATGTAAAATTAATAAATATGAAGTTTTTTAATCAATACAAAAATTTAAAAATATTTAAACATAAAACAAGTAATACAATAAAAAACAAACACACATTTCCAAATTTAAATAACGTCACTTTATTACAACATATTTCCAAAGGTCCAAAAATGACTTTATAGGAAAATTTTAAAATATTTAAACATAAAACAAGTAATAAATTAATGCCAGATCAAATTCAGATTAATACAAAAATTATAATATTTTCAAAATTACTAATTTAATAAAATATAAAATATTTTATATAATTATATGACATATTTTATATACATATATAGAACATGAAATTTAAATAATTATATTTTATATTAATTATATAACATATTTTATATACACATATAGAACATGAAATTTAGTCTATATATAAAAGAGCTGTTTTGAACAATTGATTTAAAAAATCAATCGTCATGCCAGTATCATCCCCCTCCCCTCAGCTCCAAGTTACGTAACTGCGAAGACCTATTGCATTAAGATAGGCCTGTACATAGTACTGTACACATTTTTAATAGTTTTGAAATAAGCAGGTCGTATGATTTTAGCATAACCTAATATTTCGCGTTCTCGGCTATCCGTATGGTATTGCGTTCTATTATTTTTGTGTTATGACAAATAAGTTTGCTTCTCAATAGTCTATTGTTGGCATAATATGTCCTATTTCCTATACGTATCCTGTCATGTATTGTCGTATTTATGGACGCTTCACTGTCTATCATATTACCCAGGTATCTGAACTTATTAACTGAATCAAAGTAATTATTCTCTATGCATAAATTATATAGATTTCTTCTCTTTTCTAATGCAGAAATCAGAATGTATTTAGTTTTGCTGATGTTTACACCAACTCCCATTCCAGCGGATTTTTCATTTTGCTCCTTGTATACCTCAACTAGCCGTTGTCTTGATCTGGCTATTGTTACAACCTCGTCAGCATAAACACATACCAATCATCGGGTTTCCCAGCCTAAATGTTGTTGATGAACACTATTTTAAAACGCAGCAAAGAAACTTGGAATTTCGTAATCCGAGTCTTAGAACTTCGTAGAACAAACGATATCCGAATGTTGCCACCACGACTGAAACGGATCGTCGGTATCAGTGGATCCGACACGTCGGTGAACAGATGTAATTTCCTCGACGCTCACCAGGACAGGCTAAATAGCGTTATTACTCGCGCGTATCTGATGGTGCGTCCTGTCGCATGTCTAACAGAACGAGTAAATACAATTGAACTTTATGATGAGTGTGAATGTTAACAGGTGGCGAGAGTGCGTGTTATCTTTAGTTGTGATTTGTAGTCCCTGACGATGGTCGCCGTACACGCGACTCACGCGCTACATCCTACACTTCATTTACAGTAAAACGCGCTTAGGCGGCATGGATTGGACGCATTTCCTCTGCATACGTAATCGAACAAAAGGCATTATTTGTTCTCTGTTATGAGCAAATAATCGCTTAATTAATCCCAAGTTCTCTATCATGATGACTTGAGTCCTGAGTGACACTGCTGAGTTTAATTAATTTTCTTTTTACCTTACACCGATTTCTGTTTTGTGTTAACTTGTTAATCTCCGCCCGTTGAATGTTCCCACTTGAGCCCGTTGCTTCACCGGTTTTTCCTCGTTTCACTTGCTCTGTATCTGGCTAACAACATACATTCCCTTAGAAAGTGTCACTCCGGAATTCTATTTAAGGTCCTAATTTTTCCTACTTACTTTCTTACGTCACTCTATCACTGCATCTGCTGTCCCTGTTCTTTATAAACTGAATTTTGTATCTTTCATAACTTTCATTATATTTTCCTCAGAAATATCATTCAGCCCATAATTACTTTTGTGGACATCTATGATTCGTTTCCTTGAGTTATTGTTCGAGTCATTGCATTTTTACACTTTTTCTATTTCGAAAAGCGTCAATTTTAGAGAATTATGCGTTCTACCAACTTAGACCGTTTAACATTTTTTTTTGTCTTTTATTGCCTTTTGTATTGACATTTGTTCGTTACTTATTCCATTATTTGGTCATTGGAACAAATATATATATATATATATATATATTATAACAGTACAAATTACAAAATTAAATGTATTTTAAATTGTGTAGCCCCTCGCTTTTGGGAGACAATTTATATAACACAACAAATTATAACTTTAAGTACATTAATTTGTAGAGTGCCAAATTCATACAACATTACTGGTAAAGTGTACCAATTAATGGAGTTTGGGTGTAATGGTAATAAGAGTAGTCATTGAGTGCATTGTAACGAGTTTTCATAATTTTATTCATAAACCACAAGCGTGTTTAAAAATTTCACTTACTTCGCCATAAATATTCATTATTATTCGCTTAGAAACATTTAAATGTGGCAGTACATTTATCATTAAATAAATCTTATATTCTACAGTACCAAAGTTATATTCTAAATATTTATTTGTTAATCTTAAAATTCAACTGCTCAGTCTGACTGTGTGCTTTACTGCAGTTTTGTTTTATTTTCTTTATATCTTTCAACTACGTTAATTTATGTATTGCATACATATTAAACATTGATTGCTTTACAAACTTTAAATAAAATTTAAATTGATTAAATTAATCGTTAACCATCAATGAACATATTTATTAAATTTAAATTATATTCTTTGAATCTCTATATCTACATTTTACATAACACTTATTTATTTTTAAATTTCAAAGTGTCTTTTCAATGTCTTTAGTCCCTCATTTAAAAATTTATAAATTGATTATCTGTCACCTCGATTCTGTAGCTCATACCCATATCCTCCGTTGATCCGTAGGTCCTCTTCTGATGAAGTTCCCTGCACGTTCCCCCTGTTCGACTTGTCCTCCAGTTACTCGTCCCTCATGGTCCCATCTGGTTGCTGTAGTGTTGAGTGATATGTTGCTCTGCACCAGCTGCTGTTGTTCTAGCAGACGCCTCTACTGTTCAGCATAGTGTTCCTCTGCATGATGTAACCTCGTCGTAGCTTGTCTTGAGTGACGGACGTTTGTGTGTGTAGACATCGTCAAGTATGTTCTATAATCGTATTCGTAACCAGATTAAGAGTTACTGTATGATACTTAAGATGAACATAGCGTCCATCCGCCTTTACTGTTCAATTAACAATATTTAAAACTCGCGTCGATACTGGACATAGCGTCCCGCCGCTACTGAAGAATGATTGAGAAGGAAGCTGGCTTCTTCCGTGCCCTTATTTATATTCGAGCATCGTACTGCACCTGTTGGAACAGAATTCTGCCTGTCTGAAATTGCTTGGTGGCGTCACTTCCCCCACTATCGTCCAATTTCATATTTTCGCACATTTCTGCCAATGGCAATGGCTACTGTGCACTACAGGGTGCTCTAACGATGGATGATTTAATTACACATGTACATCGTAATTACCATCGTAATCGAATAATTTGTGTAATTACTATTTGTTCAAACATAGACCATATAATTAATTTGTTTTGAAATAAATACCTTACTCCAGATAAAAGACTCTTATATTATTGTGTTTTTAATACTATGCCTTGTATTTGTTCTGTTGCATATTATTAAATGGCGCCGCAAAGTGCTTGGCACGAGTAAATAGTATATTGTAAAAATTTAGTATTATTTGAACTGTGTTTAATTTGTATTTGTAGTGTGTATACTTTATATTTTGCATATACTCTGAAAGATTGTTTTTAGGTTAGAACTGTAGCATAATATTTAGGGTAATTATCTGGAGTGAAATATTTATTTTGTGCATGTTAGGTTAAGTATTTTTGTGGACGTTGAAATTTGTATGATCTCTGACTGACTACTGTGCATTTCTATAATATATAAGAACAGTTGAACATTAAACGTTTACAATAAGAATAAGTGTGCTCGTGCGTAAGTCAAGACTTTAAGATAAACTTTGTTATGATCGGTTATCGTTAATAATTATGGCGGAACCACTATCAACTGATTTGCAGTCCACGCTTAATGCGATCTTAGCAAATATACGGTCTGTACGCGACGAAAATAAACAGCTACGCGAAGATAATAAACTATTACAAGAAAATTTAAATCTGTACGTGACGACAGTAAACATCAAAATAAAAGTATTCGCGAGGAAAATAAAAAAGTATTCGCTGCCGTACACGAACAAGCAAAACAAAGTAAAAGTATCGTTGAAGCGGCCGAAAAGAAAATAACTGAAAAGGTTGAGTCCATCCGCGTTGATTTTGAAGCCGCGTTTGAAGTAAATAACTCGCGTATAACTGAGTGTGAAACGCGCATGTTATCAGTAGAGGAGCGGGTGCAATCGCAGACGACCGCGATAAATGAATTTATCAATAGTCATGAAAATAAATTAGAAATTTTGGAACAACAAATGGGGTGCAATCGCAGACGACCGCGATAAATGAATTTATCAATAGTCATGAAACAAATTAGAAATTTTGGAACAACAAATGAAAAAAATACAGCAAACTACTACACCGGCAATCCAAATTACTTATATATATAAAACTCACGATGAACACACATGAAATTTTATGGCCTTGAACACGAGAATCCCGTATAGTTCCTAAAACAATGCCAACGTAGTACGGAAAATATCAACGACAATCTTGGTGATGTTGACAAAATAAACTGGGTAGTTCGACATCTTAAGTGTACAACTGCAGAATGGTTTTCCGTCATACAAGACAAGATAGTAGTATATGAATAACTTGTTGACCATTTTAAGGCACGCCACTGGAATGACGAAATCCAGCGTAAGGTACGTGTGCAGCTTGAATTCAGTAAGTATAATTCGAGTAAAGGTACCAATAAAAATACCTAATTCAACTTGTAGCGAAGGCAAAATATCTAGAGCCTGAGATGTCGGAAGCTGAAATCGTAAACAAGCTGGCCCACCATTTTAGTAGAGGAGTACAGGTAGCAGTAATTACCCAAGGAATTAAAACTTTAGAAGAGCTGCTGTTGCTGCTTACAAAATGGGAAAATGTTGATGGCAATGTTGAATGTTACAGTGCACATAAACAAATAAACGCCAATAACATACAAAAACAGAATGCCCATAAAAGTAAAAAATGGAAAAAGCCTGATCGCGAGCAAAATTCGTCGAAGTTTAACAAGCATAACGGGTGTTCGTGCAAAACAAACAAAACTAATAAAATGTATATCAGTCAGAATCAGAAATCCAGTGAAAGCATAGAAAATAACAACATGGTTATGACCTACTGCGTATCCGGTGTAGCCTATACCAAGACCATATACGTAGCGAACTTGTAAATGACAGTAATGACGATGTGAATAATGTACCTAGATATAGTGATAAGTTAGCAAGTAGATGTAGTGTGTTAAGAGCGAGAATAAATAATTGTATAGGTAATGTGCTAATAGACAGTGGTGCAAAAATATCATTAATTAATGAGACTTTTATAAACAAAAACATAGTGAAATTTAAAAAGGTACCAGTCTTACCTATAAACAATACCACCATTAAAACCGTCAGTGATGAGTTACAAAAAGTAAATAAACAAACGTATATAAACATTTCATCTCAAAGTATGGAATTTGAAACACTTGTACTAGTTGTTAAAAATTTAATTTATGATATTATTATAGGAACGGACACTCTTAAAAAAATAAATGCAATTATCGATTTTAAAATAATAAATTAATGTGTAGTGTTAGTAATAAGGAGCATAGTGTAGAGTTAGGTAATGTTGACATTGATAATGAGTCGGAGGCGAAGTACATACACAAAACCAAACCTATGGCCAAGCTAGTGGTAAACAAAACAATATAATAATAATAATAATAATAATAATAATAATAATAATAATAATAATAATAATAATAATAATAATAATAATACAGATAAATTAACCTCAGTGCAGCAGGAAACTTATACCTCTGATAAAAATTAAATTCAAATATTAGCTGTTAAATATGCGTTACCTAACGAGCTCAAATCTTTACTTAAGAACATTAATAATTAACAACAGCGAGACGAAAAAATTAAAAATATCATAAATGAAATCCAAACTAAAGAAAATCCCAAATTTCAAAATGTTAACAATGTTTTGTACAAACTTATAGACGAACAATTGAAGATTATGATTCCGGACCATCTCGTAGAGGACCTGACCTGGGCGTGCCATGAAAGTCTTGCTCATGCAGGAGCATACAAGTGCTACTTGACGCTGTGTGAGGACTTCATATGGATGAACATGGCCAGGAAAGTCAAGTCAGTTCTGCGTACCTGCCACACCTGCCAGACCGCCAAATACCCAAACCAACACACGTATGTAGAAATGGGAAACGTAGTGATGCATGGTAAGAATGAATTATTCTGTATGGATTTCCTTGGTCCATTACCACGTGCGCCTCGGGGTATGAGAAATCTGGTTGTGCGCACGGATGCTTTCACCAAAAACGTAAGTGTGTATGCCATAGGTAGACCCACGACGGATGCTGTACTTAAAATAATTTTGGAAAAATACATTCCTAAGTATGGCCATGTCAAGAAGATCCTATCCGACCAAGGCAAACAATTCCAAAATAAGAAATGGAAAGCTGAGTTGGTGAAGAGGAACATACAAGCGGTATTGACATCCATTAGGAGACCTCAAGGAAATCTTGCCGAGAGAGTCAATAGGGAGGTCGGTCGATTATTCAGAACATATTGTAACACAAACCAAAGCAAGTGGCCGGAGTATCTTGAGTTTTTCGAGAACGCCATAAATGGTAGTTACAATACCACTACTGGATATACAGCGTTAGACTGCAATCGGATGTTCAACCAAGCGTGTTTAGAGTGAATGTGTAAAACGTATAGCCACTCAGAATTTGCCTGTGCCGAACGAGATTAAGCGTTTGGATGCGAAAGAGCCGATAAAGAAGTTTGCAGAACAGCGTATAGAAAGATTTCAATATTTCTATATTGTGGTGTGAGCACTCCACACCACTACAGAATCTACCTTTGCAAACCACCTCATTGAAGCAAACCACACATATAAAAACATCGACAATAACATGAACATTCTACACGTACACACAAAAGGCCGAAAACTAGACACTCTAGAACAATTAGAAATATACAAACACACAAAAACAAATAAAAACGACATCCTAAACGAACAGACACAATTCAAATCGCACGCAGTATTCGAACACATCTCACCACACACACACAGCTTCAATCTTTCGAATAACTATCCCGTCGCCAACAACAAGACGGACAACGCTACCTATGGCAGCCTCTGATGAAGCCTTCTAAAGGTGAAAGCCGGTTTAGGCTGTAAGGTAAAACTTTACGTTTTTACTTATAAAAAACTTAGTGTTCCGAGTCGTCAATACTATAGTGATATTTAATACTTATATTGTTACGAATCATGTTACAAACAAAACTATTGGTAAATCCCATGCGTCGTCATTAAGAAAATATTATGTCAAAAGTTAATGCGTTCACATATATCTGGGTATATAAAGAATGAATGAAATAGACTAATTGTTAAGTTAAATAGAAATATGTAAAGTCATGTATGATTGAAAAAATGTCAGTATTGGTGATGAGCGTTGATTGTGTGGGAGTAGGTAGTGGACGGTAGCGCGATGATTTTATTTTACTAGGTTGGCTAATCTGATTTATATCTCATCAACGTTCGCGTAATCGTACTTTGACCAGTGCACATTCAGTAATCTCGGCGTTCGGTTCGCCGGACCTTTCCGTCAAGTTAGTGTCGACATTAGATGTAGGCCTTAGGCCTTACTATTTTCTATCATGGCCAACTAGCGCCACAACTTCATTCTTAACTAAATTTATTAATTATTGATTTAATATGCAGCATTAGCCAGCCTTCTTTCAATTTATTACAGCTGTAATGTGATCATTCAAATTATTAAAACTATTCGTATACAGTCCACTTCTCTTATTTCTTAATGTAATTTAATACATCCTACACAACATCTTCAATCATAATGGAAGACCAGCAGACAAATATTTAATGCAAGATACATAATTTTCGCCCGCTCGGGCTGAACAAATTAACTCTTCCGGTCCGCACTTGCGGGACGTTACTTTTCTTAAACTGTTTCGGCCCACTTGGGCCGGGATCAGCCATATTTTTGGTCACTCCGGACCTGGATTTCCACTTAATGTCTTTTGTATCTTTTCTGGCCATCACGGGCGGGTTAGCACGTCAGCTAATGCGACCGTGGCGTGATTTGCGTCGCCACTTCGCTCGTCGTCTTCAGGCAACGTGATAGCAAGTTCCTGCCGGCTGCAGTGCCTCAAGGTGGTCATCTTGCCAGCTGTTCACCATCATCATCAAGGAGCCGACGCTGCGGGACGTCGCTGACCAGGTACCACCAGCAACAGCAATAAGGTGCGTAAAAGAATGTCTGAGGAAGGCCTCAAGGTGCTGACCAGAAAGAGAGGCGGATTAAAGTCCGCGATAGTGCGGATACAATCCGCGGTAAATTCATTTGACATTAATTTAACCACAAAACATTTTTTGACTGTGAGATTAGAAAGTCTTAAGAGCTTAGCCTCGAAGTACGACGAGGTACAGTCTGAGATAGAGCTTATAAGTAAAGACGTGAGCACTGCTCAGGCAGACCGAGTCGAGGTTGAGGAAATGATATACTCGACTGAGGCAAACATTTTACAACTTCTTGACACTGTTAATACTCAGACTGTGCCTCCTGTACTATCGACGCCTGTGCATTTAAAACCGATAAGTTTGCCCTGCTTCTCAGACAACATACTTGAGTGGCAACATTTCTATTCAATTTTTAATGATCTGGTGCATTCAAGATCAGATTTAACGCCAGTACAGAAACTGCATTACTTGCATTCATCAGTGAAGTGTGAACCATTAGACTTAATTAAATCATTACCAATTTGTCAAGAGAATTATGTAATAGCGTTGAACTTGCTGTCCGATAGGTACAATAATCCATTTATATTAGCAAAATATTATGTACAGAACCTACTTCAGGTTAAGTCCACAATAAAGGACTCAGTCCAAAGCTTGGCTGAGTTTACGAATACTATAACGTCTTCTGTTAATTCGCTGGCGGCAATGAAGCTGTCTGTAAACCTATTTGAGTTTATTACTATACAATTGCTTTCCACTAAACTTGACCCTATCACTTTAAAACGTTGGAAGGACTCTATAGACCCTGACAACTTGCCTAGTTTTCAAGACTTTACTCATTTTTTGAATTTGCGCCGACAGCTTTTAGAAAATACTATGCCAATTGAACCCGGACAGCAATTCAATAAACCTAGTGTAAAACCAAACAATAAGTTTGAGAAATGTAGTTTAAGAAATACTGCTGGCAGCAGTACCTTTAAGAGTTATCATGCTACGGCAAGGCATTATTCATGTGTGTGCTGTAAATCTGATCACCCGCTTTACATGTGTAATAATTTTCGCATATTAAGTGCCGCTGAGCGGGGGCAATTGGTGGCAAACCATAAATGTTGTATTAACTGCCTTAGAGCAGGTCATTTGATAACAAATTGTAAAAGTAAACAGGTTTGTAAAATTTGTTCAAAGGGTCACCACACCTTGCTGCACGCTAATTACGTGCCGAAATCAGCAGCTGCCAGCAGTAACTACTGCTCATTTAAATTACAGTGTAAAAACAATGTACTTTTATCCACTGCAGTTGTATATGTCATTGATCAGGCTGGCAATAGGCATAAGGCGCGCGCACTTCTTGACGCCGGGTCTCAGATCAATTTTTGTACGAAATCATTTGCGAAAAGATTGCACCTCAAACTAACCCGATCTAATATTCCGATTACAGGAATAAGCAACACAGCGTGTTGCGCTACTGACATTGTTTCTATGCGTATTATGTCTCGCTATCAGAGACATAGTTTCGAGGCCAAATTTGCCGTCTTATCTAACTTAACTCATAATCTGCCTTCAATATCGTTTGACATCAACCGGTTCCACATTCCAAATAAAATTTTTCTCGCCGACCCAGATTTTAATATATCTTCACAGATCGACATACTATTGGGGGCTCAATTTTATCTAGATTTAATATTAGCTAATAAGTACACACGCGGACCCAACTTCCCTATCATTCAGGAGACAAAACTGGGTTACATTTTGGCCGGCAATCTGCCCAAGCACTGCCACACCCAGGGTCCTGCTGTTTCGTTCTTGGCAAGGAACAATGACAGCCAAATCCTGCAATCTCTTGAGAGATTTTGGGAGGCAGAAACGATCCCCGGCGATACCCCTAATGGCGAGTCGGCTTGCGAAGAGCATTTTATGCGCTACACTCAGCGCAACCACGAGGGTAGATTTATAGTGTCGCTCCCATTCAAGTCTGATAATCCTCACTTAGGGGAATCCTACACAAGTGCCGAATCAAGGTTTTTAAACTTGGAGCGTCGATTCAGGCGCGATCCCAAGCTCGCTCGCGACTACGCAGACTTTATCGGGGAATACATGAAGCTTGGGCACATGACACCCATTGATCATGGCGCTATCAATTTAGGATCGTCAAATATTTATTACTTGCCTCACCATGCCGTGTTTAAACATTCTAGCTTGACCACAAAATTGCGCGTTGTTTTTGATGGTTCCTCCAAAACTACAAATGGCCTTTCGTTAAATGACCTATTATTGGTAGGCCCCAATGTTCAGCAAGATCTCTTCTCTATTCTGTTGCGGTTTCGCACACATAAGTATGTCCTGATTGCTGACATCGAAAAAATGTATCGTCAGATTCGCGTTGCTGAAGAGGACTGTCACTATCAGCGTATTTTGTGGCGTGACTCTCCCCTCGAACCACTTAAGCATTTCGCGCTGCGAACAGTAACTTACGGCACGGCTAGCGCCTCCTTTTTGGCCACACGGTGCCTTTTACAAATTGCTAGAGACAATCAAACTTCCTTTCCCCAAGCGGCTTTAGCCATCACTAACGATTTTTATGTAGACGATCTACTTACCGGTTCTGACACTATCCCCGATCTGACTAATCTGAAATCCGACCTAGGTGCGTTACTTGCTCAATATGGTTTCACGTTGCACAAATGGGCATCAAATGAACCCACAGCGGTCGCAAGTCATCACAACCTTTCACGACCCCTAAATAAACAGGACAATGTGCGTACCCTGGGCATTCTTTGGAACAACACTGCTGATTCATTTTTGTTTGATGTCAACCTATCTCCGGTTCTTCATAGCATATCCAAGAGGCAAATTCTTTCAATAATCGCCGGAATATATGATCCACTGGGTTTAATCGGACCAGTTGTCTTTTTGTATAAACACTTCATGCAGCGACTCTGGCTTTGTAAGCTTAGTTGGGATGAACCGCTTTCCGGTCAGTCACTGTCGGATTGGCATTCTTTGTGTAACAAATTAAGTCTGATTGGTAAAATAGTGGTCCCGCGATCTATTCGTTGCAACCATCAGGCGGTTACAGTTCAGTTGCATGGTTTTTCGGATGCTTCCGAGAGAGGGTTCGGCTGTTGTGTGTATGTCCGAGTCATTTATCAAGATGCTACTGCTTCCTGTCGTCTTTTGTGTTCAAAATCTCGCGTGGCTCCCTTGCGCCAAGTGTCATTACCTCGTATCGAGCTCTGCGCTTGTTTGTTATTATCGCGACTTGTGTCTAAAATTATTCCTGCTCTTCATTCATTCATTGAGGATGTACATTTGTATTCCGATTCTATGGTGGCTCTTTACTGGATTCATGCGCAGTCTTCGCGTTGGAAAACATACGTCGCTAATAGGGTTGCTGAAATTCAGCGTCGCACGCAAACTTGTACCTGGCATCACATTGATTCGCGACGCAATCCTGCTGATATTATTTCTAGGGGGTGTCTCCCGGACGTTTTGCGCGATTGCTCGCTTTGGTGGCACGGTCCTGGCTGTCTGTCTCAATCGTCAGAGTCTAATCCTTTCCCATCTTTCGTACCGGCCACTCCATCATCTTCGGAAGTCATCGCGGAAGAGAAAACTACACATAACCGTTCGCTAATGTCTACCCTGGCTGTTGACTTATCGTTGGACTTTTCCTCGTTACACCGGCTGACACGTGTATACGCTTACTGTTTTCGTTTCATCAGAAATATTAGGCACTCATCTGCGGACAGGCTTTCGGGCGATCTGACCCCTGCGGAAATTCATCAGTCTCTTAATTTCTTTATAAGGCAATCTCAATCGACCCACTTCCCAGGCGAAATTAGTTGTCTTCGGAACGGATCTTCTGTTTCCATCAGAAGCAAGTTAGCCTCTCTCGACCCGTTTCTTGACGACACTGGAGTGATACGCGTGGGCGGACGATTGCAGCATTCCCAGTTATCTTACGACTCGAAACATCCTATCGTACTACCCCCATCGGCGCATGTCACACGCCTTATCATCGAACGCGGACACATTCGTTTGCTTCATGCTGGTGCGCAGCTCGTGCATCATTCACTGCGTCAGCGTTGGTGGATTGTTAATGCCCGGCTAGTCATCCGTTCCATTATTCGTAAGTGTCTCAAGTGCATCAGGTTTAGCGCCACACAGCAGGTTCAGAGGCTTGGCATCTTGCCATTCCCTAGAGTCACTCCTTCAAGGCCGTTTCTATTTTGCGCGGTTGATTATGGTGGTCCCTTCATGATTCGTCATGGCGGGCAGAAGTCTAGAACTCTTACTAAGGCGTACGTGTCTCTGTTTGTTTGCTTAGCAACTAGGGCTATTCACCTGGAATTGGTGTCCGACCTTATTGCCAGCGCGAGACGAGATGTGACACTATGGTTACAGCACAATGCGGCTTTATTCCGCCATTGACTTATTATTTATTACGACCATTTGGTCAACATGTTTGTGATGGATTGTCACAATATTTTTGTCAATTTTGCGTCATGGCACGCTTCTGAGTATCACAGTTCTGGTGATATCTTAATATTTGTATTGTATGTTAATTTTTGTGGCATACTATGTCACACTTTCATTGATCTCATGGGGTGTACTGCATGTCTTTGGGTGGTCTTATTTATTAATGTTATTGCATAATATTCGCATGTTTGCTGTCAAGTAACCATGCATTCATTTCTTTATATTGTTGCTGATAAATATGTACTATTTTGTGAATGTCTTAAATTGTTAAATTGTTTCTGTAATTTCAGTATTGTATTGTTGGCTGACATTACAATTATTTATCTTGTAATTATGCAAATTATTATTGTTGTATTCACATAAATTGTGTCGATGTAAACTATTGTAAGCGTCTACCGTGTGTAACTGCCTTGTCTAATTTATTTATATTGTACTTATATTTTATTCATTTTTGTAAGTAAGCATGCACAATTCTTTATTTAAATTATGACATACACGTCATATCTGGGCTACATTCAGCATCTAGCTTGCTCACACGTTGGCATACATTGTAAATTCCTGAAACTTCAGGAATAGCGTATTTAGGTCGATACATGTCGCCCTCCTGAATATACAATGAAACATGCAACTGTAACATGTTCAACAACAATTTTATTCATGTAATGAACTTCTGTACAGGTCTACGGACCTTAGCTAGCATTAAGCTAACTCTATGACTTGCATATTATGTATTTTTCGTTCATGTTTTGTAATGTTACGTACGGCGCACTTGTGTCAGTAATATTGGTTAACCAGACTTAGTGGTACATGAAGCAGCTGTTTGCCAAACCTTGGCCTACAGTCGCCTATCTGCATGCTTATCTCAAATTAGCGGCCGATCGCCGTTATCTAATCTCAACTCAAGGTTCAACTCAGCCTTGAAGCTGATTCTAATTATTAAAACTCCACTATTTCAAATTGAATTGTAAATGTATTATAATTTATTAAAGAATGTATTAAAAAATCTTTTTGATTTTTGACGGGCAGCTTATGGACGGTAGCGCGATGATTTTATTTTACTAGGTTGGCTAATCTGATTTATATCTCATCAACGTTCGCGTAATCGTACTTTGACCAGTGCACATTCAGTAATCTCGGCGTTCGGTTCGCCGGACCTTTCCGTCAAGTTAGTGTCGACATTAGATGTAGGCCTTAGGCCTTACTATTTTCTATCATGGCCAACTAGCGCCACAACTTCATTCTTAACTAAATTTATTAATTATTGATTTAATATGCAGCATTAGCCAGCCTTCTTTCAATTTATTACAGCTGTAATGTGATCATTCAAATTATTAAAACTATTCGTATACAGTCCACTTCTCTTATTTCTTAATGTAATTTAATACATCCTACACAACATCTTCAATCATAATGGAAGACCAGCAGACAAATATTTAATGCAAGATACATAATTTTCGCCCGCTCGGGCTGAACAAATTAACTCTTCCGGTCCGCACTTGCGGGACGTTACTTTTCTTAAACTGTTTCGGCCCACTTGGGCCGGGATCAGCCAGGTAGTATGACGTCATGAACTGTTTCTATTAGCAAATCTTTCTGGGTCAAATGATAACTGAGATATCAACCACGTGTATGGATTTGTTTACATTCAATGTGACAGAAGTCAAATTTATTGGAGAAGTGAGATTTTTAGTTTGATAAGTATTATTTATATTTTGCGTTTTATTATATTGTTACAAAATGGAGGTGATATTATTTTATGTTAAAAAAAAATTGTGGACATGTAAACAAATTTTTGTTTTATACGTGGAGGGGATATTCCTGGAATGGAACATCGCAGAAAGGGTATTTGTAGCTAGGACTACATCCTTTTATACCAATTTATGACGCTATAGGCACGTTGAAAATTGATTTTGTTAAAAATTTGTAAAATAGTTGTAAGTTTTGAAATAAGAAATGGGTAATTAACTGTTGTATGTCAAAATGCCCATAAATTTATTTTCTTTCATGTCAAGTGCGAATTTATTGCGCGAGTGAGCGTGTGCGTGTGTTATTCGTATTTACATGAATAACTCTGGTGTAAATTAACGTCTTGAATTGAGACTTGGACAGCTCATGCTTCTAAATTAGCGCTACATTTTTCTTATGTCAAAGACCCGAAACATATTATTTTAATATGTATTTTCTAGCAGAATTCATATTTCTAAAGAATCCTTATCCTCTGAAAGTCATAAAACTTTCTGATAAAATCTAAACATGCTTTTGCCGTTTTCAGCCAAATTTATCAGGACTTCTGTCTATCAATCTGACCCATCAACCACGTGCTAGGGGGTTTGACCAATAAGAGGCTCCAATTTTCTTTCGGATTGGTTCCTCGCGAAGGAAGTTTCAGTCAGTTCTCCCTAACAGCTCGGCCTTAACAGACGTTGTCTCTGTGTGAGTTTGTCGTATCAGTATACGTTCTACATAAGGTGTCGAGTACGGAATCTCAGCAACGACTTGCCCGTTTGCTAAAAATCTATTGGGTACTAGAAATAAAATAAATTGAATTATCAATTAAAAGTGCTATATTGCGATAGTGAAGATTTCCTCATAGGGTCTGGTGTATTTACCGTAATACATCTGTGTGAACCTGAGGACACATCAAGACACGGGAAGGTGTACGTACAATACACCGAAACCGCATTAATTTAAATTACACCCATTATCGAGGCCTGAGAAACGAGATAAACGCTATCGGTGTATCGGCGTACGTGCGTGTGTGCGGAGAGTTCCACGTGTCATCAGTGCAGCAGATTCAACAGGCAGCGAGAGGTGGCAGTGATAAGGTCCAGCGGTTTCGTCAGTGGAATTCAACGCTCAAGTAAAATAGACTATTAAGATCAAAGAAACATTTAAATCATTTACAGACATTATTAAATTTAGAAAAATAACTTTGTTCAATCATAGACCATAAATACCTTACTCCACATAAAAGACTCTTATATTATTGTGTTTTTAATACTATGCCTTGTATTTGTTCTGTTGCAATATATATATATATATATATATATATATATATACATATATATATATTTTGTGTAATTTCCATGCTACATATGTGAGTGAACATGAAATTATAAGGCCTATAATGAGTTGTGGTAGGGTTTGAGATGGTTCTATTAACATGTGCGAGGACAACAAGGTAGCGTAGACAGTAACTGTCTGAAAGTCAGATCGAACCACTATACTATGGGCACCATGAAAATCGATCAATGCAATTGAAATGTTCACAAATGTAGGTATATATTTTTTACACAAATTCAGTAAGTATTTAGAATTCTCCTTGCTTTCAGTTCCAGAAGATGTAGGTCTATACACATTTTGTTATGAACATTTTGCATGAGTAAAAATATTGTAGCCTAGGCAGAGGAGATGGGTTTTGTTAGTCGTCTCGCATGCAAACAAGGTAATGTGGTTAGCACTTTGCTTGTACTTGTTAAATTGTTAAGAATCGTACTCATCTTATTAAGCTTATTAAACTTGCGTTCAGGAGAACTTAGTCGACATGAACAGGTTCTAGGAACAGGATACATGAATTGTTTTTAGAAGTTTACAATTATTGGTCCAATGAAAAGTCTGATCGCTTGCTTGTTGAAGTTTGTCAGCAGCCTTATCTATGCTTGTTCCCACTTCCATTAAGTCAGTATTATTTGAAATGCATCAGTAGTCACACTTTCTGTTTGCCATTGTTGTGTAAATACGGATTAGTACACAGATGTTTCCTTGAGGCACTCCTGCTTTAAATACTTCATTCAGAGTATTCGACTTTAATTATACTGAACAATCCGCCTGGAATAACATCTCAGCATACTGATGTGGTAATATTCTTTTCAACTTGCGTACAAATTTTTCCAGACCAAACTATGGAAGGCTAGAGACAATTCAAAGAACATGATTGGATACATTAATTTTCCTCCAATGCTTTCTCTATTAAATTCGTAAATATATATCGGTCGGCCTTAATAAATACAATTAGGACACAAAGTTTGTATTAAAAAATATTTATTAAGACGAATGGACCTGCGTAATACACATCGTCATTATCATCATCAAAATAATTAAAATATACATCATTAACACTAAAACGAATAAACATTAAGTTTAAGTATAAAGACAGTTTCATTGCCACTAACGCGGATGTTTTCACAGGTACAGTGTTTACATCTTCATAATATTTAGTGACAAAACAATTCAAATAGAAAAATTAACTGACCGATATAAGAACTAAATATTTGACGCTGAAATTAGTAGTTTATAAATTATGAATGAAAAATTTGATAATCTTCGGTAACATACAAGGTTTTTATGGTTACATTCACAGTGATTTATTTAATAATAATGTTTAGTAATAAGGAATTAAATGCATAAAGCCGAGGTAAGACAACAGAACGGAAAAGAATGACAGTCGTTTGAAAAATCCTAAAGAAGGATAATTCTATCAGACAGTTTATTTTGGTAATAGAATGTGTGTGTGTGTGTGTGTGTGTGAGCGCGCGCGCGCGCGCGGTATTCTGTTTACGAGAATAGCATTACGAGGCGCACGCGAGTAGGCTCGTGCGCACACACACGCGCGCGCGCAAAACAAGGGAAAGGAAAATTAATGTGTGTGCACAAAAATAAGTGTAGGATAGATAGGAAATAGGCTGACGTGAGTGCTGTTTATCGAGGGTAAACGTGAGCAATGGGGATGGTAAGTTAAGTGGATAGGCAGGCCGAGCAGGTAGGGAATTGTCATTAGCGGTGGAAATGTCACGAGCTCGTTTGGCTGTTTTATTGATGACCGCACGCAAAGGTTACGCACGCCACACAGACACAGACACAGACACATCGCGCCGGCTAGATTTGTTTGTCTACGCAAACATACGTTAATTTCTCACGATTCGTGTTCTCGACTAAGATCGGTGTAGCTTCGTGTGAGGTGCCCACCGTCCGGTCCGAACGAGTATCATTATGCTACGTAGATAGCGATACTTAATGCGGTTCAAATAAGTTAAACCGGAGACAGTAAAACGAACACAGCTTTTTGTAGCGCTTTCATACAAATTGCTTTTAACTGCTCACTGCAACAATTGCAGTCACCTTAGTAATGATGTTTACTAAATCGCAGTTATAAAACACAACACTTAGTATATTAGTTCCCACTAATTGCGATGAACAAAACAGTCGTAATAAAACTGCTCGGTTACTTGAAGTCGCCGTTATCTCCGCAGCCAAGGTGTCCAATGAAGCGTGAAGGAACATCAGTACGATAAGAGATTACTTGGTTCGCGTAGAATCTGCCACAACACGCTCATCGTTAACTAAGTTTTCTATTTGTTTTATGTGTCATCGTGTCTATTCTGTCTGGCCTTTCGTATAAACATGTCACAGAGTACCAGAGAGTATTTTAAGGAATTTGTACTAGGCGGCACTAAACCAACCAGTGTAGGCCTATATATATATGATTTTTATATAATATTGAAAATTATGTAATTTGAATTTAACTTGACCATGATCATGTTCATTCTTTACTCGTGAAATAAACTGTAAAAATAGACACAAATGCTTTAGACATTTGGAAAATTAAAAAAAAAAACACCACAAACACTCAAATGGATTCAATATAATTATGTAATATTCAATACAGTGTGATGTGCACATTACTACTACACGGAGGCCTGTTACAAATTCAAAGCCTTTATCACTGGTCTACTTAAAAATATATAAAGTATTGTAATTATATATATATATATTCAAACTCTTTTTGCTACAGTCCGTTTCTTGATTTATATAATATATTTATTATTTATACCGGAATTACCTCAAGATATTTTATTTTCCTTACTAGGAACATGTTTCGAGAGATATTGTGGTCTCATCCTCAGCCTTCGCGATTCTGCTTCTAGCGAAGTACCTATGTGTCTAGTAAAGTACGAGGCATGTCCGGAAAGTAAAGATACAAAGGTCGTAATTGGTCTAAAAATATTTATTTACAAATCATTAACTGACAATTACGTAAATACATATACCTTTATTTCTCTACATAATTACCGCCATTATCCAAGCACCTATTAAGTCTGGGAACCAGCTTTTGTATCCCCGTGTCATAGAAGTCTGCCCCCAACCCTTTGAACCATGTCATGACCTCTTCTTTTACCTCGTCATCGTCATCGAACTTTTTTCCGGCCAGATATTGTTTCAGGTGAAGGAACAAGTGAAAATCACTGGGCGCGAGGTCCGGGCTATGCGGCGGGTGATCCAAAACATCCCATTTTCAACTGCACGCGTGACCTCTGCGCTGTTTGGCAGTTGGAAATGGGATGTTTTGGATCACCCGCCGCATAGCCCGGACCTCGCGCCCAGGGATTTTCATTTGTTCCTTCACCTGAAACAATATCTGGCCGGAAAAAAGTTCGATGACGATGACGAGGTAAAATAAGAGGTTATGACATGGTTCATAGGGTTGGGGGCAGACTTCTATGACACGGGGATACAAAAGCTGGTTCCCAGACTTAATAGGTGTTTGGATAATGCCGGCAATTATGTAGAGAAATAAAGATATATGTATTTACGTAATTGTCAGTTAATGATTTGTAAATAAATATTTTTAGACCAATTACGACCTTTGTATCTTTACTTTCCGGACATGCCTCGTACCTATAAGTAGTGAAACACATAGGTACTTCACTAGAAGCAGAATCGCGAAGGCTGAGGATGAGAGCACAATAGCTCTCGAAACAATTCCTAGTAAGGAAAATAAAATATCTTGAGGTAATTTCAGTATAAATAATAAATATAATATATATATATATATATATATATATATTACAACGCTCCCTTTCGTCTAACACAATTATCTAATATTTGTGATGTTAGATAAAAAGTTACTTACCCGTGATATTACTTTACCTGGGCGCCAGAACAAATCCCAGATTCAAATGATACGGTTTCAGCTTAGCTCAGCGCATGGAGACACTCTTTCTCAGGATTCGTTCAGTGATTGTGGTTTTCAAGGGGAATCGTTACAAATAACACTTTAAGATTTACTTGATTATTATATTTAATGTTTAATCAATGATTTTTAAATTTTAAATTGTTAATGGTAGGACTTAATTCTACCCTAACCTTATAATTATTGAGTGAGTGTGGAAAGTAATGATTAAGACGCTCAAACGACCTATAGCTCTTATCTGGTTTGATTAAGAGATTTCTATCTCCCAAACCAGTGCTAAAGAACAGGTCTGCAATAATTTGCACGTCCAATACTACACACCACTTTCCATTCAACACTCCTATCCTATATTAGAACTAATCTTATAGTTAAAATACAAAGTGTGCTTTTCTTAGTGTCTTTTTAAAATTGTTTATTGTTTTATTAATTTGTTTAGCGCTTATATCATTGATCAATGAATCTATTTCTTACTGTTTGATGCGTTGACCGAAGATAGGAATCTGTAGAGGTCCTCCTTTCGATGGTGTTGCACAGAAGAATGGATTGATCAATGCTGTTGAAGATGCCCTGGCAATTACAAATGCTGTATCCTTCTGTAGCACAGGTCCTTCACGGCTGATTGATTAATTAATTAACTAATTAACGTTTGTTTTAAGCAGCTAGTGTTATTGAATGTTGTTAATTCATCTACACTGCGGACTACTTCTCGATTTAGAACTTAAATTTGCACTGTTGTGAAATATAAAAATTTCTGTATGTGAATTATACACGTCTAGTGTGTTTAAGTACCGAACGAAGAGTTATGTTACCCCTCGCTTTTAGCTGGCGTCTGTTTTAAATACGGGCTGCTGATTGGTTGTACAAATAAATCATGCGTTTTTCCAGTTTCGACAATCTTAAACAGGTCGCTCAAACACTCCGTGACAGGTTCCAAACGGCAGAGAAATTCTTGTCAAAATCGTACTTCCTGTATTTGCAAATCGATTGATTTCAGGTATTTGCAAATGTGTTTCCGAAGATCTGACCACAGAATGTTGTTGCTTATGTCTTTATCTGTGTGTGTGTGAAAACACCTTATTCCTACGTAGCATAATTCTCTCGTTATTCCTGTTGGCGTGCGTCATCCGTATAACTTCTTTATTTGTTAATTATATTAACTGAGCTTGCGGCTACTTATAAAGCTTTTCTTGCTGAATACAATGCTGTTTTCAGAATTGCCGTATATTTACAACTTTTGAAGTTATCGCAGGTTGAACTGATAATTCGCTTTGAGTAAAATTACATGTTTGAACTGGATTCTAATGTAGCGGTGACGTGGTTAGAGTGAGATGGCTGCGATTATACGCTCTCTCTCTATCTTACGGCATTACACTCGTACCGTCTATAGCTTTCATATAACGCTCTGATAGGACGCTATTATTAATCGTTATAATATATATATATATATATATTACTATAATACCTATAACTAATTTACCTCAAGATATATTTTTTCCTTCAGGAACATGTTTCGGGAGATCCTGTTCTCCCATCTTCAGCCTTCGCCATCTTGCTTCTGGTGCAGTATTTGTGTGTTGGCTTCTGGATGTTATTAAGGTGGTTTGTTGGTCTTTGGTTCTTAAATGTTGCATTATTGTGTGTGGTTGTGGTATCTGTTTTTGTATTTTGTGTATTTTCGATGTTGAGTGCTTTGAATATTGTGTCATGTTTTGTATTGATTTGTATTTGTTCTGGTATTAATTTGTTTTGTGTTTTATGTTTGTAAATCTGTAAATTTTCCCAAATGTTCATTATGGTGTCTTTGTGTGGTATATGTTTTATTAGTGTTACATTGGTTATGTCTGGGAATTCATGTCCTGTGTTTATTGCATGTGTGGCTAAATTGGATTTATATATATTTGGTTTTTTGTATGCATTTAGGTGTTCAAAATAACGTTTTTTCAGCTGTTTTTTTGTTTGTCCTATATAACATTTATTGCAATCTTGGCATTCAATTTTGTATATACCGTTGGTTGTTGTATTATCTTTGTTGTGTGAGCTATTTAGATTTTGTAATTTATTTTTATTTGTTTTGTATGCTATTTTTATATCTGTGTTTTTAAATAGTTTTGTTAGTTTTGTCATTTTATTATTTATATATGTGAATGTGGCCCATTTTTTGTTGTTGTTATTATTTATGTGTTGTTTAGTTTGATTAATTCTTAATTGTTCAGTTTTTATTTTGTATTTGATTTTATTTTCTATTTTGATCATAGTATTTTTATTGTATCCATTTGCATAACCAATTTGGTATATTATATTTCTTTCTTTGTCAGTTTCTTGTTTGTTTAGGGGTATTTTGTACATTCTGTTAAATAACGAATAAAATGCTGCCATTTTATGTTGTGGTGGGTGGTCAGAATGGTTAGGTATAATGATGTTAGTGGAAGTTGGTTTTCTATATATTGCATATTGTATGTGTTTGTTGTATCTTGTGATGGTTATGTCTAAATAGTTGATTTTGTTATGTTTTTCTTTTTCTTCTGTGAATTGTATTTTGGGATGTATGTTATTGATTTGTTTCAGTATGTTCTCTGCATTTGTGTTTTTGTTATTTGATACATATAGTCCATCATCTACATATCTTATCCATATGCCATCTGGGTCATGTGTTTTTATGATATTTTGTATTTTGGTGTCTATATGTTGTAGGAATATTTCTGCTATTATGCTTGATAATGGTGATCCCATTGCTAAACCTTCTTTCTATTGATAAATTTTGCTATTAAATTCAAAGTAATTTTGTTTTAGTATTAGTTGGAGACTATTTTTTATTTCGGTTATATATTGTTTGTTTTCATTTTGTTCTATAAGGTTGTTTATTATTATGTCAATTGTTTCTTCTACTGGGATATTAGTGTACATGTTTGTTATGTCATATGATGTGAAAAATGTATTTTCATTTATATTTATTATTTTTAGTTTGTCTATTAATTCGTATGTATTTTTTATGTTATGATGGTTATTTGTTAGATGGTTATTTTTTAGTTTTTGTGCTATTATTCTTGCTATTTTGTATGTAGGAGCTTTTTTGAAATTGATTAATGGACGTATTGGGTTGTTTAATTTGTGTATTTTTATTAGGCTGTTCATTTTAGGTGGTTCTGGATTATTGTTTATATATATGTCTATGTTTTTATTGTTGAAAATGTTTTTATTTGTTCTTATTAGTTTTATTGTTTGTTTAAGATAGTTTTCTGTTGGGTTTTTATCTAGTTGTACGCATTTATTATTGTTGATGAAGTTTTCGGTTTTTTTGATGTAGTCTGTTTTATCAATGATTACTGTTGCTTGACTTTTGTCTGCTTTAGTTATTATTAAATTATTGTTCTTTACTTTATTTTTAATTTCTTTTATTGTTTTATTGTTTTTCTTTTGTTTATCTTTGTTTTTCATTTCGCTAGTGATTATTTTCTTAATTAAATGTGTTGCTTCTGTTCTTTTTTCTTCTTGTATATTGTCTTTTATTAGGTTAATGGCAAATTCTGTTTCTACTATTAAATTTTCTAGATTTTTGTTTGCATTTTGGGTTATGTTAGTTTTTGACATATTGTTTAAATATTCTGTTTCTTTTTTGTTAAATTCTGTATTGCTGAGGTTAATGGTTCGAGGGTAAAATGTGTGTTTATTTTTGTTTTTTTTTCTTGATTTTTGTTTTGTTGTTTTAATGTGTTAAGTTTTTTGTTGATTGTATAAGTCTTTTTGTTTTTCTCAAATCTTATTTTATTTTCTATGTTATTGTATTTATTATTCCAAGTGATTGGATGTAATAAACTTGTTAGCTCTAAGTGTAGTTTGTATATGTCTAGTGTTATGCTATTTTTCTTACTGTATAATTGATTAATTTCGTTTTGTATCCATAGCCTTTGTGCTTGTTTTATAGTTTTTTGTGCAGTCATATTTTTGTTGTTTGTGTTTATGTTGATGTATTTAGGTGTTAATTTATGTTTTTGGCATTGTCTATTGAAGTTTATGTTTATGTTTGTGTTCATTAGTTGTTTTTTTCGTGTTTGAAATTTGTTTAACAATTTGGTAATGTGGTTATATGGACTTGTGGTTATGTTGTTTGTGTACATGTTAATGTATATTTATGTGAGAGATGATTTGTTATCCGTTATTTGGTAGTTGATTTCACTTATTTGCTATTCACTTCACTATTTTTTTTCTTCACTATACACTTTTGTTTTTGCTTTGTTTTATAACCTCACTTTTCGTTTTTTCACTGTAGGCTTATTTACCTTGTATGGTTATATTATTTCAATCACTTTCTGCTACAGTCCGTTTCTTGATGTATAACTAATTTACCTCAAGATATATTTTTTCCTTCAGGAACATGTTTCGGGAGATCCTGTTCTCCCATCTTCAGCCTTCGCCATCTTGCTTCTGGTGCAGTATTTGTGTGTTGGCTTCTGGATGTTATTAAGGTGGTTTGTTGGTCTTTGGTTCTTAAGTGTTGCATTATTGTGTGTGGTTGTGGTATCTGTTTTTGTATTTTGTGTATTTTCGATGTTGAGTGCTTTGAATATTGTGTCATGTTTTGTATTGATTTGTATTTGTTCTGGTATTAATTTGTTTTGTGTTTTATGTTTGTAAATCTGTAAATTTTCCCAAATGTTCATTATGGTGCCTTTGTGTGGTATATGTTTTATTAGTGTTTGATAATACAACAACCAACGGTATATACAAAATTGAATGCCAAGATTGCAATAAATGTTATATAGGACAAACAAAAAAACAGCTGAAAAAACGTTATTTTGAACACCTAAATGCATACAAAAAACCAAATATATATAAATCCAATTTAGCCACACATGCAATAAACACAGGACATGAATTCCCAGACATAACGAATGTAACACTAATAAAACATATACCACACAAAGACACCATAATGAACATTTGGGAAAATTTACAGGTTTACAAACATAAAACACAAAACAAATTAATACCAGAACAAATACAAATCAATACAAAACATGACACAATATTCAAAGCACTCAACATCGAAAATACACAAAATACAAAAACAGATACCACAACCACACACAATAATGCAACATTTAAGAACCAAAGACCAACAAACCACCTTAATAACATCCAGAAGCCAACACACAAATACTGCACCAGAAGCAAGATGGCGAAGGCTGAAGATGGGAGAACAGGATCTCCCGAAACATGTTCCTGAAGGAAAAAATATATCTTGAGGTAAATTAGTTATAGGTATTATAGTATTATATACATCAAGAAACGGACTGTAGCAGAAAGTGATTGAAATATATATATATATTCCAACAATACACATATTTACATATTTGCCCAGGGCGGTATCTTTGTAGATATTTAGCATAGAAAAATATCTGATGAACAGTTTTTAACAATATTATGCAGGATAAGAATTGTCAGAAAGGGTACACCTGCCCCCGCGAGTGAATACAGCGCTTGTGTGTTTGTGTGTGTGAACGCATGCTACGACAGGCAAGAATCTATAATGGGGTGATGCGTACGAATTCTCTGTATTCAGGTTTTAAACGGATAAAAATAAACTAATTAATACGTTTTAAACCTGTGAAAAGACTTACCCCAATTATAAAAACACCATTACATTAAGGAATTTTTAACGAATATAGTGATTACAGAAATTTGCAATAATAAAGACGCCAGGTAATTTAATGTTAATTACCAGCGTAATTAAATAGTAATTAATATGTGTGTTATATGTGAGTGACCAGGAAAAATTTACGCAAACGATGATATCGCTTGTGGTACGAGTATGTTTACGAAATCGCGAAAATGAACCAAAAAGTGATTTGTAATTAAAAGGACGCTTTGCACGATGTGACAATATCTAACAGGTCGAAAACAGTCCTGGACTTGTCAGATTGCCGTCCAGTATAAATACCACCGGCAATTTTGGGGCGGTCTCAGAGACTCAAGATATCTTCACACAACATCACGCTGCTTGTCTGTCGATCGATCAGGACATTTTTACCACACACACCAAGACTTATGGAGGAAATCTGGACCATCACAAACAACAACTCGTAGAGACAGAGACCACAGCATTTGCATAATCATCATCATCATCAAATTCTCAGGATTCAGGACACAAACACGCGCGCGCGCAACGGTAACGTCGGCAGTACGCAGGTGATGAATAAACAATTATATTTTTTTGTTTGTGAAAAGAACTCTCAAAAAGAAACTTATATATGAACAGTAAAGACTTAAAGTTTTAAATTTAAATAGTAGTTAAAGAAAATAATTTAATTTAACAAGAAAATTTAAAAATACTAATCTTCTGTTATATGTTAAAATTTGGGTGTGTCTATAGAAATAAATAATAGGTTGGAACTAAATGTTATATTTTTATTTTGTTTATAGCAACAATTAATTTTATTCTTGAGAGTGAATATTATTTCTGTTTGTAAATGAGTTGCTATTATTTACAATTTGAGTCAAAGTCAGACACACTGAAATAAAAAGATGTAGATAATTTGTTTAACATGTCTGTTTAGCTAGTAAGATTATATGGTTGTTTATTTTTATTTGTCATGAACAGCATAGAAGGTTACATTGTATTTGTGAAAACTTATAAAAGAGAATATTTTTTATTTTTATAATTCGAATTTTCAATATTTGCTTATTTTCGATTAATATTAATAAATCATAGAATGATTATTTTGAAACGTTTTAATTAATTATTTCATTTCAGCAACATCTCACTCCTCTTTGAAAATTATTTAATTATTATGCAACTACATGTACTTGACACAACGAGAATAAAAAAAACAAATCCTGCGACCTGGCCGGTGTAATACACTTCATAGTTGCGTTGAGTACATGGCAATGTAATAGTGTGAATTTTTTGAAATACTTGTAACGTTGCAATAGCCTATATATATATAGACTGAGATTGGCAAAAGATTAAACACTCTAAGTTTGTTAAATTTTAAGTAATTTTTTAAAATGAAAAATACATAAACCTTTCGTATTAAATTGCGTTACAACTAGATAAGTTAGTTAAGAAAGCAAAAGGAAATCCTATGCTAGTAACAAAATATTTCCTTAATTTACATCAAAGGTACAAACTTAAAAAATAGAGTCTTTTGAAAAAATGACAATGCTGAAAGCTAATATATGGCAATGCAAATGCCCATTCGTGATTTTCTGATTTCTCCCCTTTTTTCCTCACTTTTCAGCACCGGGACAATACCTGCCACTACGCGACACTAGTGCCGCCTAATTTATTGCTTAAAATATGCTCTGCAGAGTACAATAACTACCGTTTATTGAAATCACGTATATTCTGATATCCTGAGCGGAAGGTGAAGGTATTCGTTCACTGTCAGTGTTTTATCAATCCCTGGACACCGGTCGGTTGTATGTCAGCTACTTGAGTTTGGAATAAAACAGCCAAATGGCTGATCTGCACTCTAGTAACTCTTCGAACTGTTTTCAGCAGCAGCTGTCATTATCTGACATCAAATATATATATATATATATATATATATATATATATATATATATATATATATGCTTAGTATAAACCTTCCCCAACTATGCCGTTCGGATCCGGCGTTAAACTGTAGGTCCCATATACCTGTGAGAGACTCAGTACCAAACGCACCACGGGTATATGCGGGGAGGGTACAAACCAGTCGAAAGACTGAAGGACTACGAATATATATATATATATATATATATATATATATATATTACACGTTGTACACGCCTAAAGGCTCAGTACTTATAAAAAGTTCCTTGGTTAAGAGAAAGCGTTTGATTCGGTTTACAGAATAGTTTTTTCGAAGGCGAAAGATAACAAGAGATAGGAAATGTATATTTTCAATTGAGTCTTAGCAACACACACACACACAGATAAACATATATATTGCGGTAGGGCACAGATTATACTCGGGTAGATGTGTAAATCTTATTTGAAAAATTACCACCAAATTACTTATACGTTCGATCGGTTGAACTCTGAGTTTCATGAAGAGGCCCTTTGTAAAAGGGCGTGAAATCACTCTTTAATAAAATGTATGTAATTATATGATACATAGGGACGTAATGTGTCACACATAGTTCGCCTGTGCGTGTTTTACAAGTAAACTATGTTTGTATATTAAGAAGAAATTGTGTTATTCGAGTTTTTTAGTAGCTACTGGTGTTAGTATAGAAGCAGCAACAGACGCTCTACAATCAGCATTTGAGTTCGTCACAATTTATTTTTTAGGTAATAAATGGGCTACGTCACAGATAAGCTAACTATTTAGGTAAAGCAGAAAAATGGAATCACAAACCGAGAAATTGTCACTCGAATAAAATCGGATATCATTGTAGAGATAAGCAAAATTATGAAGGGTAACGAGTTGCCGTTGCGTTTAAAAAGGAACAAATTTAATTGCCCTTCCTCCAATGGTCCGGAACGTTAACAATGAAGAAAAATGATATAAAACTGCACAGAGAAGCAGGGAAAGTACTACGTTTGGATTGTTTGTGCGAAAGAACATGAAGCTGGGTACGTAATGAAGCTAGACTAGATTGAACGTTTACAGAATTACGAAAATTATATGGAGAAAAGCAGGATATTTGTCTGGGCGAGAAAACGTGTTACTAAACAAAACACTAAAGTGAGAAATAATTCTCCGAAAAATACACAGTGCTCAATTTCACATATTTTGGTAGGCTATATTTTCAATCCAAAGACAGATGGAGAAAATTAATAAAACGTCGCATGTACGATAAGTTTGTTTTAAAACATACATTGTACTTACGCGAGACGTATTTTTTCTTCTTCTTCTTCTTCTTCTTCTTCTTCATTCCAGGATTAGGCGACATCGCCTGTTTCGGTCTCTATTTCTAAGTCATATTTTGCGTGGTCTTCCTACATCTCTTTAGGCGCATATTGCAAAACTTGTTGAGGTAGCATTTTCGGTTCCATTCTACCTATACCTATATGTTCAATCCATCTCAGCTTACATTCCTCCGTTCTTGCAGGGGAAGTGGAGGTCACAACGGTTACTACACTGGGGGGGGGGGGAGCAAAAGACGGAAGACGCCACGACGATAGCTCGTTACAAGACGGTAGGACGGTCTGACTAAGCACTTTTGTGCAGCAAGCTGGAGAGGAGATGAATCACTGGAAAATTACTTGACAGATATTCGCTCAACAGGCAGCAAACAAGTTGTAACGGCGATATACAATATTGTACGAGAACGAAACGTGGAAACAATGACAAGTCAATATATGCCTAACGTACTCTTTTTATAGTCTTTTACATAGTCGACGCCTATACGTTTTCATAGAATAATTTCAAGGAAAAACTGCAACTCTGGCCTCACGGGTTCATAACACGGACGGTGAACAAAATTTGAGTAAAAAGAACAATACTATTGACAAGTATCATTCTGATACTGTTGACAAGTATCATTCAATACAGCCATTATAAAATAACACGAGATATAATATTATAATAATAATGGCTCCCATGTGTACCGCCGAAGCAGCTTAGGAGTCAGGCAGGGTAGGCTGCCTTATGCGAGCCGTACGGGATACAAGGAAGGCAGTGTGGCCAGCACTACACTTCAGCCGCCCATGATTATCCCCAGGATGTTATCCCAGGTACTCATTTTCCACAGGCTGAGTCGACCTGGGGGCTGAAAAACGCACCTTGATTTTTATGGTGCGGGCCCGGGAATCGAACCCGCGGCCTCTAGATTAGTAGCCAGGTGCCATACCCACTGGTCTACTGAGCCGCCAGATATAATATTAAATTATTTAATTTAAGATATAATATTAAAAATACAAACAGAAGAAATAACCGATTCTGGGGGAGGGCAATGAAAATCGTCCCTTTTATACGTCAATTAACAGTTATACTTGAATTGCCAATTGCATAATATTAGGAATCCAAAATATTGTGCGCCATAAAATAGACGCAAAGTTTGAATCCGAACCATCAGGTGAGGGTTTCACTGAGGGCATTACTGCCAACAATGTAATGACGGTGAAATTAGAAACTTATGGAGAAAACAGTAATTTTGTTTCAATTGACTTACGTTTTCTCAGGATGTTTTGCCAGAGTCCAAATCACATGGAAGTGCTGTGGGTCATTTTAAGTTAAACTGAGCTGACATTTCTGCAGGTTTCCCATTGCTCCGTTACAAATTGGTTTCTCAGATACTGGTAACGATTTAAATGGCACTCTCATACCACAAAAGTGGTGCAGAGAAAGGGAATGCAGAAACAGAATTAAGAAAGAGAAAGAAAGAAATTTTTTTTAAAAAGCGATTCTAAAATAACACGCCTGTTCCGGGTTTGTTTCATAAAATCTGTGTTCTTTAAACCTTTCAGACTAAAAAAAAAGCCATCAAAACCTGTGAAAACTGAATAGTGCATCTATGGGTGCCACGTGATTGTACAAATATCCTATACAAAGTCCTTAGAATTTGTATAATTGTACATTCCCAAATTTTATATTCTCCGCGGCCGCCGTATTCCACCTTTTCTTCCGGGACAGTCCACGTCGAATATGTCTTCCTGTTTCTATGCCTAGGTCTAGACCTAACAATACACGTACGGAACGAGACTTCGAATGCTCAAATTTCTTTCATTGGCCTTGTGTTGCATACGCTTTACGTATTCGCATCAAAAAGTAGCCTTCCTTCGACATGCATGTAAGTGCACAATGCTTTTCCTAATTTTTCTACCTTCTACAGTTCTCATTACCTCATTCTACAACTGTTTGTAACTCTCTGTTACGTTTATTTGTATTTCTTATGACTCTTCTCTGGTACTTTATCTCTAGCACATTTTGTTTCATGTTTCTCAGTATCCACAGTTCACAATAAAATATCGGTTTGGAGAACCATACATGACTTCCATGTTCTAAGATTTATAATTACAATCATTTTATAAATGAAATATTTCCATAGAAACTACTTCTTTCTACTACCACAGTACTATGGTCACTAACGTACACCACCTCACGTTAGCGCACTCGATTTTCACTGTTGATGGCAGTCGATGGCACTGCCGAAACGTCTGGTTTTGCAGAAAATATTGGACCACGGCCCAATAGCCCGGGAAGGAATTTTAACAACAAACTACTTCTTTGTTGCCGATAACGTAGTACACATATAAAACATCCCCTCCCCTTCAACTAACATTTTTATTTATAGAAAATTACCCCTCCCCCTTCAACTACTCTTTTCATTTAATAGATATTTCATCTATATTTCTACAGTGGATTATCATGACCTTATTTTCAGGATACTTTATTTATCAAAATTAAGTACTTTACTCTTGTTTAAACAAAAAACGTTGCTGGTAAACTACCCGTTTCCCTTAACCTATCTTCACCAAAATCAACAGACCTTGAGCCCTCTACAATTCAAGTAGGTATGCAAAAAATTATTTGATTCTGTTTGAATTTTCGGCAGTTATTGTTTGCCATAGAAAAAATTCTACACACAGAGAGACAGACACACAGACACTTTTCGAAAAATGACTTTTTATAACGTCTCACCTACGTTATAAAATTGGGAACCAGTGCATACTTACCTTAGATCAATTGCACGGGCTGCCATACTCGTAATTAACTTTTAATTATTAATTAAACCAGCTGTAGTTATAACTAAAGGAACTTTACATGGGGGTCTGATGATTTATTCACTCAATATTTTTGTGTAAAGTAACGACATCTCTTTATTAAACAATTACTACAACAATTCTACATAAATATTCCCACCTAAGGTTTTCTTAATAAACGATTACAATTTATAAAAGAATTTGTTAAAAACAGGGGGCCAAAACATATGGATTTATAAGTGCTAGCATTATCCACGGATCCGGGACCTTAAACTTGTTTGTGAGTTAAGCTCACTTATTCATATTTTATCATACATTTGGGGGGGGGGGGGTCATTTGAAGAATGGACTTAAACTAAAATTTTGTATCAGTGAAGCTTTATATATATACATCAGCATTACTTGGTACTACAAATATTTTGAATCCTAAGACATACTACATCTTATAAAGTGATTATCATTAGAGTCTTTATATATTTATTTAAACTGTCTTTAACAATTCATTTGTTAGAATTTTAATTAATCACGGAGGACAAGTCTCCGTGTCACCTGTGATATCCAGAAGTTCACTCGAGGTCCGGGTCCTTGGTCCTTGTGGGGTTCGTCAGCGGTTGATCTTTAGTGGAGTTAACTTTCCTGTTGAAGTTCCTGAAGTGATTAGTTCATAATGAAGTAACGTAGAGGTCCTCAGAAGTCTAGTAGTTAAACATCGTTAGTAGTATAAGTGCCGTAAATGTTCTTGTTTGTCGCAGAATCACACGTCACATTATTGTTTATAAAGTTCTCACTTTAGGTAGCTCATACCATATTATTTTAAAACAACATAGAGATCTTACAAATTATACAAATGAGATGTCATCCCTCACACAGTAATTTATTCCTTTTGTTTTTTACATTTAAACTTATTAGCGTGCTAATTTGCCACTACTTTTCGCTACACATTGTTGTATCTGTCTTCTAAATAAAAACATTTTGTCGTTCTCTGAGACATGGTTCAAGCGTGTGGTTTCTACGCGAGCGCTTCATCTTGATTGAATTACTATGTTAGGACGGGTCAGCTAATCGCGCGGAGTTTACGCGTCGCAACAAAATAGTTCCACCTTTATTCTCTATTTAAGGGGTTAAAGTTTGACCTTTTAATTATCCAAAGATATTCTTTATTACAGACTTCATTATAGTACACTACTGTGGTCTTGTTTATTTATTTATTTAATATCAATTTACAAGGATTATTAGTTTGTGTAGGGGTCGGTATTCAGGTTAATTCCGGTTAGCGCATGTCTATGCAGGGTTAATTAATAAGGGTTTCCCTATCTGTGCACTCGCATTCCCTTTTTTTTCCTTAAAACTCTTTATTAAATATTATTATGATTTATGACAGTGATAAAAATTAGTTTAAATGTGCGATTTATTAAAATTTAAATATCTCAGCTCTTAACATTTCCTATTTTATTATTTATTTTATTTTTTAATTAAAGAAATCGTCACATTTTCTTCATGTTTTGAGGGTAGTACAATCAGAATCAGCCCTTACATCGAACATGATTTTTTTCGCCATCACCATACTTCCATTTCCTTATGTAACATGGAAGAAAAATAATACGTAGCCTATAGGCCTGTACATTGACATAATCATCTTTACCGTCCTCTATTGTACAATTTTCTTTTTTTTTTCATAAACTTTATAAAAATAACTTTTTATGATGAAATATAGTCTTAATGGTTGTTTCCAGTCAACATGTGTTTTTACTTCTGCGTTCCATTTTTCGTCTACTGTAATTCCCAGATGCTGGAACGTTCTCACAATAACTGTGTTCGTTCAATTTCAGTCTTCAAATCTTTCCCTTCTTCTACTGTACTCTTCGTTTTAGTTCAGCAGTATCAAACTTCCTACGTTCTGTTCTCCTCAAGAACTGTGTTACATACACCTTTCGATCATTCCTATTTTTCTGTATACGTGTGTGAGTGTGTGTAGGGGGGAGCTATCTCGCATCACAACCGGCAGTAATCTCTGTTTTCCCAGTCAGTCTCCTGTAAATTCCTATTCCTCGCATCGCCTTCCACATTCTGTCTTCAGCTTCTTCGAAGCTTACCTCTTTTCTTGCGATTGAGCGCATGATATTCTAGTATCCGTCTAGCCCATCTCTTGCTGTATCTGTCCGTACCACATTAGCCTACATTGTTGAATTATTCGACTATTACTAACTTGATATTTGTTTGGTCCCTTGTAACCTCGTTTCTTGCAATTCGACTATTACTAACTTGACATTTGTTTGGCCCCTTATAACCTCATTTCTTACAATTCGACTATTACTAACTTGACATTTGTTTGGTCCCTTATAACCTCATTTCTTACAATTCGACTATTACTAACGTGACATCTGTTTGGTCCCTTATAACCTCATTTCTTACAATTCGACTATTACTAACTTAACGTCTGTTTCGTCTCTTGTAGCCTCATTTCTTATAATTCGACTATTACTAACTTGACATTTGTTTGGTCCCTTATAACCTCATTTCTTACAATTCGAGTATTACTAACTTCACATCTGTTTGGTTCCTTGTAACCTCATTTCTTACAATTAGACTATTACTAACTTGACATTTGTTTGGCCCCTTATAACCTCATTTCTTACAATTCGACTATTACTAACTTCACATCTGTTTGGTTCCTTGTAACCTCATTTCTTACAATTCGACTATTACTAACTTGACATCTGTTTGGTCCCTTATAACCTCATTTCTTACAATTAGACTATTACTAACTTGACATTTGTTTGGCCCCTTATAACCTCATTTCTTGCAATTCGACTATTACTAACTTGAGACCTATTTGGTCCCTTATAACCTCATTTCTTACAATTCGAGTATTACTAACTTGACGTCTGTTTCGTCCCTTGTAACCTCATTTCTTACAATTCGACTATTACTAACTTGACATTTGTTTGGTCCCTTATAACATCATTTCTTACAATTCGAGTATTACTAACTTCACATCTGTTTGGTTCCTTGTAACCTCATTTCTTACAATTCGACTATTACTAACTTGACATCTGTTTGGTCCCTTATAACCTCATTTCTTACAATTAGACTATTACTAACTTGACATTTGTTTGGCCCCTTATAACTTCATTTCTTACAATTCGACTATTACTAACTTCACATCTGTTTGGTTCCTTGTAACCTCATTTCTTACAATTCGACTATTACTAACTTGACATCTGTTTGGTCCCTTATAACCTCATTTCTTACAATTAGACTATTACTAACTTGACATTTGTTTGGCCCCTTATAACCTCATTTCTTGCAATTCGACTATTACTAACTTGAGACCTATTTGGTCCCTTATAACCTCATTTCTTACAATTCGAGTATTACTAACTTGACGTCTGTTTCGTCCCTTGTAACCTCATTTCTTACAATTCGACTATTACTAACTTGACATTTGTTTGGTCCCTTATAACCTCATTTCTTACAATTCGAGTATTACTAACTTGACGTCTGTTTCGTCCCTTGTAACCTCATTTCTTGCAATTCGATTATTACTAACTTGACATTTGTTTGGTCCCTTATAACCTCATTTCTTACAATTCGACTATTACTAACTTCAGATCTGTTTGGTTCCTTGTAACCTCATTTCTTACAATTCGACTATTACTAACTTGACATCTGTTTGGTCCCTTATAACCTCATTTCTTACAATTCGACTATTACTAACTTAACGTCTGTTTCGTCTCTTGTAGCCTCATTTCTTATAATTCGACTATTACTAACTTGACATTTGTTTGGTCCCTTATAACCTAATTTCTTACAATTCGATAATTACTAACTTGACATTTGTTTGGTCCTTTATAACCTCATTTCTTACAATTCGACTATTACTAACTTGACGTCTGTTTCGTCTCTTGTAACCTCATTTCTTAAAATTCGACTATTACTAACTTGACATTTGTTTGGTCCCTTATAACCTCATTTCTTACAATTCGAGTATTACTAACTTGACGTCTGTTTCGTCCCTTGCAACCTCATTTCTTATAATTCGATTATTACTAACTTGACATTTGTTTGGTCCCTTATAACCTCATTTCTTACAATTTGACTATTACTAACTTCACATCTGTTTGGTTCCTTGTAACCTCATTTCTTACAATTAGACTATTACTAACTTGACATTTGTTTGGCCCCTTATAACCTCATTTCTTGCAATTCGACTATTACTAACTTGAGACCTATTTGGTCTCTTGTAGCCTCATTTCTTACAATTCGAGTATTACTAACTTGACGTCTGTTTCGTCCTTTTTAACCTCATTTCTTACATTTCGACTATTACTAACTTGACATTTGTTTGGTCCCTTATAACCTCATTTCTTACAATTCGAGTATTACTAACTTGACGTCTGTTTCGTCCCTTGTAACCTCATTTCTTACAATTCGATTATTACTAACTTGACATTTGTTTGGTCCCTTATAACCTCATTTCTTACAATTCGACTATTACTAACTTCAGATCTGTTTGGTTCCTTGTAACCTCATTTCTTACAATTAGACTATTACTAACTTGACATTTGTTTGGGCCCTTATAACCTCATTTCTTGCAATTCGACTATTACTAACTTGAGATCTATTTGGTCCCTTATAACCTCAAACCTCATTTCTTACAATTCTACTATTACTAACTTGACGTCTGTTTCGTTCCTTGTAACCTCATTTCTTACAATTCTACTATTACTAACTTGACAATTTTTTGGCCCCTTATAACCTCATTTCTTACGTGGTGTAGCCGAGATACCCGACAAGATCTTCTCAAACAATTCATTTCATCCGTTGTCGATTTTTCTTTATACAACACTCTGGCAGATTTATACGTGGCAGATTTTTGTCACCTGCCAACACTCTGCTACATATATTGTAATTGGCAAGATAATTGTTCTATATAAATTAATTTTAACATTTATTCAAATTCTTGATGACCACAGCAAAGAGTTTAGTTGAGCACAGCAGTTTTGGATAGCTTTCCGTCCTTGAGAGAGCCTATAGTTAATATCTTTATTGCAAATTACAAATTGGCTAATTATGCTCCCTGATATTTATATACATGACAATGTTTCATAATTCTACAATCTAGCACGATGTCATTCCCTATTTCCGCTACACATAGGTATTCTGTTTTCTCTAAATTAATTCTAAAAGCCCACCTTGTACATTCATACTTTAGCTTTCACGATACGAAACATTATTCAATAAGGTCAACCTTATCATCCTTAAAAAAAAAAGAGCAAAAAGATACCTCTATAAGTATTCTGGTACGAATTCAATTCTCATTCTTGATCATTTCTTGATCAATTCCTCAAGAGCTTCCTGAATATAAATATTAAACAATTTAAGAGAAAGGCACCGTCCATGTCTTAAGCACTTTGTGACCTTGATTTTCTCAGATACAGTACTTCCCTTCCGACATTTACAACACACTGCACTCTCTTATAGATACTGAAAATACTTTGAACATATGTGGGTTCCATTCCTCTCTTCTTGATACTTCAATCTACGGAGTGAACACAATCATAAGCTTTATCAAAGTCTATAAAAACTAAATGGGTACTTAAGTTTCGTGTGTACCGTTTCTCAATTATATGTCTTAATGTGAATATGTTATCTATACAAGATCTATCAGCTCTGAAAGCACTTTGTTCCTCCAGTTCGACCAAGCCGCTTCCTATTCTTCCTTTCAAAATTCGACTATACGCCCTTCCAGTAGAGATAGTCAGATTTATTCCACGAGTTTCCGCAGTCCAGTACCATCATTACAATCCTCTCATTTATCTCCTCGTAGCTTTAATATATTTGTTCATTTTCTTGTGTATTGCTATAGACACTAGACACTCTTCTCTTTGCTCTGTCTGTTTTGCTGACACCGCTGTAGAGATAACCGGTCAACTTTCTCATTTCCGTTAACTTTCTTCTTTGTTTTAGTCAGAACACAAGTATCTAAACTCGTTTTATACAATTTGAAAAATACCTCCTATTGCTTAGTATTAAGCTCACAGACAATCCACGTCTTCATGTGCATAATCCTTTCCCGTAGCAATTGTCTTTTACCCTCTAATATGTCCTAACTTCGATAAAAATTTTAGTACGTAGGCTTTCACGGCCGGTGTCACTATAATTACTAAAAACTGTCTTGCCCTACATCCGTGGCGTGACTGACCGCATCGGCAAGTTGCTGAGTAAACGGGGCGTCAAGACGATCTTTAAGCCAACCAAAAAGATCCATCAGTTCCTGCGACCGGTAAAAGACGCCAGGGATCCGCTCTCGTCGTGCGGGGTGTAGTATTCCTTGTACGTGTGGCCAGTTATACATAGGCACCACGAAGCGTAGTGTCCGAACGCGCATCTCTGAACATCGGAGATACTCCCGCCTGGGCCAGCCGGAGAAGTCCGCAGTTGCTGAACACGCTCTTTCCCACGACGATCACCGGGTAATGTTTGATGAAGCCCGGGTGTTGTCTTCTGTCCGGGGTTACTTCACTCGCCTGCATCTGGAGCCCATCCATATTCATAAGAATGCGTCCGTCGCTGTGAACCGCCGACACAACTGGGGGTTGCGCGGGTCGCGAGTGGTGCAGTGTCCCGAGTCTCAGAAAGGACTCCTGCCACTGGGTCGATTTGAGTTCATTTATAAGTTTTACCTAATTATGGAGGGGTCTGAAATGACCTGCGATTGGTGGGTTATACCACCGGGACTAGCAAACGTGGTCACTTCCAGGACTCACCTGGTCGCGGGGTGTATTTACCAAGTCCGGCAATGAGGGAATGCCGACACAACTGGGGGTTACGCGGCCCGCGCGAAGCGCGGGTCGCGAGTGGTGCAGTGTCCCGAGTCTCAGGAAGGACTCCTGCCACTGGGTCATTTTGAGTTCCTTTTATATTATTTTATCTATGTAGGGGGGGGGTCTGAAGCGACCTGCGATTGGTGGATTATACCTCCGGGACTAATAGACGAGGTCGCTTCCAGGACTCACCTGGTCGCGGGGTGTATTTACCAAGTCCGGCAATGAGGGAATTGTGGGTCACTCTGTCGGAACGAACATAGAATCTACGCGCCAGGCGTCTCACGGTGTCATCAAGAGAGCGGACACCGAGTCCTCTCCTCAAAAGACGAGAAGAGTACCTCCGGGGGACTTTGCACGCGAGCTTCAGTCCCCGGTCGAGTACGCGCTGGAGCGTTGTTCTATGACCACGAGCCAGGTATCCCCAAACAGGACAGGCGTAGGTAATCACGGGCAACACGTACGTGTTGACTATGAGTTTACCTAGCCGGGGGGTCATTGCCGTATTAGATAGCACGGGCCAGAGTCTACTGAGTTGCGCCGAAGCGCGTTGTCTGATATACTGTGTATGGGTTCGACAGGTGAGTCGGGAATCCACGTGGAGCCCGAGGTACTTGACGCTATTGGTCCAGGGCTCCTCGACGGGGCCTACTTTAAGCGGCCGAGGCCGCTTGCGTTTGCGCGAGAATATTACCGCGGCGCTCTTGGAAGCGTTAACGGCAACTCTCCAGTCATCGGTCCACCCGACATACGCGTCGAGTTGGCGCTGGAGCTTAACTGCCGCATAACTCGCGTTCGGCTCTGAGGCAAAAGCCGCAGTGTCGTCCGCGAACAGCGACAATTTTACTCCAGGAACTCGGGGCGTGTCGTTGACAAACAGCGAGAACAGGAGAGGCCCAAGGACACTTCCCTGAGGGACGCCAGCGGTAATACACCTCTCCGAAGAGAGAGCGTGGTCTACTCTCACTCGGAAGCTACGGTCTCTCAGAAAGCTGCCGATCAAGTGAACGTAGCAGTCTGGGAGAAGGACTTCCGTCAGTTTGTATAGGACACCCTCGTGCCACACGCAGTCAAAGGCTTTCTCTACGTCTAGGAAGATCGCAGTCGTCTGTTTGCCCTGGCAGCCAGCCTCGGTAATGCATTCCACGAGTCTCATCAGCTGATGAGTCGAGGAGTGCAGCTCACGAAAGCCGAACTGTTCGGGGATCAGCACGTCTAGTCTTTCTAGATGGTCGCGGATCCTACGCTGGATCAGACGCTCGAAAACCTTGGACGTCGCGGACAAGAGGCTGATGGGCCTGAAAGAATTCTTTCCCGGCTTGGGTATCACTATGACGGTAGCCGTTTTCCATTTCACCGGAAAATAGGCCAGTCTGAGGCATGAATTGAACAGGTCAGAGAGGAACTGGGTTCCTCGCTCCGGAAGACGATGGAGGGCGGAATTCATGACTCCGTCCGGGCCAGGCGCCTTCCGGGGCTTGAGCTGAACAATCCTCTCAGAGACCTCCTCCGGGGAGATGGGCTCCGGTTGGACTGTGATACCGGCCGATAGAAAGCGCTCTACCTCGCGGCAGATTTGCTCAGTGAAAGCCGGGTTCTTGGATGGGTTGGGAGCGAACTGTCGCTCTAAACTGTCAGCCAAGAACTCTGCTTTTCGAGGGGGCGGCCAAGGGGTTGACCGCCGGGTCCGGCCAGTGCGGGGAGAGGCGCGCGTTTGCGCTTTCCCGTTAGGGTACTGGGAATCCGCCAGACATTACGGTCCTCGGCAGGGCCATCCATCTGTGTCACAGCTAGCTCCCAGTTGTGTCTATGGAACGCCAGCATGTCGCGACGCAACTTGCCGGACGCTCTGTTGAACGCAGCCTTGTCAGCCGGGTCACGAGTCCTCTGCCAGCGTCTCCGGAGGCGATTCCTCTCGCAAGCGAGCTGAGACACCTCATCCGGGATACGCTGATAGTCGGGCGTGAGCCCCGGCTTCATCCGGGAGGACACGTCTACCGCCGAGACTACGGCTGTGTCGAATAAGGCAACTGCCTCGTCGACATGCTGGGTAGTGTCGAGAGGGATACGCTCGGGTAGGCGGCGACTGAACGCCGGGGCAAAGCGGTCCCACTCGATTACCCGCCGCTCGTCGCGGACGGTGGCGTGCTGGGTAGCTATATACACACTGATAGGGCAATGGTCCGAGGACAGTTCCGAAATGACGGAGACGTGGACCGGGCAATAAACGCCCCTGACCGCGGCAATGTCCAGTACGTCAGGGCAGGAGTTAGCCCTCGAGGGATAGTACGTAGGCCCGGTAGGACCCATGACTGTGACCCGAGCCGCATCAGCATACCTGCGTAAGCGGGCCCCGTTTGGGTTCACCAAGCGGCTCCCCCAATCAGGGTGCTTACAGTTCAGGTCGCCCGCCAGGACTACCCTCCTGTGTGCGCCAAAGACGGCCTCCAGATCGTTCGACAGGAGCTCCGTTTGTGGAGGCTTGTAAGCGGAAACCACGAGTAGACCGCCGAGAGCACCATGGAGCTCAACCGCGGTGCACTCGAGGTTCCGCCGCTGAGGCAGGACAACGCGGTGATGGCGAAGACTCGCCTTCACCGCGATGGCTGTGCCCCCTCCTGCGCGACCCGACCGGTCATCCCGGTGGCACACGTAGTTGGGCAGTCGGAAACGACGATGCGGGGTCAGATGCGTCTCACCAAGAAGAAGCACGTCGGGCTTGTGTCGGGCAACGAACTCTAAGAGCTCAGAATGCCGGGAAGCGACGCCGTTGGCGTTCCACGCCACAAGCTCGAGGTCTCGCTTGAGGGATTGCCGTGGTTGTCCGTTCATAACAGACCTAGGGAATGCCGAGGTGAAAGCATCTCCTTAAATAGTGTCTGGCATGGTTTATTTTCCACGGCCAATCAGAGTGGAGAATTATGAACTGGCTTCTGATTGGTTCGCGTTATACACCTTAAGCGACCAAAAGGTTATAAATAGAAACAGGTTAGCCTTCTCTCGCTGTTGCTTGTTCCCAGTTCACTGGGCGACTTGTTCGGCATACCACCTATTTCGAACATTTTTTGCTACTGAAGATGGCCACCGGTGGTGTGGCCGAAACGTCTAGCTACACAACATCAAGCATTCGACCATGGGCTTTCAGCCCGGAAGGTTTTAGTAATTATTCGATAAAAATTGTTGAGATTTTTAGCGTTTTTCTTTTTTAGAGTATTGACGTCCTAACGATAGAACCCCCGACATGGGGGACCAGGTGTATTGATGTTTGGGTCAACATCCTCTGAACCTGCTGCCTGATTAGCCCGATCTACCCATTACTAAGAAGGAAAGTGAGAAACAAGAAACAAATACGCTCTAGCCCTCGAATACTCTAATGGCGTCGGAGTCGAAAAAAAAGGAAGACCGGATAGGAAAGATTAAAGTTTAAAAATTTATAATTTTTTAAATTTACAATTTCTTCAAACATCTTCACATGCCTGAACATAATAACGGTAATCTCCTGTACTTACTGAACGCATTACTGTCTCTCTTCTTGTATATGTGAACTATTAATTTAATTTGCTACTCTCCTGAAAATTTGTTGTCTTTCTATATTCCATTATGTACAGTATCTATATAAAATCTCTGTGTAGTTATCTTTTATGAGTGGGATCCTGGATGTAAACAGCCGGGACGCAACTATCCAAGCCCGAGTTATTTTATTAGTATGTATAAGTACAGTATATAGGCCTACTAAATCTGTTTCAGTAAGTATGTGTCTTTTCTAAAGTTCGGAACTACTTGTAGGCAACATTTTATTTATAGGCTTATAAGTTACGTGAATACGCAGACAACAGAGGTCTGGTCTCTGTTGATTTTATTTCAACTTTATTTCACACTATGAAAATGGTAGTTACTTTTTAGTTGTTTTACTACTGTTATAGGAATATCATCTTTTTAAGTGTTACTGGAATGATAGGGATTATACTGTCGACTCTTGATTACAGTGAAATACCGATGTACCATTATTAAATTATATTAAAACGAATGTGTTGGGTAAGATTTGAGGCGATTGTTGCTGAATACGGGTCACTCCAGTATTAACATCATCTTCATCATCACAATGATCTTATAATCACTATTAGCTCTTGGTTTTCCTTCACTATTGACTAGAAGAACTCATATAGGCCTGCTCTTTTTTCACTGAACTCTTCTCGGACTTAGTGGATTACCAATCACCATTGGTTTGAAGGTCTGGAGGCAAGTGGTGGCCTAGGGTAGTGGGTGGAGGAGGTAGCGGGAAGCCTAGGGTCATCCCGGCCTGTAGAGCTCCTGAAGAAGAAGACTGGCTTGAAGATCCCTACCTACACACTTCGTGTAAGTTCCAAGTTTATTGGTGGACGTGGAGGTTCGTGTAGTCCAGTTGCGAGACGCATTGAAGTTGCCAAACTCTACGGTGACGTCGTCGACTTCTTTAGTGACAAAAAGAAGTTTCAACAGGCAGTGAGGGATGGAATCTTCTGACTGCACGTGTTTGACCTACCACAATAATTGTATGGCGTGACTTGTTAGAGACGATGTACTTAGAAATTTCTATTTTCTAATTTTTTCTTGTCACAGACGCAATTTTACTTGACACAATAAACCTTTCAAAATTGTGTCTTTTACAAGTGTGATGTACTAAAGTTCTACGAATCTTCTATGATGCTTGTCCACTGTTCCACTACTGTGTGTGCTTTTGTCCCAGTGGGTGGATCGGCAGGATGTAGAACCCTGCACAAAACAAAAATATTATCATTCGTCCAACAGGAGGTCTGTTTCGCCGTCTATCTGTAGTAACAGCTGACGGCATACCATCACCAGAAAGAAACCAGTCTGCATTTAAACACGTGCAGTGGCGAGCTGCATGGTTTGGATGTGTGTAGATGCCGCTTTGTTACTAACTAAGACTCGCTCACCTCAGACAGACTGTCGAATTGACTCAACAGTGGGGTAGACGATGATGGATTGAATCGAGCTCTACCAGAATTCACAGCACAGTATGCAAAACGAGTTCTCGACCTTCAGCTACCTTGCAGTCATATCAAGGAATTTTTACCTAAAAAAATATTTTTCGTACGAAGCCTAATTCTTTATTTTACTACACTCAAACCGTTCCAGAACGCACACGTTTTCATTTTTAACGTCAGTTATATTTTTAGACAGTTGGATAAAACAGTAAAACGTAATTAAAAATTCGTATTTAAAGTAACTTGTCCCAACCTTAACACGTATTAAAAATTTTTACTGGCTTAGACAGAAGTATAGCTCAGTTTTGAAATATTTTATCTTGTTCTACAAAAGCTGTAGGAACAGAAAAAGGAACAGCCTGACACTACAGAACATATTAATTACCAGGGTTGATGAATTGAAGTTAAGAATGGTCACTGTTAATGGAATAGTTTCTCACACCAGTACCATTTAAACCTCTCATTCTTAAGCTCTTAGGCAAAAGGCATTAGATTTCATAATTACGGGTCAGTAGCAAGAAACAGTATGTCCCATAGTGTACCAATTATCTACCAGAAACGAATTTGGTAGAATTTTAATTTCTTCAGTCAAGTAACCTAGATGCATGTCACAACACAACCATGGGATCCGTCTCCTACTTGAGGTTGTCGCTCATTTTTGCATCTTAAATTGCTTTATATTTTAATGACTGTGCAATATATTTTGCTTGTTGTTGCTTATATTTCAAATGACTGAGGATTCAGCTTTTCACTTACTGACAGCGGTGCCAGTTATGATCAGATGAAACCTGGTCAGCGGCAAACGGTATGCAAAAATTAGGAGTGAAAGCTTTCAAGTAGAATACTGATTGTCGAATCAGTTTTGGGAATAACGTCGACAGTGTTAGATTAAGACCCTGTTTCCCTATTTGCGACCCGAAAAGAAAGCGATAGTAATAATGAATAATAAAGTATTAAATACATAAGGGCGAGAGAGAGAGAGAGAGAGAGAGAGAGAGAGAGAGAGAGAGAGAGAGAGAGAGAGAGAGAGAGAGAGAGAGAGAGAGAGAGAGAGAGAGAGAGAGAGAGACAGAGAGAGACAGAGAGACAGAGACTTAGTCAGACAGACAAAGTAAAAAGTAAGAAACCGAAGTATTTGGCGGAAGAACTAGGTTTCTAACCGTTAGAAGGGAATGCAGAACGGAATAAACAGATGTTACATGGTTCTGATGAGAGGGAACAGAATATCCCAATAAAACGTTTGAAACGATATGTGAAACAAAGAGATCGAGAGGAAATCCAGGACAGCGCGGAATGACAAAATCGAAGAGACTACTCGGAGAAGGGGAAGGTCTTACCGTAAAACAGATAAAGACGCCTTTAAGAGATAGTAATGATCACAAATGTTCGTTCAAAACTCCAAAACACTGACGTAAGACGGAAAGAGATGAAGAAATGACGTAATAAAGTACAATGAAGGAAATGCTGAACAGGAAAAAGCGAAATGTGCTATTACATTTTTTTTAGCAACAGTGAAAAAATGTTACGGAACTTTACACTGTACAACAAAAAGAAATTTAATTTTAGATTTGATCAAGCTGCTAGAATTGAGGATTTATTAAGTGTGTGATATTTCAGAAAATAGATTCAACATTACCACTCTGTAACATTGTAAAAACCATATTATCGTGACGCAAAACAGAATTCAGAAGGCGGGTTGATAAAATATATTCGAAATTCGCAGTATTCAATTGATTACAACTTGGTACAACATTAGCAATGATGGATAATGTGTATGGAAATTTTGGAAAAATGAAGTTAGTTGGCACTCAATCGATTAAAAAGCATTACTATGGCTAAGTAAGAAATTGGTAGCCATCTTTAGAATAAAACGAAACGGATAAAAATAATTAGTGACAGAGGCTCAAGGAGGGGTGGATTAAAACCGCGTTGTGCCCTATGCTGCCATCAGACTGGTGTCACCCTTTCCGGTTCAAAATTCCACCTTTTGTCCATTATTTACACTGATAAATGGCATACACAATTTCGAAAGGTCACAATTATTTTATTAAACTGTCAAATTAGAACAAATATTTAGCTAAGTAGTGACTGTAATGAATATGGTAGAACTTAAGCTTAGAAAATACTAATCGATCCATTTTTTGCGTGAACGAAGTCTTGTATAATTTCTTCTAAATCAAGCCATTTAAGTATCTCACTTTCAGTATTTCAATATGGGAACGAAGATATTCTCTCATCTCCCATAGATGAACTCAACATCAAACTTAACTCAAAGCATGTATCTTTAATGCTTTGCAATACAGAAAATGATCTTACCGATTAGCAGTTAGCTACTGGAATCGTAAAAAGCAGATGATAAGCATTATGTGTATTCATAAATTATGGAATACATCAATAATCCAGTTTAATGCTTTGAGCGGACAAACTGTAGTATCATGGAATCTATCGTCTTCATTCGAACGATTTGAAAAAACCTTTCTTGCAGTTTTACTCGTGGCAATAGTACTTCAATTCGTAGTGCTTCAATTCTATTAGAAGATCGTTATTAAAATAATTCGAGTAAACTTCTATAAGAGCTTTCGCTTTATTTTCCAACTAGACACTCTCCATGGTTAATGACTGCGTACGAAAAACCAAACAATTGCATAATGTGATAATAAATTTTGCTTCGCTTAGTCAATTTAGTTGAATTGCCCCCTCCGAGAGCTGAGGCCTTGGTGCACGGTGCTGCAGCATAACCTAGAGTTATGGATAATCCGACGCTGGGCTCAAGTAAACAAAACTAACATAAAATCCAATTCCAAGGCGTAATCAAAGCGGAATGACTTACCTTCCAGTATTGTATTGTTAAAAAAATAACTAATTCTAATTACGTGCACAGAAAAACACTACACACGCGCAGCAAAGTACACAGGAACTCAGGTTTATTTTCTGAGTATGGGTTTTGTTTTTTTATTAATTGTTATTTTGTTCGTGATTTTATGTGACTTTTGTTTACCTGATTCTGTAAAACGTGAGCGACTGGATATTATGTTTATATTAGTAATTAATACTTAGGCTGAAGATTTTTTGTGTAACCAAAACACAGTTTTTCAAATTAGTTATGAGATGGCTGACGTCTGGTATTCAAAACCGATTCATGCGAAGAGTTCTGTCAGATAGTAAACAAAAATTCATTTAGAAATCTTGTCTCCATGAAGATTTAAAAAACATATGCCTATTAATTAAAAGTATAGTAACTACATTATTTCACATCCACAAACGAATTTTAGTAATGCCGATTACATTTCAATATTCATTCGTTCATCTTTTCTTTAACAATGAAAGGCGTATAGAAAATAAAATTCGATATAAAATGCATCTACGTGTGCAAGCTTTTGAGTCTCTATTCGCGAATCAATCAACTACCCACAAACGAATTGTAATGTCATGACAGATTTGTCATGTACAAAAGATGTATTATGAAAGCAAGCTTATCTGCCCGATCAATTAGAATAACAAGATTTGTAAAACAATCAACATGAGCTACATATACACAAACTGGCGACCTCGCAAACGAATAAAATCAAAATAAAACGAGTATTTCTGTTTGAAAAGTAATTTATCAGACTAATTAAAAACTTCAAAACGAACAATAAACGACGTGTATTAATTTCTGAAAAAAATATTAAAATGTAGTAGTTGTTATAGTTAGCTGGCAGGAATTGGGGCGGAACTAGTTGTTAATTTCCGGGGAGGGAACGATGCACCTGGTCCACCCTCCGGCTGGTGGAAAACGTTTTCATTTCAAGCCAGAAATGAAGTTAGAGCGAGGGATGAAAATGAGATTTGGCGCGGACGCCCATTGACGAGATGAGTTCTGTCTGTGTAGCGACGTTTGTTATGTTCCGTAATAACCTTCTCACCCCCCCCCCCCCCCAACCGACAGCAACCCGACAATATTGTCTCTCCGCTGCCTGCCTTACTTACTTTGCCTTCTCTATTTTTTAAAGCAAAAATATTCTCGGTAAAATATTCCGAGAAATAATTTCTACCGATGATTCTTCTCTCTTTTTTTTAACATAATTTATGCGAAATCTATGATTAAAATTTTCTGGTTAAAATTGTTCTAGCTTCCAGATTTATAAACTTAAAGGCACTTACTTCCTCATAAAAATATTTGGTCTGCGCGTATAATTAAAATATAACATACTTGGAAAAATAATTTTGCAAAATTATCCATTTCAACCATTCCTATTTATAAAACACGAATTTTCCTTATAACTTTTCTTTTTATATGCTCTACGTTTTGTTGCGTTAATTATGATTATTATTTTGAAAGAGCTCCACAATATGTGGCGTTAAATATTATCATATTTTTAATAACTATTAAGATTTATTGAGAACTGCACCACTCAAATTTATATTATTAATTATTACTTGGGCGCCAGAGCAGGAGATCTCAGGTTTGTTTATGAAATAATAACAAACTGTTCAGATACTAATACTTGTATTGTTAGATTCTTGTTACTGAATACATCTTAGACTTAATCATTACTATCATCTTTATAGTTAATAACAACAAAAGAATTTATTAATATTTCTAGTTCACAGCTTCTTCGAAATCAGATTAATCAAGTATATTCAAAGGAGTACTTAGTAGATTCAATTTACTCCATTAACAAACTTAAATCATCGCTATCAATCAAAACAAACATATATGTGTATATAAGTATATCTATCATCAATTCTTAACTGCTACGACTTCTATACTATTCAATCTATATTCAATTATTTAATTCATTTATCGTTTCAATAATTATTAGTATTGGTTTCTTACTTTGCTATATCATAAGTCACCCAAACATGTCGTCTAGCATAAATTGAATGTTTAGTATCTGAACATCGTGGGTCTTTTTAAAATGAGATGAGTTTATTGAGATATGAAATTTATGTTAATCAATTATATTGTACTTTATAAATGATACATTGTTACTTGTTGCAGGATTCCTGATAGGCGAATGACGACTTGTATTCTTGCCTTAACTATCACACGACACTTTCACTGATCACGCTTTATTAACTTTCTTTAACCACATCACACGCTCGCGTTATTACTATACGTCACGCACAAATAAATAATATACTTCTTGCTGCAATCTACGCGCACAAGTTAAACATCTTCTGGTCCGTACGTATTATCGCGCACATATATAAAATAAACTTCTTGATGTATGTAATTCTATCTCAACTATTGAACCGGGATCATCTAATGCTTTGAACTTAAAGTAATAGTATTAAAATTGCTCACATCGAGTGACGCAGGTTTCCCGTGTTTTTTGCGTGAAAATTCAACTTAGACTCTCCCGTTGTGGGCTCCGCGGGTTATTTTTATAGTTTCTTCAATTTTACCCTCACTACATCTTCTGTTGATGGTTCCTTATTGGTCTTACATTCAAAATTTTGCCGGTATTTTTGAATGTATCCAGTCTGGTGTCGTATCTCTTTCGCGCTCACTACTGACGCTATTGGTGATTGGTTCCCAAAGTGCGGGCGATATTTTTAGGCGGTTGTTCGTTATACTCCCTAAAAAATGACGCGACTTTCTAAAATCGTCATATTTACTGGCGTGGCCTCTTTTGTCTGTTGAAGGACACCGTACCGTTAACCTAATGGTATATAGGCGTTTTTTGCTAGTTTTACACTACAAAACAATTTATGTGTTTACGACATGTAGGGTGTCTTAGGTCTATTATACATATTTTTGCCGGCGCCGGTCTGTCGCACAGCCGAGCCTCTTTAGATTCACTATTCAATTATAACTTTACTTAAAACTACGTACATTTCAATACTTTAATTTATCATTAAATTTTTCTTACTTATTATAGGTGTTTACATACATATTAAATTATGATACCATTATACAGTATCGTTTCATCCTTCCAATATTCAATTCGTTACACTTAAACATAAAAATTAGTACAATCTTTATTAGAATTAATTATTTCGTTTTAGTGATTTTGGCACGCATGATTTTCCTCTGTTTGAACAAAGAATTCGTCAGGCATTATGAAGTATACGATTACTCAACGGTCATCGACCACGATGGGTCTCGCTCCAATTGGACATTTACGATCTGGGACCGCGATAGCATGGTCTGTTTTGTGTACAACTGCCATAACGGCTGCCCAGATTTAAGGGAAATTGATGAGATATCTCTGATTAAAATTATCTAGTCTAGTTTCTAAGTTTGTACGTAAAGTCATTTTCTCCGTCATAAAAAGATTTGGTCTGCTCATGTAACACTAAACTTCGTGGAAAATAATTTTGCACTTTATCAATTTTAAACTTTCATGTTTTCAAAACAGAGTTTCCTTCCTTCATTGGATTTGTTAAATCAATATTTTTATTTCAGTGTTGATAAGGAAAATGTGTCTAGTTATACTACAAACGTGTACAATAAACTCAGTATAAAGTTGCTGTTGTATAGCACTAATTTGAGAGGCAGATTAAGGAGTGGATATCGTACAACTCTGCTTAAAGTCTGCAGAAACGTCAGTAATCTGCAAATCACTAACGCTCGTATAGGCATCTAAAAATGGAAAAGTTCCACTGATATCTAAGTCTTTAGAATCTGAGGTCTATAATGTAGTAGACTTCTTTACGTACCGTTGTCGAAATTGTGTAGGGAAGGCTTGGCGGTCGTCCACATTGAACTTGAAACGATAGAACTAAGTTTCTGCCTCCTTATGTTATTTGAGAAGTTACCCTAGGTTGTCTCTCTCACAGCCTAAGTTGATTTTAGAGCTTACAACGAACCCGAGATTCGAAACGTCCATTTTAGCTTGATGGAGATCAAGTGCAGGACTGCTAGGGTTCCGTATCCGCTAATGCATTACGCTCCCAAAACTAAAATCTTACAAATAATTGGAAACATTATTGGCCGGGCTGTTAGACCGTGGTCTAGAGTCTACGCTGACAGACGTTTCGGCCTCACCATCGGCGGCCATCATCAGTGTCTGTAACAATTGGCACGGTGTCCGCCAATTCACCCCAGTGAATGGTGTAGAGAGGTCGAGGCTATCACACGGGTAAATTGATGGACACCGTGGCAGTTGTTACCAACACTGATGATGGCCGCCGATGGTGAGACCGAAACGTCTGTCAGCATAGAATCTAGACCACGGCCTAACAGACCGGCCGTGAAAGCCTTAGGGACTCTTACAAATAATGTTGCAGTGGAAGAATAAAGTAATAAAAATTGCCAAAGGTGTAGGAAAAAGCCAGTGACTTTACACGCATCATTCATGACTTACACGACTTACTAGTTAGCCGATCGTGTGCGGTGTATTTGGCGAGAGGTGTGTAAACGTTTGTTTGTTCTTAACTGGAATTCAGAAAACTTAATAACTTTATTAATTGTTCTGAATACAGTTTACTGTGGGCTAGTTTCTATTATCAATAGTGTGTATCGAAGTACTGTATCTGCACAGTGTTTAATAAATCTGTATTATTATTTAGACATTTACTATTAAAACTGTATATGCCGTAGTCTTTTAATAGCTCCAGAACTAAGTTAATTCCTACACTCAATCAGAGCCATCGACAAGTATTTGGATAGGTCCCCCTGTATTTTCTGTTCTTACCTCCAGTCAGTGGCGTAACTACGAGGGGATCAGGGAAATCAATCCCCCCCCAGAGCAATTAAAAAGTTCATCAAAATTCCGTAATCACTTAACTAACGTAGACCTATTTCTAAGCCACTCGCGTGTGTTACAATAAAGCTTATAATAATTATAGAAATAAAAGGAATTTTAGTACCTGTAAATTAATAAAATAAAGTTAGAGTTTCCTTAATAATTCCAGTCACTGAAGTAAGCCAGCCTTACGTAAGTTATAAATATTTTCTAAGGCTTACACGGCTGGAGGCATTGTTGTTAAGATCTTCAGATTCCGGGCTGTTTGGCCGTGGCCGTGGTCCATTGCTACACAAATTAGCAAACGTTTCGGCAGTACCATTGACTGCCATCATCAGTGCTGATCGAGCTTACCCTAACGCATGAAGAGTACACTAACGAGCTTTAGGCGGTGCAGGCGAACGGCTATTCCCGAGAAGAACAGCCAGCCCGGCGGAGTCGGTGTCACGGGTGGATGTTGGCTTCGCATAGGGTCCATAGGGTGACTGACCGCATTGGCAGGTTGCTTAGTCGGCGCGGCGTTAGGTGGATCTTCAAGCCGACCAGGAAAACCCATCAGTTCCTGAGGCCGGCGAAAGACGTCAGGGACCCGCTGACATCTTGCGGAGTCTACGGAGTTCCCTGCTCGTGTGGCCAGTTGTACACTGGAACCACTAAGCGCAGTGGCCGCACCCGCATCGGTGAACACAGCCGGTACTGTCGTTTGAGGCAGCCGCAGAAGTTTGCCGTAGCGTAGCACGCACTTGCCAACGCCGACCATCGGATCCTCTTCGATGAGACGAGGCTTCTGTCGTCGGTGAGTGGGTATTTCCCTCACCTGCACGTGGAGTCTGTACAGATTCAAAAGCATGACGTGCTGCCAGAGCTGTTTGGATGCGCGTTGTGAGAATTATTTCCTAGTTCCTCGGAAAATGGTTTCCTAGTTCCGAGCTTTCGGAAGGAGGTCCTGCCTAGTCGTCGTGTCCAGACGGAATATTTAATTTATTTAGTGGCCGCTACAACGGCATGCTCGTACTAGGCCGTTCTAGTACAGTAATTGCCGAGGCCGTTTCCAAGAATCACCTGGACGTGCTCGGTACTTGCCAAGGCCGGGTATGAGGGGGTTTGCCTGGGTCCTTGCAGCTCGGACGTAAAATTTACGTGCAAGCCGCCGCACGGTGTCATCCAAGGAGCGGACACCGAGTCCACTTCTCAAAAGTCGAGAAGGGAACCGATAGGGGGTTTTGGCCGCTAGCCGAAGACCCTTACCGAGAACGCTTTGCAACTTTCTTTTATGAACAGCTGCAAGGTAACCCCAGACGGGAATGGCATAGGTGATGATCGGCAACAGGTACGCGTTGACGATCAACTTACCTAGCATGCGGGTCATAGCCTTGTTGACAAGTATTGTAACCAGAGTCGCCAGATGAGCGGACGCTCTAGTTCTCATCGTCTGTGCGGTGGGACCCCAGACGAGCGGAAGCTCCAGTTCTCATCGTCTGTGCGTGGGTACGCCAGGTGAGCCGACGATCTAGGTGGACAACGAGGTACTTAACTTCTCTCGATTAGGGCAGGTATGTTCGACCGAGTCTCACTCGTCCTCGGGATTATTTCCGGGGCTTTCAGAATAAAACCGCGGAGCTCTTGCTATCGTTGACGGCAACTTTCCAGCTTTCCGTCCAAGTCGTACAAGCATCGAGTGCGCGCTGGAGTCTTATGATAGCCCTGTCAGGGTTCCGATCGGCGTTATATACCGCCGTTCAAAAGCATAAGGTGAAAGTCTCTCGTTAAGTACTTTATGGCACAATTTATGGCGAACGAATAGCGTGCGACTTTCTTCTTGATTGGGAGTGATCAACATGATCGTGTAGTAACAACTGATTAGTGACATTTAGAGAATATATAAATACAGGCGCCGTGCACGGGTCCGCTAGCCATTACCACAGTACTGTGGTGTCTAACGCGCGACATCTGCGTTAGGGTAAGCTCGATCACCACTGATGATGGCAGTCGATGGCACGGCCGAAACGTTTGCTAATTTGTTTAGCAATGGACCATGGCAAACAGCCCGGAATCTGAAGATCTTTCGTAAGTTATTTTTTATAAAAAGTATTTATAAAATTAAGTGGGAAGAATCCTGAATCTCTCATTTGTCTTGAGGAAAACGGGGAGTCCAACCTCCAAGCTAGTCTCAACCCCCCCCCCCACAGTTACGCCACTGCCTCCCGTGTATAAAAAAAATCATGCTGATTATTACTCATTTTTGAGTAATTCTAATTAGTATTTTTAATTACTCTTCATGTTTCCTTACATTTGTATTGCCTATCAGTCTTAATAAATCAACAATTTTCCATCAGCTTCACAAACCCATGTTTTTCGTCAGTAGAACGCTTAGCATAAAGTGAATTGTATATTAGGCATACAGTTATTCCTCACTTTTCGGGGGGGGGGGGTGTTGCGAAGATGTACAGCCTTTTCTTTTCTTGTGTACTGTGGATTAGTAACTGATCTGAAGACCAGTTAGAAGGTAGAAAGCACCGACAGACTCGTAACGTAGTGATTAACGTATTAGCAGTTTGTTTAAAAAGCATCAGTATATTATTGTTATTATTGGCCAAGGGTACTTTGTCAAAAAGAACCTCCCGGACCCAAGCTTGAGACACTGAAAGTCTAATCCCTCTTGATGGTGAACTTACAAATTCTTTACCAATGTATTATATGCTCTGCAGGTGCTTATTTAAGAAGAGGGGAGAACGGGACCGGTCCCCTCCCCCAGAAGGTTGAAAAGAATTGACGAATTTTGTTAATCTTTTAATGTTTAAGCTGTTTTATTACTGCGTAGGGTAACTCTTTTTTAAATATGCAAACAGGTTTATTACACATCATTTGGGTATACGTTTGAAATATGAAATGTAGGAAAATCAATTCAGCCAATAAGTATCTTGTAAACAATGTTTCAATAACGTATATATTTATTGTGTTATTAATAGGATTGGTTTCAAGACATTACCACACGTTTTTCAGCTACTTTAAAGATACTGATATCCACTTACAATATTGATTATTTGTATGATACCGACTCGACCGGACCCCCTCCAAAGTCAAATTATAGATACGCCACTGATGTTCTATCATAATAGCAAAATGTTCCGTATGTGATCAGTTTGCCAGTTCTTGTCCGTAAATTATAGTGAGACCGGAACTCGCGCCTTGGAACTTATCAAGACGGAACGCATACAATCTTTCCGGTTAGTATTAAAACGATTCTTCCACATTCCTCTAACAAGTGACCAGTTTCTATTGATCTTTTCTTCCATATCCGACCCCATACAACGATTAAGAGAGTATACGTTCGTGCATTACCTTGGTCTTGAAACTTAATGAGACATCATCTTCAGAAGTGTATATGACTTAGTGTAGGCCTGCCTATACAACATTACGTAAGCGTATAAGTGGAAATGTGGACACTGTTAGGTACGTCGGCCTCCTGCGTAGTTTGTCTTAAGTAACATTTCGGCTGCACCAAAATCGGTAGACGCCTTCAAGAAAAATAAATTATAAAATGTTTTCTTCTTCTTCTTCATCCTCAAGGTTTAAACCAAGGTTTGTTCCGGTCTCAAATAGGCAAATATTACAGCTGGTGACTCCAGCGCTTCCTCGGACGTCCCACACCTCTCTGTCCCTCGGCTTATAGTTCCATATTTGTTTGGGAATGCGGCAGTCTTCCATTCGGCAAAGATGTTCCCACCAATTCAGTCGATACTGGGCGATCCTGTCGAGTATACTCATAATATTCATTTCCTGCCGTATATCTGTGTTAATTATAAAATATAAACAATAAAAATATCGTACAATGCTCTATCACTTACGTGATCAATAAAAAGGCCCAAGTTTCTTTTCTGTACATTTTTCTGACTCCTTTGAAGGCTCCTGCTCAGTTTTTGAATAACGTGGTTAAGCTAGTTAAATTCGCTTTACAAATACATGGCTTATAGTCGGTATATTATATAACATTTTTATAGCTGACTGTATGTTGATTCTAGGTTGTTTTCTTACTTGACATAAAAGGTATTTCCATTCTTCGCTTTGATCGGGTATTCTCTACATCGACCAGCTCCAGCCACTGCAGGCGCAAACGAAACGTCGCGGAGAATACAACTAACAGTGGAACCACGCCCTAAACACTCGGATAAACAGGATTAAACTCGGAGGGTGAAAACTTGAATCTCGTCTTACTTTTAGTTTTAAATTCTGTACTCATTTCACGAGATGTTACGGATCTCTGGATGATAATAGCTGTGAAACATCGTGCAAGCGCCAACTGTTATTCCTAATCTGAAGATACTTGTCGAAGAGAGCGACCACGCGTATTGTTAGAGTAAACTAGCTGGCTAACGTTAAGGTAAACTGGTGTTTTCGGGTTAGCGGCAGAGGGGCAGAGCAAATCGCCAACGTCACAGCCGTCTGGTTTGATTTCGATAGCGATTATCGACGGTTCTTTGTTTTGCGCGCGAATCGTTTATTATTCTGCTGCATAAAATTACTTATTCACCTATTTTTTAATTAAAAACCAATTTAGTTAGTCACCTATTTAGTTAAAAATCTGCTTTTTAACATTACCTATATTTATTGAGTATTTATTTATTTATTATTGAGGATTAAATATAATATATTATCTGTTATCCCTTATCAAAACTAAACTATTGTCCAAAAACAAATATAATTATATTATTATGTATAATTCTGTACATATTATTATATTTATGTACACTTATTCACACACACGCGCGCTTGTGATAATGCCTGTCACTCATTAGTTTCTGAATTTTGTATAAAGCCTTTTTATACAATTAACTAATTTTATGCAATTATAGTAATTACCAGAAATGTATACTTCATTCTGCAGCAATGCGTATCATGTAGGTGTTTATATGTTAGGTATATTCGCGTAGGTATCTGGTATTAGTTTACAGCTGGCACTATTGCTTCATCATTGAAAACGATATTCACCAGCAGTTGAACGTCCACTACCTCTTACTCAGCAGCAAAGCGGAAAGAGTTACCTTTCCAAATACGACTTTAATCATCTGACAGAAGTGAGCTCTTTCGAAATGCGACTTTAGTCATCTGATAGAATGAGCTCTATCGAAATACGACTTTAATCAACTGACAGAAGTGAGTTCCAGTGCTGCCGTCCGCGACAGTTGACGCTGAGGCCAGCCACGAGGCAGCCAAAGTTAGCAACTGCTGACGTCGCAGACTCATGTACCGCGAGTAACCTCTAATCAGTTACGTGCTGTAATTGATTTTTTTGTTATCTATTAAATTGATTTGGCTATAAGAGCAAATCGGCATACCAACCTTTTGTCAAAAATCCGGTCTCCTTTTCACTGAACTCCATTACTTTTGGTTTTATTCACGGACCCTGCACGTTATCGTATTATTATCTGATTTAGTTTGTGTACAGATTTCTACGGAACTTTTCAAATTTACTGTTTATTTCCCACATTCATTTATTCTACTTTCGTGATAAATAGATAAAAATATATTGATTTTTTTTTTGCTATTTAGAGTGCATATGGAGAACAGTGTGATGGCTTTTCGTGCAACTGAAGCTGTACGGCCAAAAATAGACGGTACTGACCTGGAACAAGTTAGCAATTTTGAATACCTGGGCTGCAGTGTGTCTTATAATATGTCCAACGACGTTGTGAATAAGTTGCATAAGTTCAACCTTATGTGCGGGACCATTAGGCGAACCCTTAAGTCAGCAAGTAAAGGAACACCTCTAAAATTCTACCAGGTGATGTCTCTTTCCACACTTCTTTATGGGTCTGAGAATTGGACTTTAACGAAAGGCCAGGCCAGTCGCATCCAAGCGGCTGAAATGAGATTTCTCAGGCACGTGGCAGGGTATACTCTCCACGATCATAGAAGAAACACAGATATACGGCAGGGACTGAATATTATGAGTATACTCGATAGGATTGCCCAGTATCGGTTGAATAGGAGGGAACATATTTGCCGAATGGATGACTGCCGCATCCCCAAACAACTCTGAAACTATAAACCGAGGGGACGGAGAGGTGTGGGACGTCCGAGGAAGAGCTGGAGTGACCAGCTCTAATCTTTGCCTATTTGAGACCGGAACAAACCATCCTTCCTTTAATCCGTGAAGAAGAAGATGATGATAATGATGATGTGAAGAACAGTTTCGCAAGTATGAAACAAATGTTCTTCAATTCCAAAATTTCGACTTCCGCCCGATTAAAAACATTAAACTGTTACATTCGGTTACTAATACTGCAGGGGGGGGTTCGGAAACGTGGACCCTGGAAGAAGGGGGCATGCGATTTCAGGATACCTGATCAGGTGATGTAAAAATATCGTTAGAATTTAAAGGACAGGCAGAATAAGAGAAGTAAACACACAGACAAAACTTAAAGTAGGAAAGCCTTTTGTTCTTAGCATTTAATGAGGCAGAGGAATTATGAAGATGATCTAGATGTTGGTACAAGGTCTTTGATGAGAAAAATCAGGGAACAAACAATAAAATCGGAAAGAAACTTAAATACGCAAGTATAGACGAAAGCGCATGCCATATCAGTAAGCAACCTCGTTAAACATGTTACCTGTTCAGGTTCTGAGCCAAAATATAAAAACATGGTTGTAACAAAGATAGTTAAAACTGTTAAAATTTAAATGCGATGTTTGCACAGCGAGGCTTGAGTGCGACAGTTGTCGGTCCGGGTGTAAATCATGATTCGAAGCGGCTAAGCGTCCGGTAAATACAATAAGTGAGGCTAACCCTTCACTGCTTAACTCGGTTAAGTCCGGAGGTGATTCACTCAAAGGTCCGACACTTCACTTTATACTCCAACATAAACGGTTTACTCCAATTGGATTTCATCCGCTACAAAGTTTCCCGCTGTGCATCACATGACAGTCTCGCCGCCCCCGAAACGCGTCATACAAAACGTATTTCCTGTAGGGTGTAATAGTTTTTTAAAGGTCGGAATGGATGTCCCCCCCATATGGACGCTTTCGGCTTCTTCTGTTATTGGGTTATAATCCGGTATCCAGGGGGCAGCATGACGTTTCTTTTGTACTTGTTTCACAAAGTCAAGTGAACAAGCATGTCTGTTTACAATAGATTATAAAAGTAGAATACACGTATGTGATTTGTATTTAACATGTTAAAGATATCCAACAACCTGGCTTGAAAGGAGTATACAACTTGCCTTGTAGGCCTACATGATAACATTTCTAACAATTTAATACAAGAGAAGTATTATACATATATTATAATACAAGAGTGTAGTGTAAACATACTCACACACACACACACACACACACACACACACACACACACACACACACACACACACACACACACACACACATTCACGCTCAAAATAATTGTACAATTGTACTCTTATGCAAGTTTTGCCTGATATCATCATCATAAGGTCATCAGTCCAAGGACTGTTTGGCAGATGCCTCTCCATTTATTTCTATTTTGCACCAAGTTCTTCATCTATCTGTAGCTTCATCTGTGGACCTCTTGCTCTACTTGCGTCGAGTTCTCTAAACGTGCCATACCGCTTGAATGTCTGCCCTAAACAGAGCCTTCAATGATATTTTATTTTAGGTTGTCACGGCTTAACGCATGTCCAATAATTTTGCCTCTTCTAAGTCGGATCTGTCTCCAGAGTTTCCCGATTGTTAGTTCGCCTCCAAAGTTTGGCTGACATACTTTCCACAAAATCATGTTCTACGTAGGTACACGCACACCGGTTAGTCAAGGCAGGACAAGACATGATTAGACAAGACACTTAGTCACTGTTGCTTACGTTGATGTTTATGGCGCAACACACACCGATTAGGCATTGAAATTAGACGTGCCTAAACGTGTCAAAGGCCAGTCGAACGTATAAGCCAATTTACATAACTTGGCACTATAGTCAATGAACAATGGGACCACTCTCAAGAAATAAAGAGCAGAATTGAAAAGGCAAAAGCAGTGAACACTAGAATGAGCAGTTTATTCAAAAGTCACGATTTAACAATAAGCACAAAGATAAGACTTCTACGCTGCTACGTATTCTCGGTCCTCTCCTACGGTGTAGAATCTTGTACTTTGACTGAAGCCACAACTAAGAAATTGGAATCTTCCGAAATGTGGCTCTACGTAGAATACTGAGCATTTCATGGACAGCACATATAACTAATGTTGAAGTTCTTAGAAAGACGAAGAAAGATAGGGAAGTTATTAACACAGTGAAGATAAGAAAGCTTCAGTATCTGGGACGTCTCATGAGAAATGAACAGAGATTTTACTTATTGCAGTCCATACTACAGGGAAAAGTACTTGGAAAGAGAGGAGTTGGGCGACCGAGAAATTTAAGGGCCTGGTTTGGCATGAATACAACTGACTTATTCCGTACAGCAGTGCAGAAAGTTAAAATAGCCTGTATGATATCCAACATCCGAAACGGATAGGAACTATCAGAAGAATAAAAGTGTCTATATTCCGTGTTTGATGGAATAGGGCATGCACTATTCCTATCAGTCACCATCAGACGACAGCAGTGTTCAGTTCACGACAGCAGTGTTTATCTGTATTTATTTATTTTCATTTCATTTTATTTAAATGCTATTATTTTATTACTACAGTTTTATTAATATTTTTATTTATTTATAGTAAAATAGTGCACGACATTGTACTATGGCGAGTTATGAAAAGTTTGTTTTGCTGGTGCAGAATAGGGAAATACTATACAATCCGAAATTGTAGGAGCACCATAACCGAAATATGATGGAAAACTTATGGAGGGAACCCAATATCTTCTATTTCCTATTTCTCGCTTACATATCCATTCCCAAAACATAAGTGCACCCATAACAACTGTACCGTCTCATATCTTGTCACGACTATCTGGTGTGAGTTACTATCATATTATGACTAAAAGCGTCTTGTCTAGTTTCGTCTAAACAGCCTTGACTAGCCGGTGTGCGTCTACCCTAACGAAACATCGAGAGTCTGACGATGCAGAACGTGATTCTGTGTATATAGCAGGCGATATAACATTTAAGACTTTCAAAAGAAGATAATTATTTTTACAAAGATCGTATAAAAACTGCAAGAAACGTATGAGATAAATGTCTTCTATTTTAAAATGTACTAATATTAAACAGACAGTCCAGTTTTATTCTGCTATAAAAAATTTAATAATGAAGAATATTTATAGATATACTTATGAATGTTAAACGTTTTTTATTGTAACAAAATGTGCAATCAATTTTGAAGTTTAAGTTTCTATATAATTTTATATTTACTAATAATAGATAATACTTGTTTCTAACAAGAATATATTTTGGTATCTTAGCCTTTCGCGGCCGGCAGTAATTTCAACTCTCTTAATACTCGTTTATCAACTCTCCGGGCTGTCAGGCAGTGGTCCACTACCGCCGCAAAGAGTAGCAAATATATATATATATATAAATCACATTTAATATTTATAACTAAATTTACCTCAAGATGTTATTTTTCCTTATTTGGAACATGTTTCGAGAGTTCCCGTGCTCTCATCTTCAGCCTTCGCGATCTTGTGTCTGGTGAAGTATTTGTGTGTTGGCTGCTGGATGCTATTAAGGTTGTTTGTTGGTCTTTGGTATTTTAAAGTTGTATTATTGTGTGTGATTGTGGTATATGTGTTTGTATTTTGTGTATTTTCGATGTTGAGTGCTTTGAATATTGTGTCATGTTTTGTATTGATTTGTATTTGTTCTGGTATTAGTTTGTTTTGTGTTTTATGTTTGTATATCTGTAAATTTTCCCAAATGTTCATTATGGTGCCTTTGTGAAAATTTAGGAAAATTTGGGAAAATTTACAAATATACAAACATAAAACATAAAACAAACTAATACCAGAACAAATACAAATCAATACAAAACATGACACAATATTCAAAGCACTCAACATCGAAAATACACAAAATACAAATACATATACCACAATCACACACAATAATACAACTTTAAAATACCAAAGACCAACAAACAACCTTAATAGCGTCCAACAGCCAACACACAAATACTTCACCAGACACAAGATCGCGAAGGCTGAAGATGAGAGCACGGGAACTCTCGAAACATGTTCCAAATAAGGAAAATAACATCTTGAGGTAAATTTAGTTATAAATATTAAATGTATTATATACATCAAGAAACGGACTGTAGCAGAAAGTGATTGAATATATATATATATATTATATTTAATATTTATACTGAAATTACCTCAAGATATTTTTTCTCCCTTGAAAAAAAAATATCTTGAGATAATTTCAGTATAAACATTAAATATATTATATACATCAAGAAACGGACTGTAGCAAAACGTGTTTGTATATATATATAACTGTAAAAACAAGTATTATTTACTACTACTAATAATAATAATAATAATATTATTTTTAGCCACAGTACTGTGGAAAACTAGTGAAGAACGTACCAGTTGTTACTCAAGTCCTTACACTGAAGTTGGCCTCTAACGGTAGGGTCGAGAAGTCTGTTTTATGCGGCAGTAGTGGACCACGGACTAATAGCCGGGAGAATTGTCAAACGAGTATTAAAATAATATATTTTTTATAATTTTTATCTGTATTTATACTGTTTCAACAGTATTAACTGTCACCTTCAGAATAGATATGACATGACAGATACGACAGAAAATGACAGTAATACTGTTAAAACAGTATAAATATTAATAAAGTATATTATTGTAAAAAAAGAAGTAGACTATTATTTAATAATAATAATAATAATTGCATAAGAAAAAATGTAGAAGATATAAACATAATTTTATATTTCTATAATTTTTGTAATTCATATTTTATATAAAGCAGAAAGTCACCTTCTAATATTCAGTTGTTCAGAGAACCAATTTATCAACAAATTAATTAACGCTGGTGTAGAACACACCTCATTAATCCGGATAAGCGTAATCCTTAAGGAATAATTCAAAGCGTGTACATAGAACACTAAATATGTTTTCCGTAACTTTCATTCTTTATGTACAATCAGTTATCAAGTACAAAGCATTTCCCGTGCAGCGTTAACCGTTTTTAAAGCACATCAAACGTAGCATACTTTTATAACGGTACGAACACAAAATAACCGGTTGTATCAAAAGCTTAGAAAATACCTCTGTTACAAAGCGATCACATTTACATCTTTGTTCCAACTATAACCCGTCTCTCCTTCGGGTTTCGTTATCTTTGCACATTATCTTTCATCTGTGAGTTCCGCATTTCTTTATCATTGTCTTGAAACCGCTTACCGCTAATCAGATTTTCAGCGCCGATCAGCCCCGTATTTAGGAGTAAAAAACTTCCGGATTTCACCCACGTAGTAATTGTGAGAGAGAATCTTGTATATTTCACTGTTCATACGATTTAAGATGAGTTGTGAGCATACACATGAACGACACACACTTGATGTTGTGTGGTGTGTGTGTGTGTGTGTGTGTGTGTGTGTGTGTGTGTGTGTGTGTTCACATTGGCGTGTGAGAGAGAGACATACCTTCTTCTTCTTACAAAGGGCTGTTATCCCCGTCGCTTTCTTCATTCCGTCTACCCAAGAAACTTCCACGGGTCACTAGTTTCTTCATTCACAAGTCTGTGTGACCCATATTTTAAGACTCCAGATTCTTCTCTAGAAACCTACCTCCATATTATAATCCTTACGAATTTTCCGTCTTTAATCTTCCACTCGTCTGCCTTATGCATTGGTGGTTTCTAAAACAGTTTTGTTCAAATAATTCTTAAACTAACTTATGAATCGGAGCACATTTTGCTGTATTACCTGCTGTCTATATCACCACAGATACTTATCAGGAGCCATAAGTAGCCTGTTATTTAATCTTGATTAGTATTGTGGTCATTTAGTTTATATTACATTGCCTTTTTAGTTTTTCAACGTAAATCCTCTTAGACATCTTTGTTTTTCTTTTCCTGGTTAATACAAATGAGATTTGTACCCAGGCCAGGATACGTTGGATCTATTTGATCTTTTACTTCTGTGTTCGACTTACTTTTTATTGCCCAAGGAGACTACCGCTTCTAGTTATAAACAGTCTGTTTGGTGAGATAATTTAAAAATATTTTCTGTATGATCATACGAGACAAGTTTACTTAACATATTTTAATATTATCTTGTATCTGAATGTTAGCGTGAAAACACAAGTGTAATGTCCGATAAGGCTGCGTCAGCTGTGGAGTTGAAAACGTTGCAGGTAAACTATGGCAGTTGTCAAAAAAACGAAATATTTACGTAAATTTTAACTCAAAATGGAGATGCTAGAAATCGAACAAAATTGGGGGACGAGAAAGGTATGAAACACTTCAGAATGCACGGAGAAGCATAGAGAGGACTACGTTTGTTAGGAATACCTAAGAGAGACAAGAAAACGATTATGCAACAAAACTCATGGTTGACGGCGACGTAACAGGAGACGTCTGTGTTGGAAGTTAAGAGACGTGAAGATGGACCACGACGACGTTTTTTTTGGAATGTTTTCGGTCTGGTCTGGTCTAATATTCTGATACAGAGAAATAAACAAATTTGTTCTGAAGAGAAATCAGTGGAAAGGCATTCACTCAGTGTTGTGGAAACGATGATAGTTTCACACACACACACACACACACACACACACACACACACACACACACACACACACACACACACACACACACACACACACACACACACACACACACACACACACACACACACACACACACACACACACACACACACACACACACACACACACACACACACACACACACACACACACACACACACACACACACACACACACACACACACACACACACACACACACACACACACACACACACACACACACACACACACACACACACACACACACACATTTAATATGTATTTAAAACGTTCTCTTTTCCACACACACACACACACACACATTTAATATTTATAATAACTTTACCTCAAGATGATTTTTCCCTTATTTGGAACACGTTTCGGGAAACTTATTGTTCCCATCCTCAGCCTTCTTAATTTTGAATCTTGCGGAGTACTTGTGTTTTGGTTGGTTCTCGTTATGGTTTCCTGTTGGATTTTGGTATTTTAAACTGGTATTATTATGTGCTATTGTGGTGGTCTATAATAGTATTTCGTGTACTTTCGATGTTGAGTGCTTTGAAAATTGTGTCATGTTTTGTATTGATTTGTATTCGTTCTGGTATTAGTTTTGTCTTTGTATATTTGTAAATTTTCCCATATGTTCATTATGGTGCCTTTGTGTGGTATATGTTTTGTTAATGTCGTGTTGGTTATGTCTGAGGAAGGTGGGAACAATAAGTTTCCCGAAACATGTTCCAAATAAGGGAAAAACATCTTGAGGTAAAGTTATTAAAAATATTAAATATTTTATATATGGATCAAGAAATAGACTGTAGCAAAAAGTGTTTGAATATATATATATATATATATATATATATATGTATATATATATATTATATTTAATTTTTTTTATAATGAATTTACCTCAAGATATTTCTTTCCTTATTGGGAACATGTTTTCTTTCCGGCTGAGGATGGGTACACAATGGTACCCGAAACATGTTCCCAATAAGGAAAGAAATATCTTGAGGTAAATTCATTATAGAATTAAATATAATATATACATCAAGAAACGGACTGTAGCAAAAATTGTTTAATACATACATATATATAAAGAATGTCAGTTTACGCTTTCTTATATGATTTTATTGTGTTTTGGAATACAGTACAAAGGTCACGCGGTATCATAGATCTGTGATTTGATCAGACAGAGTAGCCATACAGATTTACATTTACAACGATTACGATTGACTGACACTACTTTTGGAAATTTATTGGTTATGATTGGATGGCAGTTTGGTTTCGATTGGGTGTTGTACTGAAACAGCGATTGTTCTCTGACAGATCGGTGGAGGTTAAAATTTCCAGTTGAGGTTGTAACTGTAGTTAATACAGGTACCAAAATATCCCGTTGCAGTCAACGTTTATATGTCTCGTAGGGGAATAACAAGGCTTGAAGAACACAAGAGGATGGACAGGTCAAGGTAAAGCAGGTTAGGCCACATTGTTTGTTACACTCCAGAAGACGGTTGTTATAAACCTGTCACTTTGCGTTCACCGTCAGGCCAAGTAATTGTGCTTAACCGAGACATTTTAACTGCAGACTATCGGTAATATTTCAGTATAAAATCTTTTCTTGGCAACTTTTTCGCTGCAAATTAGAAGTCGGGATTCGTGTTTGTACTAAAATTTTTCAACGATAATACTGTTTATAAAATTTATAAATCAATATATTGTTAAAAAAAATTTTTTTTAAACACAATACTTGAGCTCGCAGTATAGCATCGTCCCTCCTCCCCCTTAATTTATTGTTACATCGTTAATAAATAAAGCACAAATGAGCAGATTTCTATGCGGCTAGGTGTTCAATTAATTGATGGAACCGAGATGGGGTGGTCAGCTGGGTACCTCATGTTCTGCAAGGTTGATCAGAAAATTGCGTCTCAGGTAAATGTATTCACTCACTATCGTTGTTAATAAGGTAGAAACGTTTGTGAGAGTTTGTTGTGATTTATTCGATGCGTTGTGAGGGCCATAATTATGGTGGCACCAAAGCCGGAGGCGCTCGTTATCCGGTAGCCGTTCAAACGTCACTACTCTACCCATCCCGACTCTGTTTAATAACAACCTTTCTCGTGACAAGCAAATGATATATTTAAAGACGCGAGGTTGACTTAATACGTCGTAACTTCCCCGGGGATATCATGTTATAGTTTGGGACCGATGGATGAAATTAATCGGCTGTAATTCATACCGTTCCGGCTAATTGCAGCACGAGAACTAACTTCCCCGCTCTCAATCAGATTTCAAACACAGTGGACACCTGGCAAATGGTTTATTACGGAATGATGAAAACAGTGACAAGATAGTTTGTTATCTAGTACGGGCGCCACTAAAACAAGGGGTATTTCCACAGTGGCCCTATTATTGCGGCTGACGCGTTTACCCTTTCACGCTGTCAGCTCCTCAAATTTTCATCCATTTCTCGTTAAATATATTTAATTTCTATAGAGTTTAGATTTATAATTTATATTTTTGGAACGATTTGCAGAGATACATTAATTTAATGAACTTTACTCATTTTTTCTACCATTTCACCATCCCAAATCTTCGTCATATTCTATACTCGTACGATAAAAATTATTTTCTTTAGTAGGTATTGACTTTTATTTACTAGAAATCAGCTTCATGATTTAAATGATTAATCGTAATTTCGCCTTAGGTCATGCAATAACCCTGTGATTTTGTTATCACTTCATGCTTGTATAAATAAAGCGGTGGGTATTTTGCACTCAGCGTATAGTTAGTTCGCAAATAAAGACAATAGACTTCAATAAGCAGTTGTTATTACTACCGCTGGCTCCCGATATCTTTACTTATCGTGTCACTTACTTTTAGCTGGTTTTGTGTGATATGTTTTGGACTTTTTCACCACCAATAATATTAAACCTTCCCGGAACAGATACATTTATTTTCTTTTAAAGCTTTCAGACTGTAGTATTCCTGACAATGTTATTAGGACTGCACGCAATAATTCTAACTTTTGCTTTATTATTTCATTCTGTTTATAAGCACTTTGTTTTATTTTGGCCTCTGTCTGTAACACATATAGTAAAATCGAAAAACACCTAAGATTATAAAGGGTTACAAGAGCACGTTTTTTTTTTTATTTTTCCAGTCATGTGGCATCATATTGTATTTTATACGTACAATACTTGTTGACATTTACATTATAGCAAACATCCAGTGCTGTCTGAAAGTGTGTCCTGACACGAAAGGGTCGTAAACTTTCACACATTTCAGTAACTATCACATTTTTTTCTTTCATATATGAATACGTTTTTCTTTTATCTAAGTATGATTCTTTGATTTATTAGAACTAAGTGGAATATTTCTCCTCATGAGTGAGGCCATTTAAAGAGAAAACTCATGAAAAGAGATCGTGTTAGTGTGTTCAAAACGCCAAGAGTCTGACACATTTTGTAGAGCGGATGATGTTGACGATGACGACGACTATGATGATGATGATGATGATGATGATGATGATGATGATGATGATGATGATGTGTTACTCGAGATATTCCTTTTCCCAATATGTCTGCCTTATCTTTCTACTTTTAGTAGATTAAGATATCAGATGGATTAAGATTCAAGACTGTTCAGTTCCGTATGCCCAGTCCACAGTACCACACGAATGCTTAGGACTAACTTTCGTGGGACCCATTTGGTAATGCTGTTCTTAATGAAGATTCAATGTTATCAGTATTTCTACAGCGTCAGAAGAACGAATATCTTCTTTCTGCCAATGTTAAAACTAGATCTGGGGTAAATGCTCAGGGCTAATCTGAAGAACTATTTAAGAAAATAGAGGTTTTTTAAGAAAATATAGGTTCTATTTAAGAAAATAGAAGAACTATTTAAGGGTTAAACTCTGAAGAACTATTTAAGAAAAATTTAAAGCAGAAAGTTTCACGCAAAACAATGTTTTATATTTTAACATCATCCCTGGTGCTACAACTCTTTGCTGAATCTTGACCTTCTCCAGAAACCTTCTCCAAAAATCCCCATCTGTCGCGATGGCTCTCTTATAGTTTGGCTCACTCCAAATAGTTTGACATTTTATATTTTATAATCGGCTATTGTTTACTTTCGTGAGAACGATTATAATTTCTGTTCGTATTAGTGTCTGGTGCAGTGAACCGCGTGCCCTCTACTATCGTCATATTCATCAATTTTAGTTTTGGCTTTTCATTTGATCATCATTCAACATCATTCCAGTTTAAATCGTCCACTTGTGCGGCCTGGATCCAGTTATGTTGTCAGACCGTCTTGTTGAAGTTCTGCACCTAGTTGTAGAGCGTCCTGTCTATGTCTTTTTAAAATTATTTAACGAATGTTGCCATTTGACTAGCCCGATTTTACTTCGACTAGGTTTTATCGCTATAACCCAGTCATAGATTTAGAGTTAATTATGTCATTGTGGCATTTTATTTAGCCTATTCTGTTTTATTCCCAGATAGGATTGTGGGATTGTGTATTCCCAAATTGGACGTTCGTGCTACGTGCTAACGTCCGAAAAGATTATTAAAGATAAGAAAGTTTGAAAGGTAATAGAACGTGAATCGTCAGTTAAAAATGACAAATATAGAAACTAAAACCACCGTGTATAATAATGTATGATGCTTTTTGAAAGCATTGCTACTTATGGCTGCAAAACGTTGGAATAAACAAAGGAACATGGAAATGTCCAACTGAAGACTTTCAGCTAGTACGATCTTTAAACCTAACTTTCGATAGTACGTGAACCTTATCAGATGGGTTCAATAACCTTCGGGAAGTTTATCACACAACCTTTCGACCACTAAACAATCAGCGGTCGTCTTCAGGTGTACAAGTACAACTAGTACATTAAATATATACTTAAGCCTACTAGAGATTCGTTCACTAACAAGCAAAACAAAACGACCAATCTGTTGGAAATTAAAGTACGAGTGACAGACTGAAAGAGAAAGAAAGGGGGCAGAAGACAGATCGGGAGACGAGGAGATTGACGAAGACAGAACAGTAGAAGAGAGAGATTGAAACAGGTGTGTAATGTCAAGATACAGAGGTGCATCTCTTTCAAGCCAGTTTTAAGCGTAAACTAACTAACCATAAAGTCAGAAATATGATTGCAGTTTTACACAGTCTGGCAGTCCTACACTTTAATGAGGCCGTCATCTAGTGATGTAGTCTTTACAACAGTCGTATCAATAATTTTAATAGTCAGGGTTGGCGATTAGAATATGTATTCCATCTCGCAGCTATCTCCTGTATACGATGATTGGGCAAGTGGTTTCCTTTCAATTTTATAACTACTGTACAGTACACATCAATTTCTTCCCTGTTAAGTTCCGAGTGGGCTAAAAGTTCCTATGCGATTTTAAATATAATAACCTTATTTTCTATATACGTAACTCAAAGTTTCTTGCAGCAATTATATAATATTGTGATATTATTTAGTGTAGTGTCTTCTGCAAGTAGTGTATTGCGTTTTTGTCGTTTCAACACTTGACGCACGTTTCACTGAAAAATATCACCATCATCAGAGGTTTGTGAGTAAATTAATAACAATCGAAATAATTCTATGTTAATATAGAAACTAACGAATAATCGAATTTGTTTCAATTTAAATGTAAAATAACGGATAATCGATTTAATTCGATTAGTTAACGATTGTTTTAATGTATATTTACTTAAGTAGCTGTTTTGTCGGTTATATTGGAAATATTTAAATAACTGTCTAAATCATAACCGCCCATTTCCAGGCAATGAAAATATAAAATTAATTAAAAAACATACCAAAAAGACAAAAAATGAATATTTGGGAAAATCAAACACAATAACAATAATTTACTAATTAAAGAACAAACTCAAATAAATTTTAAAATATTCGTTTATAACATTCTATACGTAATAGTTCTTAATAGTCGCATAATTGTAACAGGTATCAAAAGTTAGTAATGTCTGTCATTAATTTACCTAATGAAGTTGAATGCTACGAGTTTCAATATGGCGATGCATGTGTGTGATTACAACAAGCTTCAGATCAAATTAGGAAGCTTCCAAACGGCATGCGTTTTGTGAAAGTCACAGAATAGTTACGGCAGAATGGCTGCTCCCATCAATTTGTGTTTTTCATTTATGACGTTATTCAGACCTGGTGTAAGTGCTTTCCTGAGAGGCCAGTCATTTCAGATTCCTGGGCTCGTGTAGTGAGATGCACGCCCCCTGCTCTTCCACTCACTAAACAATATTTGGTATGCCATTATTGAATACCTAGTAACAGTGAAATAACTTTCAGATCACCAGAAACTTGTCATTAAGAATCACAGTCCTTAATGGCCTCAAGCAGAAGTTTCATGTCATAAGACTCTTTTATTTTAACAGCATATCCAACTGGGATTGAAGAAAGTTTGTTACAAATATGGAGAAGCACTGCTTTTAAGCTCACAATGGAGAAGCCAATGAAACGTGTCCAGTCCCAATGTTGAGATTAATTCTTAGAGCTTCCATTAAACCATCTATATTTACACAAAAAAACACTAAAAATATTGTGCAAGAGGTAAGCCTATTTCCTACTAAAATTGAGACACAAAAGTAAGACCAGGAACTTAAAGTAGCTAACTGTTATCAACTAAGACAGTACTGCAACACCAGTGTAGCAAAATTTCTTAACATAGCATATTTTTCCCAAAATATTATTTAATTGTTACCAATCTTTGTACTCGTACAATGAAAACTAATTTCCAAATTTATTTTTGATATTCTTTATCAGCACCACCAAGTCTATAAGAATTTGCTAGATTCGTTCAATTTTCATTTTCATTGCTGTACAGTGTAATAGGAGACGTTTGGGCACCTCACACGGTGCGATCGAAAACCCACAAAAATTGTGGCAGGAAACGCGTATTTACAAGCTGTTAAAAATTAATACAGTTGATTGGAGGAAACCCATATTTACAAGCTGTTACAAATTAATTGAGTTAATTGCTTAGAATATCCATGTTTGCTTTGTACTGCGATCCCTGAACCATGAGGAGATTGTTGAAGAAAATGTAAATGCAACAGAAATGTATTGCTGATGAGAAGGTTTAGAATTCATTTTACGGTTTGACAAACGAACACATCAACACTCGAAGAGCTAAACAGCTGACAATGATTAATGTCAAATTATTTACTCGAATACTTCCGTATATTGGCTACGTTATGACAGAAGATAAGCAAGACATAAATGTAAACAATATATAAATAAATGTACCAGGCAAAAGATGACGAAGATATTAACCGTATTGATGGCGAGATCTAGCCCAGATGTCTTGGGAAACCAAATAATTGTGCATAAGAACTGTTTATAGCGCATAAAACTGACCACAACATGCTAACCACGTCTGGCTGAAAAGAGAAAGAGGGATCTGTCCAAGAAAAAGAGTGTCACAACGCTAGTTTCCATATCTTCTCGGAAAGCACCGTCAACCTATATCAGAACATAAAGCAGGGTCGGATTAGAAGCGCGTGGCGCCCTATGCTGGTACCCCCCCGCCGGATTCTAAATTCAACCTTTTATCCATTATTTACACGATAAATGGCATACAAAATTTCAAAAGTCAAGAATTATTTTATTCAACTCTCAAATTACAACAAATATTTAGCTAAACAGTGATGGCAATGAGCATAGTTGTACTTAAGCTTAGAAAATACTTATCGATCCATTTGTTTCTTGATTTTGCCTTAACGAAGTCTTTTATAATTTCTTCTAAATCGCTTTCAGTATTCAACCTTGCTAACGAAGATAATCTCTCATCTCCCATAGATGAACTCAATATATGTTTAATGCGTTTTAATACAGAAAATGATCTTTCAGATTCGCATTTAGCTATTGGAATCGTCAAAAGCGGAAGATAAGGAATGTACATATTCGGAAGTACATCAAACATTTTACAATCAATAACGATACGGTTTAATGCTTGAGCGGACAAACTGTAGTAGGCTTATCATGGAATCTATCATCTTCATTCGATCGAATTGAAAAAAACCTTCTTGCAATTTTATTCGTGGCACCTGACAGCTGAGGCCCTGGTGCCCGGTGCTACACCATACCCTAGCCTTATGGATAATCCGCTACTGCCTGAAAGAAGTAGGTTCTGTGTTGCTTATAGACTTCTATTTAAAAAGCTCCACCGCGTAGTGCCCGTGCACCCATTCATCTTCTCTTTATACTCCATCTCTGTGTCTTTTGGATCACTCAGAGACTTTAGAGCCCAATGAAGAAGGCAGAAAGTGATGCGTGAGCTATAAGAATTTTTTCCAAGAGAAATCTATGAAAATAATTCTCTCGCTAAATAAAAAGCAACTTATAGAGACACATGCATATTCTGTCGATATGTTTAGGATTTCTAAACATAAATGTTTCTAAAAATAATTTCTAAACAACATGCTCTCGCTAAATAAAAAGCAACTTATAGACACGGATGCATATTCTGTCGATATGTTGAGGATTTCTGTTATTGCTATGTAAATTAGGAAGAAAAAGAATAAAGGTTTGTACAGTTTTCTTTAAAATTATATGGTGTCATACGATTAACACATAGGCCTATACTTTCTTATTTTTGAGACTATATATGCTACTACTGAGGGTCTTGGAGCCTTCTGCTTTTTAACCTGTCCTGAAACAGTTGTTCAGTTCATATCTCCTTCTGCGACCACTTTAAAAACCTCACCCTTGGCTTTCCCATAGCAAAACTCCGTTAATTTTTGACTCTGCTAACGTAGACATAGAGCGCTGTGACCATGTGTTTAACTTGTACGCACGAGTGCGTGTGTGCGCGTCCTTGCATCGTATAACGTCTGTGGAGGGTGTGTAATGACACTGTCCGTAGATGGTGGTTTTATCCTCTAAGCATCTAGAATTTGTAATTGACTTGTACGATGTAGAGGGTATGTACTATAAATAACCGGCTACTAAGTACAGAAATATTGAACTGTACTCAGATTCGCATAGCCTAAATACTGGAACTAAGCGTTTTGCTAAGTACCCTCGTTGACTCACGTTTGTGACTCTAGGAAACAGGACCTTGGCTCAAGACACCTCAGTTGCGTTTTATTGCATAGAAATTACACAACGTCACAAAGAGATAATAACTAATGTATAAAATACTTATCTGACACTTGCCGAATTTTATAAAATTAATAAGTGCCGATTAAGTTGTTAACGACTTGGGTACCGTTCATGTTCACGTATTGGTTTCCGTACTGAACGTTGGGTGGAGGGGCTGCCACATGGAGATAATCTTTTTCCCTTATTCTCTCTCAAACACATTTTATATACAAACACGTAAGTGTAAACGTGTGTCATGTGACTCACTTCCCCTTCCTTCTATCTACAGGTGAAGGCGTTGTAAATGTCAAAAATAGCATGGACAACGTCAGTGAACAACAGAGGGCTGTGACAGCGCGTCTGATGGTGCCATTTCAAGTTTGTGAAGATTCGTAAGGTGTATTTGCCGGCTTAAAGGGCGTGTGGTCTGTTATAATAGAAAAGCATGTGTCTGGCATCTGGCACACGTCCACAACATTTGTCCCCACGGCGCTTTAGGGAGGCTGCAGAATGACACTAACAGAAAGCATAACATCAGTCTCCAGGGCGGTCAGTGTCAACGGCTAGGATAAACATGTTATGTTGACAAGGAAAGGGTGTGTGTGTATGTGTACAGTTCTGCTGACTCCCTTGCCCGGTATTATACGACCGCCTAAACTATCAATTCTTCGAGCACAAAATACCTACAGTCTTCTACCACGATTTGTTATCATTGTTAAAGAGTGTTTAAAGTCCATAAATTTTTTAGTAGGCCTATAGTGACGGTTAAGTTGTGTTACTTACCGTAATTAATTCGCTACTCGAACTTCTGCAAGATGACTGTGAACATTAAAAGAAGAAAATATCACTGCTTTGAAGTCAGTGAATGAGAATTAGAAAGTGGAAAACGATGTAACAGTAGAAAAGTATGATAATTAATGTGACAATAACGTATTTATGGACAACGTGTTATCAAGAAATTAGAGATAATAAGAAAACTAAGTGCTTTACTCTTGAGTGACACAAGAGTATGACAAACCGTAAAAGTATATGAACTTTAAAACTTTAAATGGTGATCCAATGACATTACTAGGGGAATCACAAAATTATAGAATATTATTTGGATATTATATTTAATATTGTCGTGTATTGTTTATAAGATTTTAGATAGCGCAAAGTTTAGAGTTATAACTTTATCATACGTATAAGATGAAGACAGACCAATGGTAAGATCGGCAATGGTTCTCAGATACGGACGATGCGAGAAAGTGATAAGATAAAATTAGTGGCCGCATGAACAAAAGCAAGACAAACGAAGACGTTAAGCAAATTCTGAGTTATCGTTATAGACAACACCTATAACGATAAAACCCAATTATCATTATAAGGACATGTATTAGAATGAGTGTTACTTCACTAACCCTGCGAAACATATTTTACAGTCCACGCCACACGGCAAATGGAAAAGCGTATGATTGTGACATAACTAGAAATATGGGAAGAAAGCAACAGAATATATACTATTGGAAAGAAGATAGAAGATAAAATATGATAAGAAAATAGAGAAGATAAACTGGACGCGTGCGCGCGCGCACACACACTTCAGCAGATTCTGTCTCTGGCGGATCCACTCCCTGGAAGTACGGTTTCTAAAAAGTGTTGCCACTGCAAAGGATCTTCTGGGAACCATGCCACTCTTCTCTTTACTTGAATCATTTACGAATCGTACCACCACCAACTATCACGGTTCTACTAGAGGACATTGTTTCGTATCTCCATTTGGAAATTATTTTTACAAATAATTGTGCGTTTAAATGTGTCGTAGCCTCAGTTCTGTAAATAAAGACGGTTCCCTACTTTTCTGTCTCTAAAGGTTCTCATTGCAAATCTTGTCATTCCGTTTTATGATACAACATCCATCTCCACATTTATATTTTGAAACTTTCCTAACATCGCCCACCTTTTTTTTTTTAAATCAAAAATCGTTCTGAGTCTACTCTGACCACGAACCACAGTGCTTCTTGATCTCTGTTAGGATACTACCCCTCTCTTTCATTGTTCTCTTGTGTTATAAAACTTATTTCTATGTTTAACCACTAACACAGTCTGTGATCAATGCATTTGAATTTCTTCATTCTTCACCTATAACGTTCAATGTACACATATTGTTTTGTATTCTTCTTGGCTTTCTGAAAAAAGTTAATACCGCGCATATTTAATCGTCTTCTTTTTCGCGTTGTGTTTTTCCCAGTCCTTTGTCTCCACAAATTTTTGAGATGGTAGGTAACACACATGCCATCATTTTCTTACTGCTTTCCGTAACTTCGCATTTCTGTCTCACCGACTTTGGGTAATCAGCAGCTTACATCAATTAATTATATTGTAGATTCTTACCCAGCTCACAAAGCATAATCAGATTCCAATATTAACACTAACACAATTGCGACACCTCTAATACTTCCTCCTCTTGGGAACTTGACCCGATCCTCATCCAAGCATTTTGTGATCTTTCAATATACTCGTTTCAAGATCGTCATTAAAACTGTTTCTGCGACGTGTTACAAAAGGCTTTTTTACACAAATCTTGCACGTTTTAGATTTGTTTTTCGTTATCAATTGAACCACATTTATATCTAGCGCGTTATTAGTAGCGCGTATGTTATGTCGTTGAAATCTTTTTTACTTCTTGCTTTCCCAGATCACCACATACAAGGCCAGGCTTTTTTTTACTGTCAATTCTTAGTCATTATTACAGGCCTCCAACAACAATTTTGTTGGTACGATATTATTTCATTTGGATTCGTTTTCGACTGTACAACGTACGAAGCGAATTCGGAATTGTTTCCTCGTTACAAATAACCCAGTCTATGGGTCAAAAGCGGGCAAAAATGTTTTCGGTTGTAAGATATAAAATGGAGATACAGGGTTCCAATGAAACCCTAAGATGAAGGGTCTGCGGTGGACCGCCCCCGTCGCCTTTCTTCTGTCCACCACTGGTCCGTAGACCCACAATTGAAAGGCTTAATTTTATTTGTGGCCTGCTTGATCAGCATCCAAATTTCAGAAGCACAGGTTGCCTGCCAGAAATAGGCGCATGGCAGTATATAGGCCTACGTTTTAGCCAATATGATAACTTTTACCGTCTTCGAAGTAGGGTCTATGTCACACTGCTTTCCTAATCAGCAGGTTGATATGTGTCCGATGTACAACCTACGAACTATACATAAGCGCAAATATACACGAGCATACACACAAATATCTCTAGTCTCCAGTCTAGTCTAGTCCAGTCTTGTTGGTATGTGTTTAAGTTGGAACTATCGTTATTCTAAGGTATTCTTCCCTTCCCTTTCATAAAGCAAAATATCTTTAAGTAAGAAAATAATGAAGAGCTAACTCGAATGTTTTTTAAGTTGTAATTTAAGAATTATAATTCTGTTCATCTATTATTAGGATAGGTAATTTATCGATAAATCGAGGACCAGAATGTGGGTCAAATTATTTCTTGGCTAAAACTAAAACGATGTTTAATAGTAAAGCAAAACCTATGAATAGAGAAGCAGGTGCAAACGAAGTTATACATACGGTGAGGTACAACATAGATTACTATGTTGAATTATTACTACCATGAATGAATGTAGCACTTTTACGCACGTATTCGTATCTTGAAGGAATTGAGGAGTTTCAAGATCACACGAACTACCATTAACATTAGTTGGTGTTGAGTTATGATGAGTCTGAACCGTCTTGGAACATGTAATACAATTCACATTTCTATTTCTCTTTTATATTGCAGTTGTTTCTCTCTACGTTTTGTTTCCCTTGATGTTTTATCTAACGGATTTCTACTGAAACCAGTCCTATCATTTGCTCGTCCTCCTCTTTTGGCACCCATTTCATTTAAAAAAATTGATGGGACCCTGAAGGTAATATTGCATTACTCGCTGAATGTCCCATTTTCAAAAACGTTTTGAAACGTCTATTTGAGTTTCCGTTAATGACACCTACAAAAGTGCTGCAGTATTTAAGATATTCTATTTTTATCGATCTTAATCTTCATAGAGACTATTGTATTCAATCTCAATATTGTTAATTTGTTGAGACTAAGTATTTTTACTTAACTACTTTGTACTTTCGAGTAGAAAATGGATGTAGAAAGCCGCTTGAATAGAAATGCAAAATGGTATCTAGAAAAGATATTTAAAATAGAAAATAGAAAATTGGTATTTTGCATTTTACAATTAATTTTAAATGGGTCCATGTCAAATAATCAAAACTTCTATTACTGCTAATGTCAGATAAGCAGTTACTGAGAAATTTAGTACTTTTACGTTTTCTTCAGAACTCTAGAAAGAATGCCATCCACCAAACAGGTTCACAGCTTCAAAAACGCCTTACGGAAACAAAATATCGGTGTAGAGAACCATACGTGACTTCAATGTTCTAAGATTATTTTATATTTAAAATCAGTTACTTGAATTCGGTTCGATAATTTCTAACAAGTTAGGTCTGTTCCTTGTAAACAGAGTTTTATGTTCGACAAATTGAAATGAAATATTTCCATAGAAACTACTTCTTTGTTGCCGATAAAGAAGTACACATATAAAAAATTATCCTCTCCCTCATCAACTATCATTTTCATTTACAGAAAATTACTCCCTCCCCCTTCAACTACCTTCTTCATTTATAGATATTTAATCTACCTTTCTACAGTGGATTATTATGACATTCTTTTCAGAATATTTTATTTATCAAAATTATGTACTTTACTCTTTTTAAAACGTAAAACATTGCAGGTAAGCTACCCCTTGCCCTTAACCGATCTTCACCAAAATCAATAGGCCTTGAGTCCTCTACAACTTGGACACATATGCAGAAAATTATTTGATTCTGTCTTAATTTGCTGCAGTTATCGTTCGCCATAGGAAACATTCTACACATAGACACACAGACACTTTTAGGAAAATGATTTTTCTTCATGTTTTGAGAGTAGTACAATCAGAACCAGCCCTTATGTCACGATTTTTTCGCGACCACCATACTTCCTTACGGAACATGGAAGTAAAAAGCAAACTATACGTTGTCGTGTATGTATACTTTATCGTAACAGTATACGTTCTATAGTTTTCTAACCGCGAAGCTCCTACATTCACCTACGAATATATCTAATTAAACGGTTGAAATTTCAAAGAGTGATGTATTGATCACTGTGTATTCTACGGGCAGGTAAAGCACTGGCGTACCTAGGCCACTGGAGGCACGTGGCGGATTTGTTTCTGAGGCCCCCTTCCATAAGACTGGTGTTTATAATCTAATTTACCACCCGTCATTGCAACAGCATTCATTTGCATTTGCATTTGCATTCATTTGTACCTTCAAATATACAGTACTAATGAATAGCGAAAACACCTTACTCTTATATATTTATAGTCTAATTACTGTATTGATACATCTATTTTGTAATAGAATATACGAGGGCTATTTGTTTTTCAACCTCCGATAGACCAATAAACAGACACATGAATTACATAAATAATTTTATTATATACAAAAGTTTCATATATATGAAAACTACTTTTCTACATAGTCACCACCATTGTTGAGGCACTTATCATAGCGACCCACCAACTTTTCTATGCCCATGTTGTTGAATGTTCGCTCCTGAGTAGTCAGCCAATCTGCCACACTTGACTTTTAACTCATCACTGGAGTCAAACCGCTGCCCACCTAACCACTTTTTCAAGTCAGTGAACAAATGGTAGTCACTTGATGCCAAGTTTGGGCTATAAGGTGGGCGATCAAGGGCTTCCCAACCAAATTCATGAAGCAGGTTTTGTGTGAGTGCAGTTGCGTGAGGTCGTGCAAACCCACCGAGCACAGAGTTTCCTATACCCAAGCTTCTGAGTAAGAATATTATAAAGAGCAGACCTAGAAATTTCAGGAAAATCAGCAGAAAGTTCAGTAATTGTGAAACGACAGCGCTGTCGAACCATCCTGTCTACCCTTTCAACAACATCATCAGTAGCCACGGACTTTCTTCCTTGCCCTCCTTCATCATGAACATCAATTTGCCCTTCTTTAAATTTTCGGCACGATTCCCGAACTGAACCATCACTCATCACTTTTTCTCCATACACATTACACAACCTTCGATGAATTTCTGCAGCACTATCACCTTCAGCTTGAAGCAATCTAATAACAGACCGAATCTCACACTTGGAGGCAATTTCAATTGTAATTACCATAATTGAACTATCGTCACCACAGTAATAGACAAAATATCTACAAAACCAGTGGTTATAGGTTAGAATAAAGCCTCAAAAACATTAATCAACAATTAGATTGTTGCTATGACAACAGAACCAGGTTTGCCAACTCACCGGAGGTTGAAAAAAAAATAGCCCTCGTATTTTGTGATACAATTTTCATACCGTAATTACAAAGTTTAAAGAAATAATAGAAGTAATATTATTTATAGAGTGCATTAAATTTATTATAATACTTTATAATATATCTACAGTTGAACATATTGTTGTCTTCGATGTCACTTACTGTTTTGTTCGCTCACACAATATGTGATGCACTTATTTGTGAATTCGTTCCTTCGAGTAACTGACCCGATTTCCGCACTCCGAATTATTCACTGTTCGGTAAAAATTCTGATGAGCGATTTTAAATAAGTTGTAGGTGTCCTGAAATATTTTGCACTGGTGAAATCTCTTTTAGCGTAGGCCTACAATCGCGTTACTTTATGGTGGCCGCTTCCTAGTTGCGCGAAAAATGAGGGTTGTGGGGAGACTAAGTGTGCTCAGTTGTAACACTTCATTTCAAAAACTTCCGTCTTACTGTTGCTACAGCCGGCTTTATGGGGCCCTTAACTATTCAATTATTGCAACTCGGGTTTTACACATTGTTTGACATTTCCGGATTTCATTCAACTACTGTTTGTAATTTTACTCAGTATTACTCGAAATTGTATGCATTTGTAATACCAGAAGAATGTTATTTGTTACATAATGTAAATAATAAATTGTTACTAGTATTGGCCGCTTTTCTGTCCTGAATTGATTTATTTTCCTGAGATTCATTTCTTTTTGCCCTTATCTCTTGACGTTCATTTAATACACCTCTGTTATATCTAATCTTCTTCCATTTAAACCCTAAGTTTACAAAAACTTTTCTTAAACATGATAAGCTACCTTGAAAGTTTACACTAGACTTAAGAAGTTGAAGAAGTTTTCGTAGCGTAGGATATGTTTTACGAAATGTTGAAAATAATAATTAAATGAAATACAGGCCTATACGGTAAATGTTTTTGAAAACGCATCAACACTTACGCACTCACGGAGATGTGCCGTTACACTGACAAAACACAGGGTTCTGCGCATATCACTTTCAGCAAGGTTGCCGGCCACCATAAAATACACAAGTAGTACATGTTATCGCCTTCGCCGTTTACATGTTCGTACCGAGGCACGGCCTTCTTAAGTCGCTGCCGCTGCCGTTGCCATCCGTGCTGTTTGGGGTTCAATTTGCGATTCCGACTGTCTGATGGGGCAATGATGGTACAACTGACGCTCCTTTTTTAGTATGAATATACTTCTGATAATAAACTTACCTTTATACGTTTTTTTAATATCTGTAAACACTGTATGAGGTAGAGTTGTAAGGTAGATTTAAAAAGTAATAAGAACACTCTTTGGAATCGATCGATTAAATCCAGGAACTCTCCTAGTGTTGGGTTTCAGGACGTGACAATAGAACATTTGGAAATCATTTTAAAAAATTACCACTAAAACTGAATTTTCCAAATCTGGAGGCTCCCTACTAAGTGGGGTCCCGGGGCGGTTCGCCCCCACGACCCCTTTTAGTCCGTTACTGAGATAAAGTTCATACGCAGTGTTGATTGCGAACTAGAAAATCAATTGAAGTGTGGCGGTTAAAAAAATCCTTAAAATTGCTTGCAAAAAGATCGTTTTCTTTAAGAATTCGATGACTGCAGTATCACTCAAGAGAAAGTTAAATCCGACCAGCAAAATTATCATTATGTTAGTGTGACTCAGACTTATACGATACTACGAACGAGAGACATGGGTTTACAACAGCATATCCGTCGCTAATGGTGCCGGTTGAGAGGCGCATAATAATAACTGTTCAAAAATAAAGTGCGTTCGATCAAATTTACTATAAGAGACTTGCGCGTACGCGAGTGTTTTCCGTACGTGCGTACCTTCACAGTCGATACCCTTGTATTCAGGTTAAAACGGTTACAAATCAATTATTGTGTATTAAAAAACAATTAGTCCGTACTGTTGCTGGCTACAAAATTATAGGTTATTTTACCTAAGCAACCCATCGTACGTTGTTTCGGATGAATTATAATGTATTAATACCGCATCACAGCGAGGGTATTCTCCCTACACAATTCTCACACGTTTGTTGACCCTACTGGAGACGAGTGTGTTGAAGCGTCGTCCAAAAAACATCCACAACCCCTTGACTACCTCTTGTTGTCTTTTTCTTCGTGATAAACACTTTTTATCATGGATAAATTGATGTAGTTTTGATCAGAGGTACAAAACTCTTTAAATCAACTTTCGTTAATTTTTTTAATTTTCAGTTGTCGTTATTTGCTAAGTCAATTAAACGTTTAACAGACCTTCCTCAGGGTTCACTTGCATCCGATCAGCTTCAGCACAACCATAGGTACGTTCCGTGGTACTTTTAATATACAATGAATACGTTTTCTTTCGCAACAGTGTACTCAGATGAAGTACAGAAAGTGGGAAACACCTTATAAATGGTTTCAGAGGGATCGTATCTTTGTATTATGTTTTATTTTGTCTTCTTCTCTTTCTAAATTGCCGTTAACTTCTTCTCCTTACTTTGGCGTTATAACACATCTAGTAATGTCCTTCCATTATTTCTTCCTGTAAGTAGGTTTCCCAGCCCCTTACTCTCGTGATTTCCGTGAATCTCCTTCAGTACCTTCCAACATTCTTTTTTTGGCCCTCTTTCTAATCCTCCTACTAGATTTCGTTTCAGTACCTTCTTAGGCTATATCTGACCATCCATTCACCTAACCTGGTTAAGTCATTTCTAGCTTTGGATATAAATCGCATGGTGTCAGCGCCTTCTATCAGACAGTTTAGTTTGGAGTTTGCCTTCGTTACGTATATTTCAAAAATATTCTTCGTTCGAAAGTTCTGCCACGCTGTTCACCACGTTTTGTCAACACTCGGTCCTCACATCGATGGATTTTATAAAACAATTATACTTGTATAATTTTGAGTTTCTCTCGGTTCTGTTAGCCCTCCGTATATGTAATAACAACACTTTCCTCTATAAGAATCCTCGTCTAAACATAACTGTTAGAGATGTAGACATGATAATCTACCCATCTGGCGATACCGTTAACAGTAATTCCGATAGAGACTACCCCCGAATTGGAGGGGTAGAAGTAAACTACCGCTGGATGAAGTCATTACCAGGTCCAGGGAGCCCCCAAAAGCCAAATATTAATTAATTAAAAACATCTTTTACATGTTGAAAAGCAAGCTAGACCAGACACAACACAGGTTTTGTTCAAATTATGTTGATTTAAGTAACTATTACTTCCATGTTCCGTAAGGAAATGGAAGTATGGTGATGGCGAAAAAACTCGTGTTCGAGATAAAGGCTGATTCTGATTGTACTACCCTCAAAACATGAAGGAAAGTCATTTTTCGAAAAGTGTGTGTGTGTGTGTGTGTGTGTGTAGAATTTTTTCTATGGCAAACGATAACTGCCGAAAATTCAAACAGAATCAAATAATTGTTTGCATACCTGGCTGAGTTGTAGAAGACTCAAGGCCTATTGATTTTGGTGAAGATCGGTTAAGGGGAAGGGGTAGTTTACCTGCGACGTTTTACGTTTCAACAAGAGTAAAGTACTTGAAAATTCATTTAAACTTTTTGAAACAATGGTAATTGTTAAAAATAAAATAATTTTGTTGCCAGGCAACAAACGTAAGAAAATGAACGTGAGTGAGGCCAGAAATAACGCGAATTGTGTGTGTGTGTGTGTGTGTGTGTGTGTGTCTGTGTGTGTGTGTGTGTGTGTGTGTGTCCTGCCTGCCTTTTTATTGCGGTAATCACAATAAAAAACTTTGGAAACCTAAACATAACCTAACTGAGATATGCTTGCTGCCAGGAATAAATCTTAGAATAAAAATTAACATGGAAGTCATGTATGGTTCTCTATACCGATTATTTCATAGGACACAAGAGTAGGAGCCAGGTGGATAACGATGTGGGTACTGGAACATGAAACTATCGCATGTCTCAGTGCCGGCAGTCAAGCGACCCCGCGCAATAAACAATAATCACGCCGACGATGCTGATAAATTTGCTAAATGCTTTTCGTGCTTCAGTCGCAGATGTCATTCAGAAGTGCTTTCAGATCGAAGTTAGAGCATTTTACAGATGTGAAACAGCTTGCAAACCTACTTTTTATTGAAAACAGTTCCTTAGCTTCAAGCTGCGCACTGTTTGTTTGGTGTACCTTACCTTACAGTCCCTGTGACAGTAGCAAAAGCTGAGAGATCATTCTCAAAACTGAAGCTAATAAAGATTTTTCTACGAAGCACCATGACCAAACGACGACTTGGTAGTTTGGCTCTTTTGTCTATCGAGAGCGACACGGCTCAAAATATTGAGTTCAATATAATTATTGACTTCTTTGCAAACGTTAAGTCTAGAAAAAAATCATTCCTGTAAATAAATTGTACCTTGTTCAATCAGTAAACTAACTTGCTGAATATGTCAATTAAGTAAGATTGTCAATTAAGTAAGATGTCAATTAAGTAATATTTATATGAATAAATTCTTAAAAAAAAAAATATTCTTTTTTGTTCGTTCCTACTACATGTGTCTACAATTCATGCATTTTTATGTCCAATAAAAGTACGTAAAACTGTAGTCAACATATATAAGAGATAATATTCGCATAAGGGTAAATCTGTAGTTTAAGTAGTTCTGTACCCATGTAAATACATATTGGTTTACCAAAAATTACCAGATAAACTATCAGCCCCAGAGCCCCCAAGGGTCCCTGAAAAGGATGCTTATTAATATGTCGCCTTCGTCAACGTAATTTGTTATTTTCAAAATATATTTTTTGTATATTCATATTGTCGCCATTCATGTTTGGGTGTAGTTTTCTTCTACAATTAGTTATAGTTCTAATCTTGTACTTGTTATTGTCGCTTACAGTAAGACGGGTACGTCGATGCCAACTAAAGACGGTCGTAGAATTTCTGTTATAACGTCGCGCAATTTTGAACAGCGACAGGGAATCTCCGACGCACACACACGTATACAAGTGACAAGAGCTCTACAGTCCATGGGAACTTTGCTTCCTCAGGGGAAAACCCTTTGATCACAAAGGCTGTTTTTCTGTTGCTGGCTTCTTTGTGCTGTTACAACTTTACAAACGGCTTTTGGGTTCTGAACTCCTTTTACGCTTGACTCAATGCTCAGCCTTTTGTCTGATCTTGTCCCACAACTGTGTGGATTATTTCTACGGGGTGTTTTGTTCTGTCCTCTGTTCCCGTCAACAGTCGCCCGTACGATTAAAGCAAACCGCACAAGTTACACGTTTCATTTAAACGAAACGAACAAAATTCAAATAAATACTGCTGGTGCGCGTAACAATACGCGTAACACACACACACACACACACACACACACACACACACACACACACACACACACACACACACACACACACACACACACACACACACACACACACACACACACACACACACACACACACACACACACACACACAATATCTGTTATATATATAATAAATAAATATATAATAAATATATATATATTTAGAGAGAGAGAGAGAGAGAGAGAGAGAGAGAGAGAGAGAGAGAGAGAGAGAGAGAGAGAGAGAGAGAGAGAGAGAGAGAGAGAGAGAGAGAGAGAGAGAGAGAGAGAGTGTGTGAGAGAGAAGGAAGGAGCTGTGGTTAGTGGAAATCATATTTCCATTAATTCACAGAGAAATGATCTTCATCTTTATACAAACTATTGAAAAGTTATCAAGTAATCTTTATACAAAGTCAATTAAAAACAGACTGACAATCTCAAAAGGTAACGATTCTTCTCAACTGCACTCGGTAACGGTAAATTAGACGCGATATTCACAAAGATATGAAATCTGGGCTGTCTAAATCAGAATAGGTTCAACTAATTGACTTGTCTTCTGTGTATAAATGTGTGCGCGAGCACGCGCGTGTGTCTATGGATGCGTGTACGTTTGTGTGTGTGAATGTATAAACATACAACTCTTAGACGCCATCGCCTTGACAGGCTATCTGTATAATGCGATAATGATACAGAAAGGCAAGAATGGAATGAAAAAAGTTAAGACAGAAGAGAAATACCTCAATCGTCAATGATGTACTGATGTAGGGCTGGTCTAGTCAGTCAAAGGGGGGGGGGGGGTCAAGACCCATTCTGACCCCAGCTATAATTCTGCCGAGAAGCGTAATTCTGTAAGATTCAGCCTAACGATTCTTTCAGAACTGGGTCACGCAATATCGCCACTAGAGTACTACTGAACCGCTAAGAGATCTTATTGCAACTACAGAGTTATTGTACACTGCCGGTAAATCCACACGACCCCACCCATCATGTATTAAAGGTTAATCTTATGTAGGGAATAAAAGTAATTTTAAAAAATCCTCTAAACCAGTGGTTCCCAAAGTGGGGTCCCCGGACCCCTGGGGGTCTGCGACAATGTTTCAGGGGGTCCGCGGACACTTTTAAGAAAAAAATAAAATATACCGTAATTTTCTCCGATTTGTTGTAGTCTAAAATCTAAATATTAGAACCTTAAAACAATGAGTAGAAGATTCCAGTTTTTTTTTGTTCAAACCAATTGTAATTGTAAAAGTAATTTCAAACTAATGGTTTTAATAATGTCTTTAAATTATGTCGTGTAGCAGATCTGTTTGTCATCCGAACTGACTAGAGCGCCGCATCAACGCAGAACTGATCGCGCTGTTTTAGTCCACGTATAAGCACTGTATCTCGCGTATAACCACTGTATCTAAGCATAACGTTTTTCCGTGTAGCTGGTTTTATACCTAAGTAGCTGGGTTTCGACACGTGTGGCTGGATAGAGTCAAGGTTGGCAAAGTTAAGAAATAAACTTGATGTCGAGAGTGACTTAGTATTGAAATTATCAGATATTAAACCTAATAGATATTATTATATCAGATATTAACCTTTGAGAGCTAATTGTTCAAAAGCAGCTTCATTGTTCACATTAACTATGTTTGACATCATTAACATTATAATTTTGCAAGTTAAGAGAATTTTGATTTTAATACATTTTAATTAAAATATAAGAGTGTATCACATTTACTCTTTGTTTTATTTCATAACTCAGCCGGGGTCGTGAAATTTTTAATTTGGGGGGGGTCCGCGGACTGAAACGTTTGGGAACCACTGCTCTAAACGGAACAGACGAATACATCGCGTCAAATGTGCGATTATTTGCCAGCGTAAAAGGTGGATCGAAATTATCCAGTGCTACTCACCCGCCGTTATTTGATACGAAAGTCGAAAATGTAGGATAACGTTTAGGAGTAGAGAGAGAGAGAGAGAGAGAGAGAGAGAGAGAGAGAGAGAGAGAGAGAGAGAGAGAGAGAGAGAGAGAGAGAGAGAGAGAGGTGGCGTAAGTAGATACGCATTTAACCAACTATACGACTATACGGTGTGCACTGTAGATAATAAGGAAAATAACTAGGGGTAAGTTTTATTTCTTACGTAGTTTTTTGTGTATAGGATAGTGTAAAGGTAATTGTATCAAGTTGCTGTAATTATGGATGCGTGTAGACGGACCGCGTAATTGGCTGGGTAAGTTAGACTCCTCTGTGCGTTAACCTAATAGCCGTGTTAAAATTGGCTTTTATTGGGTTATTATTAAAATATGCACACACACACACACACACACACACACACACACACACACACACACACACACACACACACACACACACACACACACACACACACACACACACACACACACATATATATACAAATTGAATATAATTGCCCACCGTCCAATTTTTATAAGCGCAGAATAAGAAGACAAAAAACGCTGCTGCTGAGTGGCGATGGTTTGTTCTCTTCCACATCCGGCCCGATGACGCTATCCTAAAATAACGTTATGATTATCAACTGGTAATAAATGGTCCGATTAGTTACGTGATTTCTTCCGCGACGTAACAGTAGGTATTGCACCGTTTAATAGATAACACGAAGACACACACGCGCGCGCGCGCCGGGATCACACTCGGAAACATAATATTATTGAACAAAATCCCTGTTCTGTGGTCTGCTACCACTGTAACTGTTTACTCCGGTAATGGCATTGATCATATCCATGTGACCACGGCTGTGTGGTCGCTTTCCCAGTCATCATTCGGATTCATATTGTTACGACATTACAGAACAATCTACGTGTTTGTCGAATGTTCCAGAGGAATCCGGCTGTAATGTTGTGTGCGTACGTGATTTCAACATGCGGTGGCGAGACTTTTATAGACGTCGCCAGCCACGCGCACTGTGTCAAAGCCGCAATCAATTGCGTCCTAGTGTAGAGTCGATGCGTAGTGTATGGATTTTTCTGGATTTTCGGCGGGGTATAAATACAAGTACTCAGCGACGTTCAGTTCAGTTGAGTTGCGATTTATTGGAATGCGGTTCGTAGTATTATAGGTAGTTATTGTCGGGCGAGTACACACTGGTTTTAAGTGGCGATTTACACAGTGCGGTTCGATGTATTGTGGCGAAGTGTTATGTGTTTTATAATCGTATGGGACAATTGTAATAAAATTGTGGTTTATATTAGTTGGCATTTATCGCGTGTGAACAATTTTTATTTGATGTGTTGTAAGAGACTATCTTGTTGATTACAACTGTTTAATTGTGATAATTAAAGTTGGTGATTAGTGATTTAATTGGTGCCTTGTGTTTTGTTTTCCACTGTACCATACGACGATCACTAGGCCGGCGTAACAATATGTATCCAGAGTAAATCTTGACAAACCCTACGGTGCCTATTCGTTTCTGTGTCTTGGTAATACGTCTTGTGCAGAGGCGTATTTACGGGAGGAGGGACAAGTGGCAGTGGAGCCCCCCCCCCCAGAGGGTCGAAAAAAGTTATCGAATTTTGTGAATTTTGTTAATCTAATAAATTTTAGGCCCTTTTATTATTTTGACAGCTGTGTTTTACAGGTAGTAACTCTTTTTTTTTAAATATACAAACAGGTTTATTGCACAGCATTTGCGTATACTTTGAAACATGAAATATAAGGAAAATCAATTCAGTCAGTATCTTCTAACCGATGTTTCAGTAACGTGTATTTTAGTTTTTACCGTTTACTTTAATGGGGTTGATTTCAGGATGTTATCACACGTTTTTCAACCACGTTAAAAGTACTGTTGTTGATTAGTCTCGACTCGTTTTTCCTTTTGTATGAAGCCGAATCGATTGGACCCCGGACCCGCCCAAGGCCAAATTCTAGATACGCCACTGCTATTGTGACCTCCAGTCAGCAACCTCATGGCCGCCTATCAACTTCTTTCCTTCCCAAATATCCTCCACGTTTCAGTTATGTGTTTGCTTGTAATTCTGTTTAAATATTATCTTCGTCAAAATGTCATGTGGTGGGCATTATGTTGTATCGTACTGCAGTTGTTTCAATTTTGTTTTGGGAATATCAGTCGCGGATATAAGCTGTTTTAAGCACTTTAAGACGAATAAACATTTCCGTCGTTAAAACTTAGTGTTTATTTGAATAAGTACAATGAAGGACCTGCGTCAGTTTGTTAAATTGTTGATATCAAGATGTAAGGCTGTTTCACAACCATTTCATTGTTTTTTAGTCTTTCCTTATTTCCAGCGTTGCCCTCTCCAAGCATTACCGTGCTGTACTCTGTTTTTTTATACTTCTCGAGGTCCAATAAACCAATTGTTTGCCATTATTTCGTGCAATCTGCAACATCTTGTACCGAACAAAGTTAACATTTACAGCTACTATCGAAACATGTTATTTTATACATTTCTAGAAATACAAAGATTTATATATTTTTAAAAAACCTTTGTATTAATATGTTTCACCCAGTGCCCAACGAGTCATCAATTAATATCATATCTAAAAATGCTAATACAACTCGTTTTCGGTTTTGAAATCACTGTCAATCTCTAAAGGACAGGAGGTCTGTGCTTTCGTACAGAAACCGAAACCATCGCTGTCGAGTACCGAGCTATAGTCTCGTAACTCTATACGAGTAGGATGAATGGGGTTATACGGTGTCTTTGAATGGGCCTTCAACGGCTTACGTGTTTGCACAGTGTATAACCGTTCCTGTGCTGTACAGTGTATGCCGAAGCCATTTCCACGTATCAGCTGGATGTAGGCTATACGGTATCCGCCGAGTCCGGCTTTGAAGAGACTGTCTGAGTCTCTCGTTGCTCGTACATAAAACTTAGGAGCCAGTTGTTTTAAAAAAATCGTCCTAAGATCGAACATCGAGATCGCTCCTCAAAAAACGAGACAGGGAACTTTGGTAGCTACCTGAAACCGCCGTTGAGAATGGTCTTCATGTTTTTTCTATTTATTCCGGCAGAGTACTCCCAATAGCAAGAACATTGCAACGACCATTTTGCCTACTCTACGAGTCATAGCCGGAAACAATTGAGTCAGACATGCCGACGCTTACTTGGTAACCCTCCGTACGCCAGATGAGCCGACGATCAAACTGTGTACCACGATACTAATGACTCCCGTGAGCCGCAAACTCCCTCGAGGTTACTTACGGCGCTTCGAGAATGACACCGCGGCATTTGTGGTCACGTCAGCGTCCGTTACCCAATTGCCAGACAAGTCCACGAACTATCGATATGGCGCTTTAGTCGTATAATAGGTTTATCCGTGTTAGGATCCGTGCCGTGGTGTCTGCAAAAGGCGACTGGACTCTAGATCCTATAGGTACGTCGTTGGTAGGCGGATAGATGGACTCTATGACTTCTGTGAGCAACACTGTCCGTGATGTGTCTCACAGAAGAGATGTTGGAGGGAACAACAATCTTGCCTAATTTTGGCCAATCGTTCTTTCCACTCGTTCACTCGCTAATCTAGCGGGACTTTCCCTAAGTCCAATAACAATTTTCAATATACTCACAAACAATCTCAGCCTCATTTTTCCACCGAATCCTTTCACTAGAGGATTTCATTCGATCTTCGTCAATAATTTGTTCGAAAAGGCTGGGGATTCCTCCTTCGTGCACATACGTCAACCAGACTTACGGACGACGCACCGCCCTGGGAAGGGAATACGCGTCAGACACCCTCAGGCGCTACTTGACGACCCCTTCCCCCCTGGAGGCCATTCTTCTCAAGAACCCCGTCTGTATCGCGCACCACCTTTCTAATCTACTATGAACCGCTGCCTGGCACAAGCCAGACAACATGTTGCGGGGTCGGCTTTCCCACGCTTGACTAGCTGATCCAGTTCCCTCTATGATTCAGCTCGTATAGTACTGAAACATTTCGAGCCGTCTTGGCTGCGCTGTTTGCCTGGCACGGGAAGCCTCGAGATGTGCAAATGCCATTCGCTTGGGCTCATCGTTCTGGCCGACGCCCTATGGCTGTTTGTGAAAGGCTGTTCCATTTCTTGCGTAATAATCCAGTCATCATCCTCTTTTTAAATATTATTATTATTGTTGTTGTAAGCGGTTAAGTTATATACATTCCTATTCGCATTTCGGGCCACAATTGAGATTTTCTGACCCATTTAACTTATGCTGTTGATAGTGAATCATTTCACATAGTCATTTCCATTACACCTTCACAGGGTACTGTGCTATCCTTTTCCATTTCCTATCATCTTTCGGCTTCTCTACACTTCATTACTCCAAAGACTTGCCATTTTCATATTGGCTTTAGAATACTTTCTTGCGACATAAATTTTATGGTCTTTTTAACACTGAATCTTCTTTCTATCGATTTATATTTACGTTTAAATTCAATTTATACATAAACTAAATATCTGTATAATGTAAAAACTAAATTATATATTCCAGGGAGGCTCACATTATGATTTGTCAACCTTCTTGCGACTTTAAATTTGTCTTCATCTCTGTTTAATAAAGTGATCAAAACAGTATCTCAAACAGAATTAACACTGTTGCATACAAATATAGACAAATTATTCCGATTAGCTATTAGATATTAGATATTAAATAATTCCGATCTGATGAGGAATAGTGAAGCTTGAAAGCGCTAATCGGAATAATTTTTCTACAGTGGCGTGCAACAGCGTTAATTGTTTGTGATTATAACCACTTACACAACTTTAATAATTAAAAATAGTATCTGTATTTGTTCTGTTTGCATTTATACGGCCCTTAGGCCTATACCACTCTGTTCTTATCATTTAATGCGTTTCAGTAAATCATTATCTGAAATCCGTTACGAGTTGCCCGGACACAAACTATCCGCCACGGTCAATGCTTACGCTACGCGCTGTATCGAGACTCAAAATGTAAAACCGAGAATGTGAAAATCCTGAGTTTGAAGTAAGTAACGTCACCTCGCCTTGTCCCACAGTCTTACAGTAAACGGGATCATAAAAGTGTGTAATAAAAGCACAGTATGTCATTTCGTTACCGGTAATAAAGGAGAATCCGCAGCTTTAGTAACCACTGTGTGTATAAGACTAGTGTAATGAGTGTATGTAATAGTGTGGTTGGTTTTCAGGTTAAGGAGAAAACGCCACGGTACTCCTCGTTCTGAAAACGTCGGCTTGGAGTTTTTGTGGAGACGGATGTTTTGCGAACAGGAGCTGTGTGCGCAAAGATTTTTGCCACTCGGGAGCCAGAGTTTAACGTAGGTCCCTAATGTCGTATTAGGTAGGTTTCTAATGTCGTATTAGGTAGGTTCTTAATGTCGTATTAGATAGGTTCCTAATATCGTATTAGGTAGGTTCTTAAAGTCGTATTAGGTAGGCCTATGTTCCTAATTTCGTATTAAGTAGGTTCTTAATGTCGTATTAGGTAGGTTTTTAATGTCGTATTAGGTAGGTTCCTAATGTGGTACCAGGTAGGTTCCTAATGTCGTATTAGGTAGGTTCCTAATGTTGTATTAGGTATGTTTCTAATGTCGTATTAGGTAGGTTCCTAATGTCGTATTAGGTATGTTCCTAATGTCGTATTAGGTAGGTTTCTAATGTCGTATTAGGTAGGTTCCTGATGTCGTATTAGTTAGGTTCTTAATGTCGTATTAGGTATGTTCTTAATGTCTTATTAGGTGTGTTCCTAATGTCGTATTAGGTAGGTTCCTAATGTTGTATTAGGTATGTTTCTAATGTCGTATTAGGTAGGTTCCTAATTTCTTATTAGGTAGGTTCCTAATGTCGTATTAGGTAGGTTTCTAAGGTCGTATTAGGTTGGTTCCTGATGTCGTATTAGTTAGGTTCTTAATGTCGTATTAGGTATGTTCTTAATGTCGTATTAGGTATGTTCCTAATGTCGTATTAGGTAGGTTCCTAATGTTGTATTAGGTATGTTTCTAATGTCGTATTAGGTAGGTTCCTAATGTCGTATTAGGTAGGTTCCTAATGTTTCATTTGGTTAGCACAATGCTTGTCGGTTCTGCATGCAATGTGCATTGGTTGTTGATGATCGGAGGTCGACCGGTGCACTGAGTCGCTTTTAACGTGTTCATGTGTTTGTGTTATATGTTAATTTATTCAGTGATTTTTGTGCGTGTGTTTTTATGTATAAACATTTTAATCATTTCGACGACCCCTATGTATTAGGGGAATAATAAAATTTTTACTGTACCTGAAGATAGGGATTTAGTCCCTGAAACATGTTGTATGTAAAAAACTGAGATCGCATAGTGGATTATACAAGGTAAAAAATTCTTAAGTTAAGAAAGTTTAAGAAGAACTTATTCAAACCAAGAAGAAATTTGTCGAGCAACTCCTCTGACAATGAATCTTTCCATTCCATTTGCAATTGCCACAATTAGATGATAAGACGCCTGGTGATGTAGACGCCAGATGTCTTTTCTGAGAGGGAAAATTTTCGGATGATGCAAGAGAAGAATTATGGGTTCAGTGTAATGTTTGTTGCTTATGGGCTTGTAGATGTTTACAAGTGCGATTTTTGTATAAAATCTTAAAGTTATACTAAAAAAAAAACTAAGTTAAATGACAGATTTAATACGGTAAATTAATGTTTTGATATGACGTATTACTGAATTTGGCAAAAATTTTGCTAAATATTCTTTTGCAAAAAAAAAAGACTTTTGTGTTTATAAACAAGATATTTTTAAAATGTTTCAAATGTACATATTTACCTGTTTATTTTCTTTGTAATAATTTGATTTTTTTGACATTATGTGTAAAATAAACTCGTTTTTAAATGTAAAATACTTTGTATTCCATAATACCCCAATATTCCTTATTAGCACACGTTTTTCCCATTTTGGAAAATGAGCTATTGAATCTTAACAAATAAAAATTAGTTCAAAGTGTTAAACACAAATATTGAGAACAGATTAATGCATAGACTCAAACTAATATAAATTCCTTTTCATCACAACAGTAGTTCCAATTAGTATTATAAAAATGGTAATGGTAAAAAGTTCCTCTAGATGAAACCTGTGTTTTTACTGGCTGCAGCAAAGCGACCTCAGTTTTCACATTGAATAGTTTATGTAAATATATAATTTTTAACATCTTTCTTCTGTCTTAATTATTATGCAGACGTAATAAATATTGGACCGTTAAAATATACAGTAGGATATGTTAAATGTGTAAATTACCCCTTTGTACTTATTTACAGTTAAATACTGTCTTTTTAATTTTTATGTAATTTGTCTAAAATCGATCGCTTATGGTGCGACCCGCCGGTGGTTGCTGAGTTTAATTGTGGCCCTCCGGTGGGAGACATTAGTATAGCAGCGTAAAAAACCTACAGTGAGAATAGTACTCACGTTACTGGTGTAAGAATACAGCGCGCGTACAACTTCGCTACAGATGCGGTCCGCTAAATTCTGTTGAAATATCAACAGTACAAAGTTGATGTTTATCCTAAGTTTATTACACTTTATTGCTCGAACACTTAGCGTCACGGGATTCTATTAACTCCCGTTTTTGGTTAAAAAATGCAAATTTATGTGTACCCGGAGGTTCTTGTTTTTCCTGTACATTTTGCATCGTAAAATCTGTAATTACTTAAGGCTATATGTGAAATAAATAGTGTAATTCGAAGTGAAATATAAACCCTGAACATTTTTTGATCTGTAGCTTTTATAACTTTGAAGAATATGTTCCTTGTATAGGGAAAAACAAATCGAGACTTATTGAACTACGCTTTCAGTAGAGTCCTGGTTCACAGTGGCATATTTAAGCGGGAGGACGAACGGGATTGGACCCTCCCCCCCATCCGGAGGGTCTAAAAAGTTGACGAAATTTGTTACTCTCTTAATTTTTAGGCTATTTTATTATTTTTTAAGCTGTGTATTCTAATAGTAACTCTTTTTTAAATATTCAAACAGGCTTATTACACAGCATTTGTGAATAGGCCTACGTTTTAAAATATGAAATATAGGAAAATAAATTCAGTCAGTAAGTAACTTCTAAACAATGTTTCATTAACGCTTATTTTATTTTGTTTTTACCATTTACTTTAATGGGATTGATTTCAGGATGTTATCACACGTTTTTATACCACTTTAAAGATAGTAGTCTTGATTAGTTTTAACTTGTTTCTTCTTCTGCATGAACCTGGCTGGGCCAACCCCCCCCCCTCCAAGACCAAATTCTAGATACGCCACTGCTGGTTCATCGTCAGAGACACTAGAGATTTTAAAATCTAGTTTTATGGTTACTTCATTATGTCCGTCTTCGTGCTTTGTTTATCTGATTACATACTAACACTTCTGTTTCCTCGCCATCATGTTTTCTTAACTTTCCCACCCAGCTTTAGTTTGTCCTCACATCATACACCCCAGTGTAGATCTTCACACTTATATTTCCTCTGTCGTTGATTGCACTGGCACCCCCCCGCACACACACACACACACACACACACACACACACACACACACACACACACACACACACACACACACACACTTACGATCTGAAAGTGGAAAATATTTAATTTAGTAAGCACAATTTTAGATAATCAGATCGAAATTACATGGTTTACTCTCTCGTTTTGAATCTGAGTACAGTCATGGAGATATTTCTTCAGAAATGAATTCTTCATGGTTACAAAACTGGTTTCACGGTGTTCATGATAGATTATGTGATGCTGTGTATAGCCGTGATATCTATTTTAGCAGTCCATGTTTGAGGGGTTTTGAAGAGAAGTCCATGGAAAATTAATGAGATGCGTTGTGGGCGATTTTTTAAAAGGCCGACTATATTTTGACCTTTAAGTATTTTAAACACTTCAAAACAGTTGAAATTTCTTAATTTACACGCAAATTAAGATTTCATTTGTCTTCCTGTTGTCGTTGATCAAGGGCAGCGTGATGAAGTAGTCTGTCGAGAGCGCGGGTATGCAGATGTTCGTGCTCGGCGTAGTCGTGCCGCCTGTATCAGCGTGAAACACCTTGTAGTCTCTTAACGACTTGGTCATGAATACAAAACGTCATTACCTTCCATTAAAGACTGTTCCCTCTTCTTCCCTTTTTCTCTTTTTATCTACAATCTAATACTTATTCTCAGTGTTTTGTTTGCTTCCACTGGGTGTACACGATCCTAAATGAAACTCGTTACGGGGAAAAACTGTTTGGACGTAACGTTGAGTTCTCGTTACACAGTTTTGACTACTGCATCGTTATACGCTTTCACGGTAAACTTGGTGGAAGATTAGCTCTGAAAAAAAAGTCACTGGCTACGTGTAAATCAATGGATATTATTGTATAAGATAGGGAAGGGATAGAGATTGTATTATCGTGTCTTGCATTATATTTACAAGATAGGGATGGCAGCTTATGAGTTAAACGAATTTATCTACCGGGTAAAGCATCTATTCGGACTGCTTCCATCGTGATATTTTTCTCGCTTGACGTTTAGATCCGTGGAATTCGGGATCGACTGTGAGTGGTAGTTGAACAACGACATTACGACGACATCGCTGTTAGGTTTTTTAACCGCCACTCACAGTTACTGAGAACGATCCCAGATTCTACGGATCGAAACTCACGCGAGAAATATGTTAACGATGGAAGCAGTCCGAATAGAGAATTTACCCGTAAGAAATCGCCCATCGCTTAGAGATTTTAGAGTTCATCTATGTATCGTTTTAATCACGATTAGAAATGTTTTTTACTTTACCATATTTTACTACGTTTTAATAGGCGTTTGTGATGGGATGGAGAAAATTCTGAGAGCTAGTGGCAGATGTCGAATCTGTGCTGAAGAAGTCCACTAAATCTTTCACTTCCTGGTCAGACGAATATTCCAGTGCCTTGAAATCGTCGCCTTAGCACTGCGCTCTCGGCTCTGGTCCTCGTAGCTTATATCTAAAAAACTTGGACGCTGTCAAATGTTCTAAATATTTGATGCTTTGAGAAATGTTGAGAATCGAAGTACTATCGGAGGTATTTCACCTGACTAAAGACCTCTATTACGCGACAGTGCACATACAGTCAAATCGTTAAATTAAGTTAAACTGTTCGTAATATGAAGTTTTTATGTATAAGAGTACAAGGCCAAAAAGTAAAATTGTTAAATACGCAAATTACATTATCTTTATTTAATACAAAACCATTTAAATCGTATATTCACAGTTAGATCACATTATAATTTGTATATTTACCTGTGCAATTTAAATAGTCAAGTGTTTTAACTATACTTACAGTATAACAAATTATTATTATAGGTAATAGTGTTTATCTACAATACTAAATCAAGAATCGGATTTTATCGATACCAGTGAAAAATCGTGTAAATAGTAATGTTGCCGAAACCAGGAAAACCAGTTGACGAAATAAGTTCTTACAAACCTGATAGCTTCTTAGCGCTACTGTCTGAGGTGTTCGAAAGCACCTACTCAAAAAGAATTCAGTCAGAAGATAAATAGTCAAAAGATTATTCGTGAACACCAGTTTGGATTTCCCGGAAAGATAGTGTTTTGTATGTCATTATAGAACGAGTGAACCTCATAGTCAACAAAACTCGTAGCGACTTCTGTAAGAGGATGTTGGTTTGGAGGGTTGAAAAAACTAATTTCGCTAGAGTTATGAGAGAATTCATTTTAATTATGAATTTTATCTAAACTTAGCAGTAAATTATAATAATTATTTTATTAGAGAGAGAAATAGAGTATTATGAATAATTACAAAATAAGTGAAATGTCAAAAATATTTTAAACTTATTAGACCTATTTCTACTATTCCTTTTTTTCGTATGAGCCACTGTGAACTACGTTTGGTTCAACTGGTTCCTCCCTTCTTCTCCACTCTCTTCCTCCTCTCCCATATCTCCTTCATTTTTGATCGATGTCCCTCCCTCCTTACGTCAGTCCAGATGGTTCCTGTCCTCTTCTTGTGTTTTTCCTTAACTACTATTCCTTTTATTATATTTAACATTTTTTTACTTGTATAATTTAGTACATAATTTTACAATTGCATAAAATAATTTTAAATACTTTTTTCTCTTACATGCTTTTATTATTTATATTTTTATAATCTTATACTTCTATTTGAGATATTTATCTCTGTGATATATATATATATATATACATTATAACGATTCATATTGTCCTCCTATCTGAGCGTTATATGAAAGTGTCAAACGGAGCGAGTATAGCGACGTAAGCAAGAGAGAGAGCGTATAATTGCAGCAGCCATCTCTGTCTAACCTCGTCACTGCTACGACAAATGCCGGTACGGACATGAAATTTTACTCAATTGAATTTATGTGTTAAAACTGCAATATCTTTAAAACCTATAAATATACAGTAATTCTGAAAACAGCATAGTGTTCAGCAATTAAAGCTCTATAAGTAGCCAAAATATCAACAAATATAATTAACATTTACAGAAGATATACAGAAGAAGAACGCCAAGCGAAATAACTCGAGAATTAGGCTAGGTACGAATTAGGTGTTTTTACACACACACAGATAAAGACCTAAGCAATAATATTCTGTGGTCAGATCTTTGAAAACACGTTTGAAAATACCTGTAATCAAACGATTTGCAAACAAAGGAAGTACGATTTTAGCCAGTAATTCTGTGCCGTCTCAGACCTGTCAAGGGGCGTTTAGTCGACCTGTCCGATATTGTGTGAAATGGAAAACGCATGATTTATTTGAAACAACCAATCAGAACCCTGCCTTTAGGACAGACGCCAACTCTGACGGAGTGTAGCGAGTACTCTTCGTTCGGATCTTCAATGCGCTAGACGTGTGTAAATTACGTGCTTAATTTCACAAACACGCAAAGTTTCATTTAAGTAAAAAGTTCGAGAAGTAGTCCGCAGTTGCAGAGGAACTAGTACAGTTCGACAACAACTCTCGCTGTGTAACACCACATTAATTAATTAAATAATTAATTAATTAATTAATAATCAATTGTGAAGTGACTGGTGCAACAGAGAGCTACAGCATCTGTAATTGCCCAGATCATCGTTCAACAGGATTGGTCAACATCATTTCTTCTGTGCTGAACCATCAAAAGGAGGATCTCTACGGATTCCCATCTACGGTCGACGCATCAAACAGTAAGAAATAGATTCATTGATCAGTGAAATAAATAATAAATAAATAATAAAAACAAAAATAAATAATTTTAAAAGACACTAAGTAACTTCAAACTTTGTATTTAATTAGTAAGATTAGTTATAACATAGTATAGGAGTGTTGAATGGAAAGTGAGGTGTAGTATTGAACGTGCAAATTATTGCAGACCTGTTCTTTAGCACTGGTTTGGGAGATATAAATTTTCTTAATTAAACCAGATAAGAGCAATAGGTCGTTTGGACGTTTTAATCTTCACTTTTCACGCACACTCATTAATTATAAGAGTTAGGGTAGCAATAAGTCCTACAATTAACATTTTCAAGAAGTTAACAAAATAATTAAAACGGTAATTAAACAAACTTCAACAAAAATTGTAAGTGTTATTTGTAACGATTCCCCTTGAATTCCACATTCACTGAACGAATCCTGAGAAATTGTGTCTCTATGCTCTGAGCTAAGTTGAAACCGTGTCATTTGTATCTGGGATTTGTTCTGGCGCCCAGGTAAAGTAAAATCACGGGTAAGTAACAATTTATCTATCATTAAATATATTATATTAGTGTGTTAGATAAAAAGGTAGCGTTGTAAAAATATATATATATGATTTGTATGATATATGTATTACATTATATTTATTATTATTTCTATTAGAGAGTAACCACTTTTGAAATTTTTTAATATTTAAATTAGTCTTACACATTGATGTGGCGTCCATGCTGTTGGTACTTTGAACTTAATACACACCGTCTTCTTCCTTCACCTTTGAATTCTCTTCAGGAACTCCTCTTCCATCCTTATGTCACTCTTATTTATTAACTACTTTCCCTCACCTTTTGGCTTTTCTCCTCATTTGTCATTTTTAACTGTTAATTGGTAGTTAGGAACATAAGAAGGGATAGATATTTTGGGTCCAAGACTTCCACACTTGTAAAACCAAAGCTACTGACACGTAGGTTCCCATGAGAATATTTCTGACAATTCTCGCTGATGGAAGAATCAAGTTTTTTCTTTATTTATTTTTTTCTTTACTAACGTTACTTTTCATAGTTTAACAGATCAAGTATACTAGTATATGTATTTGTTTTCAACAATGGACATTTGACACTTTCTTTGTTGTGGATTTTTTTCACTGTCTTATACAGAGGGAAGATATTCCTCTGAAGCATATTTGGACATAAGTCAGGCCTTAGATAAGGTTTCCATGTCAAATGAGGATACTCCTAATTAGGAGCAGATGGCTGACCATGTCATCACTGATGGTGGATGTTTAATAGTTTTTACGACACAGTCTTCAATAAATGTTTCTCCAGGTATTCGTTTTACATATTGCTTTTGGTCAGTGAGGACTTGAAATGTCCACTCTTCACTGAAACACACCTGTAAAAAAAAAAATATTACTGTCAGCTTGACGAACCGGCCTTTGTAACAGTTTGCTTAATACCTTTTGCACAAATATTAACCTCGCTATTGTTACTTGAACTCTAACACGTTAGTAATAACATTGTTACTTACTTTATCCCCGTCTTCAGAAGTGAACATCCTTTATTTCCTGGGCTATAGTAGCCTTATTTCTTTCTTTCTTTGCAGTTAGCTTGGCTTTCTTAACGGATATCCTACTAGGAGTATCAAATAAGGTTTCTATATCATGGGAGCTTTCTATATAAACTGAAGATATATCTGCCAAACTCCTAAAATTTATCTTCAAGAAAGATACTTTTTTTTATTAAGCATCAAAATGAGTTTAGAATTATGCATAATATACAATCAGAAGTCCTGCAATGAAGTCCTATTCACTATATACTGCTGACATACCAACATCTATTGTTCATCTAGTTCAACTATGATGGTGACCCAGCCATCCTGGCCTCCCATACATATGCGTTTACTGCTTCGGAAATTTAGAAAACAACATAATCATAATGCAGTCTGGTTAAAGAGAGGACGGTTAAAGGCAAATCAATTCTTGTAACATTTAGCTTGCGACGAGACAACATTAAACAACTGTCATCAGCCACAAGCGGAAGAGTTTAAATACCTTGTCATGCATCTAGGCAGACATCTTACATGGCGGAAATCATAATAGCAAAAAATAAACAGCTTCGACATGCCTTTAGACACATATACTGTTTGCTCGGGAGAGGGTCATAGATGTTCCTGGAGGATAAACTCTTCTTCTATAATAGGACGACCTAAACCGGTCGGGAAGAAGTAATTCTGTAGCGTTTCCAGAGCATGGAAGGACCAAGATTTCAAGATACTGTTCCAGAAGAAATAGAGCATCATTACACCGGGTACAGAAACCCAACGAACTGACAAGATAGATGATGACATAGTATACGAACAGACTTTTGGGCTTTATTTTAGATTAGATTATGGAGGGAGTGCTCGTCTGACACGTATTTTATTTCAATACATACGGTTTGCTTAATGTCACCAAGTGTGCCTGTAACAGATTGCAAAATAAAATAAAACGAAACAAAAACTTAGGCCTATGGTAAACCAAAGAAAAGCAAGCCGTAAATACAGTTTTCAAACGTTGCCCCACTTACATCATTTTGAAAATACACTAATACTGAAAAAGTATTTATTTGGAATTAATTCAGCCTATTTGGCTTAATTTACCACTCGAAGGACAACCAGGAAACCTGAACAGTTTGAAATCGAACCACTAAACCTGGAAATAGTTAATCAGTTTAAATATTTTGGTTGTTAGATAGCAGAAGATAATGAAGAAATAAACGAAATAAGGAAAATGATACAAATAGAGATATGCTTCGTTGACAACTATATTCAAGACAAGGAATATCCACCGTCAGTCCAAGGTCACATTATATAAAGTTACGATTAGACCAGTGATAATAGATTATATGCCAGCGAGACTTGGACTCTGAACAAACAAGCCGCTAATGTAGTCAATACCTTTGAAAGGAGAATTTTGAGGAGAATATATGGACCAATCCAAGTGAATGGGATATGGAGAATGCGTCACAATGAGGAACTGTACAAGCTACATAAAGACAATGATCTGGCCACCCCCATCCGACTGCATATGCATAGATTGCAATGGGCAGGACACATCATTAGGATGGAGGCAACGGAATACCTAGGAAGATACTGTTTAGTCAAATCGAGGATAGAATGCTTGTCGAAAGAACCAAGCATCGCTGGTTTGACACCGTGGCGGGGAATGCTGATACTTTACCTAAAATAAAACGATGGACATCGATCGCCAAGGACAGGGAAAAATGGAAGTGAATGATTATGGAGACTAAGGTTCGACTCCGAACTGTGACGCCATAGAAGAAGAAGAAGAAGAAGAAGAAGAAGAAGAAGAAGAAGAAGAAGAAGAAGAAGAAGAAGAAGAAGAAGACTATATGCCTTAATTCAGACAAACTTGACAATTATTTACGCTTTCCAAAGGGCTAACAAGTTTTGACGTCCTAAGTCTGTTCGCACTAACTACGAATTATTTTAAATTATTAATGTTGAATCTTAAACGATATTACTCGACGTTTTTGTATACACGATTAAAAAAAATGTTTCGCCTGGTGTGAATTATTTACGGTTTGTACACATAATTAGAACAAAGTGATTTTTTTTAATTCTCTAACGGTCGGTTACAGAATAAAGGAAATAATGCAGTTAAAGTGCAATTTATTTCTGGCTTGTGTCCGGTGCACACGGTATTTCCCTCGACCTCCCGTAGCGAGCGTGTTGCAAACATTCTAATCTCCACTTTAATCCACTTGTTGAAATGTAGGGGTTGTGATTGCTCGCTGTAGTACTGTTGACCCCCCGACCCGCTCGTATCCATTCAATATCTTTCCAAAGCAAAATCGAGTTTTCAACTACCGACCCGCGTATGGTAAAACGTTAATAAAATTTTTCCTCGTTCAGGCCGGCGGAACGTCTGTAGGTTTACTCAAAGCGGCGTTCGAATTATGTTCGATTAACGCGTAACATTTAATTTCGCAGAACGTTGTGGAAATTTTTTTTATCGAAACGTGAAATCGAGGAGTGGTGTATTTCGATTAAACGAATCGCTATGTTGGTTCGATTAAAAAAAAAAACAAGGTTAGTTGGAAAAATAGTCAGCTAAAGTGGACAGTTTACTGGAATAGTTTAGGTGACCTATTCAATAGCGCGGAAACGTGTCGACTCGCGCGAACGCGCACTGATAACGGAGCTGCAGTTGATTTTAATTCAATCTTAGTACGTGAGCTGCATTTGTTATGCGTTCTATTTTAGACAAAATCTTTCACGTGATGACGCACAAACACTTCACCTGCAATGGCCGCCCAGCGTGGCCGTTGGAGTTCGGTAATTTATCCACAATTTATATTGGACGTCATTCGTCTTCTTATTATTATTATTCTCCTGCACTTTCAGGGGCATATTTACGGGGGGGGGGGACGAACGGGACCGGATTCCCTCCTATAGGATCGAAAAAGTTGACGAAAAGTGGCAAAAATTGTTGATCCCTTAATTTTTTAACTGTGTACGCTGGTATAATAGTAACTCTTTTTTAAACATACAAACAGTTTTATTACACAGCATTAGCGTATACGTTTGAAATATGAAAATAGGAAATTCAATCCAGTCAATAAGTATCTTGTAAACAATGTTTCAGTAACGCGGATTTTTATTGTGTTATTACCGTTTACTTTAATGGGACTGATTTCACTCACTTTGAATATAGTAATACAGTATTGATTAGTCTTAACTTGTTTTTCTTTTGTATGAAACCGACCGACCCCGGACACCCCCCCCCCCCCAAGGCCAAATTCTGGATACACCACTGTGCACTTTATGTAGTAGCTACTACCTTTTAGAGTATTCAGGGCCTTCTTGGTAGGCGCAGACTTCGGAGGAACGTAGAAGAGTCCGCTTAGCAATGTTGTCGGCATTGATCACGTCATCTTTCTGATAGCAACCAACGGATAACAAGCAGGCATAGGCCTATGCGCTCTATTCTCCTTGATAAAAAAAGTCTAACCACGGGACCTTTGCTTCACAACTGACGAAATGTGCGCGTTTACCTTAGCGTGTTGAAATAGCCCCCAAAACTTTTACAATTTTTTTTTTTTTAACAGGGGTTGTTACTTAATTTTTAAAACTAGGCACTTGTCCTAGATGGAAGAAAAAAAAAGTACTGTGCCCAGCGTGACAGGACTTGCAATAAAACAATCATATAACAGTAACAGTAACAACATTTTATTGGTGCTTTCTTTTTATAACATTATTATACCATATCATTTCATCTGAGAGACAACTCGTATAGATGTATACATATATATATTAATACACTTGTATTCTAATAATGAGAATTGGTGCTACCCCAGACAATAGGATACCTTTACTACGACTGAGATTAATTTACAAAAGATATATTCACACCCCTTTTACAATAATTTGTATTAATCATTATAATCCAATTATGATAGCAATTAATCTTAATTATTCAATTATTTAATTTAATACATTTAGTTAGTCAATTGAATTACTCAATCAATGAATGTTAATTATGGAAAATCATTTAACTGTGCACCTTCTTTAAACTTTTGAGACATGAATGATCATATTACCCCATATCAGCACCAGTCCTTAGCTATATCAAACATTAGAGACATATATGGGTACATAAACTGCAGCCTTGCTCTTGTACAAAGTATTATTAATGAAGTTTATCACTTAAGTTACAAACATGTGTCCATGAAAGTTCTAATGTCTCTTTTATCATTATAAATTTAACAATTTTGAATATTATATTGCAACACATCTTTTTATGATTTCTTTCATTATGGATTATGAGTTTTACATGGACCTGGTTAGGGTATACCATGCCAACACTTACCTGCAGTATATGGTACTTTTCTGCTTTGCCGGCTATTAGGTGTGGGATTTGGGCTTATTAGGTATCAGGTAACGAGTTGGGACGATGTGTTTCCAAAAGAATTATTTTAGGAAGCTGAGTTGTATAAATTGTGAATAAATGAAAACTACCTTTTTAGTCTATCATTCCAATGAATATAATTGTCACCCTCAAGGTGCTTATCTTTAAACAAATCATAATAATAAAAAGAATTTCAAATATTTAACACGATTTACGGCGGGTTCCACTAATTTATATTCTTTCTTGAATATTACTTTACACATATTTTCTCTAGTGATATATTGTTATAATGCTTACATCTAACAATCACATATTAAAATCATATATCTTAGTACATCATTTATAAGTTCCTGAAAATAAGACATACAATACACAGTATATACACAAAACATATAACATGGAAATATACACACATATATGGGCAGTTTCACACTGTCTGCCTGTATTTATAATTCATTTATAAAAAATCATTTTGTTATATTGAATTTAATTATTTAATAAAATGGAAATACTGAATTGATTTCATTCTATGAAATCCGTAACCCTGTTCTTTATACATGAGAAAATAAAATACGAACTTTTTAAATGAATATAACAAGGGTTATAGTTATCGTTATCTCTATGGTAATTATTATTAATATAAACACTTTTATTAAGGGTAACTCCCTTTTAATTATTCTAATCTTCAGCCTGCTTGGCTATCAACAATAATTAATATGAAACAATAAAATTTGTGACATCTACTATCTTGAGAACACTCTTAGAGCTTCTCTGCACTCTCCCTTAATTTATCACATTTAATTTATCAAATATAATTTTTTATACAGTGCACAATCTCATGAAAACATTTGCTTAGAGTCTTTCTGCACTCTTATTAACATATTATTATAATAATCACACATTATCTAAATGTTCTGTCTTTTAGAATAAATGTCTCTATATGATATACAGTACAACATTTAAAAGTGTCTTTAGGCTTTAGTCATACCGCCTATATAATTAAATGTTTATCAATTATTTAAAACTGTTCAATTTCGCTTATAGCAGCTTTTCATTTACTTTTTGTGTTTTACAACATTATTATGAACCCTGAACCATATCAGGTCACCTGTTTTGATGATTTCATGTTACACAGATGTACACGGGTCTCAGGCGTCGGCGTTGAGTACAGCTATTCCTCTCGAAACCTCCGTCAGCGTCGCTTAGCGGTGTATGAACAGCTAGGCTAGGCGTCGTTCCTTTATCGTCATGGACACAGCGTCTCTGGCCTCGGGTATAGTCTGATGTCCGTAGTACGTAGTTGTAGTAACTCAGGTGTCTGCCGGTCTCATTGAAGCGTCTTCTGCAGCGTATCGTTCCGTGTGTACGACTCAACGAATACTTTATGAATGAGAGACAGATGCTCGTTTTTGCTCACTGTTTATAGGGCAAAGCCACGTGTGCAAATGAGTTTCTATCGGCGAATATCTCAACAATCCTTTATTTATTTAGGAAACAAAGTTGTTTGTTAGACGTGTCTTGAACACAGTTATTAGCTATGTATACACGCGATCTTTAATTAGCACCGCGAAAGGTGTGAAATAGTAAAACGCTTATAGTTCACGACACTCTCACTATCTCGTTATGTGTTTGGTGTCTAAATAAAGCTACATTTCCGCACTATTCACTGGTCAACCTAGTTCTTCTTAATCTTTTGTCATTTTTTTATTATTTAAGTTTTAAAACACTTCTGACATGTGCCGACAAAATTATACATATTTATGCAGGTGGACTGTTATCTGTTTTGTTTGCTATATAAAATCTTATCTGTACCCTTCTAAATGTACAATTGTAGCAGATAACGCTTATTATGCGTACTCCAGTTAGAACGATAAACATTGATAACAATGTTTCGTTATAACACTCCCCCACTTGCTTTAAAAAAAAATTGTTTGTGCTTTACAGAACAACATATTTTTTTTTTTTTTTTTTTTTTTTTTTTTTTTTTATCTATGTTTAGTACATACACAGTCAGTTATATTACATGTTTATTAGAAAGAATATAAAATCTTTTCTTAAAGTAACAATCACATATGGGTATTATTGGATATAATGACGCAGAGATGACGCATGGTACTTTCCGACGTCCTTTTTCTTCACTGGGTCATATACCATGTAGGTGTGTGGTCCTAGACGACTCCTTAGTTCATATGGGCCACAGAATAATCTGAAGAATTTCTTGGAAGTGTTTAATATACTACTTCCCACAGGATTTGTCTTTATCAATACCTTATCACCAATCTGGAATCTTGTCAATCGGTGAGTTCTATTATACCGGTCTCTCCTTTTACCTGCTTGATGATATAGCTGTCGTTCAGCTCTGTTTATTTTTATTTGAATTGGCAAATCTACATTATAATTTTTCGGTTTATTTATCATGTTGTGCCAGAATCTTTTAGGTATTTTATTCTCACTTAATTCTAACGGTGTGTATCCTGTAGCTTCACTATAATTGTGATTCATTGCATCTTCGAAAAATTGTAGATAGTCAGGCCATTTACTCTGTTGATTGTAGCAATATAACCTCATGTACTTGCCTAACTCTCTATTTATTCTTTCAGCAAGATTAGTTTGTGGATGCCTTATGGATGTAAGTATAGGTTTTATACCTTGTCTTGTCAATGCGTCCTTCCATAATTTATTACCAAACTGCTTACCTTGATCTGTCAACACTTTATCCATTTTTCCATACTTTGGTATATACTTCTGGGTGATGACGTTCAGAACAGATTTCATGGTGGGTCTTCGTACAGCATATAACTTTACTAGCTTGGTAAACACATCTACCGTCACAATTATATGGCGGTACCCACGACTTGATCGCGGGAGTGGTCCAAGGAAATCAAGTGCAACTATATCCCCCTTCTTCTTAGTTCTGATACTCCCCATTTCAACGCAAGTGTTTAAATTCGGATGTTTGGCTGTTTGACAATCATGGCATTTCCTAACAATTATTTTAATTTTTCTGAACATATTAGTACAGGTGAAGGCTTCTTTCATAGTTAAATAGCACTTCAATGGAGATGCATGAGCTAGACTACGATGACATGGCATAATTAATTGCTGTAACATGTCATGAGATAGCACAACTTTCCAATCATAATTAATAAGCTTAAATAAAATTCCATCTTTCACACAATAATTTATAGGTAACGGATTATTTTTTATATTCTGTAATCGCTGATCTTTATCTTGCTCTCTAGCGAGATTACGTAGTAATTCTTGTACTTCTCTCTCGGGTTTGTATGTTATGTTGCTAAGTACCCTGACATCTTGTGGTTTAGCTTCATGTGTTTCTATACAGACTCCAGAATGTAGTCATTGATTTTCAGTCTTCGATGTGGACGGTTTATTACGTTCATCAGTGTTTCTCGGTGTCTCTTTCTGTTTTTTCTCAACGGTAATCGCCTGCGTATTTGCATTCCTATTGGATGTCCATGGTTTCGAAAATCGTTTCGACGAATTCGGCCATCGGTAACCTCCTTTGTAATTACCTCTTTCATTATTTTGCTCCTGCTTCTCATATGTTCGTCCATCTTCATGGCGTCTATCATATGATACATTTTTGTTTTTCGGATATTTTTCATCGTCTGTACGTCTATCTTCTCTGCCTTTATCTTCTTGGCGATATCTTTGCGAATACCACGTACCTCTATCTTGATTTTGGTTCCGGTTATCTCGCTGAACTCCTCTTGGTGGGTCTCGTTCACGGATTACACCCTCCATCTGTGTTAAAAGTATTAATAGATCTTCAATGGTAGCTATACCCTGAACATGTATAGCTAGTTGGATGTTCCTGCTGAAATGATTAGCAAGCTTAATGACTAATTCTTTTTGTGTTAAAGCGGGACGTAAATGTTTACTCCTCTCTACTAACATAATGACGTATTCATCTTCAGACAGCTTACCTGGATTATATTTACCAAATTCCAGTGTATTTCGTATTCTCATTTGTATGTATTCATTCCAATACCTCCGTTCGAATGCTAGTTTAAATTCTTCATACGTTTTTAAATCGTCATTCACCATCGTGAACCAACTGGCTGCTGCATCTTTTAAGTAACGGCTTACAAAGTCTATTTTATCTTTGTCACTGAGAATAGATCCAATACTATCCAATTCTTTCTCACATTTGATACGAAATTCAATGGGATTTTCCCCTCTGGATCCTCTAAAATAGTTAATGGGTCTCTCTTCTCTAGGTACGGTCGAGTATACTAACGCTTGTGTTGGTAGTCTTCTCACTTCTCGTGTAAGTCGGTCTACTTCACCTTTTAACTTGACTTCCAGCTGATCTACCCTGTTGTCATGGTGTTGGATGGATTTCTTGATGGTGTCGTCTGCTGCGGCGAGACTTTTTGTTTCTTCTTCAATTTTCATGGTCTTCCTGACATTACTCTGCACCAACTCGCTGATGACTTGTATCTTGGTATCTTGTCGATGCGTAATTTTTTCGAGTTTCTGGTCCAGTGTGTCGGCCATAGATTTAAAATTTTGTTGTAGTCTTTTTCGCTGCTCTTCGAAATTTTCATTCATCACCACCGCTTGTTGTTTTAGAGACTCTTTAACTTTACCTTCTAAGGTCTCCATTCGTTCCATAATTTCTACCCTACTTTCAGCATTATACGCGTATAGTTTCTGAATTTCTGACGTGCTTGCTTCCAATCTTCTCATAGTTTCAGCACCACTAGTTTTTATTTCTTCAAACCTTTTTACGTTTTCAGCGTTGCTGGCTTCCAATCTTCTCATAGTTTCAGCACCACTAGTTTTTATTTCTTCAAACCTTTTTACGTTTTCAGCGTTGCTGGCTTCTAACTTCTTCATTATGTCGGCTAAACTGACCTCTTGTTTATGTGCCATGTTTAATTTTAATTTGGTGAACCGATTTTAAAATATTTATTATTAATTTGTATATTATTAATTATTTGGCTTATTATTAAATATTGGTAGTCATTTATTCATCAACATACAACCGTTATCTTGGGCGCCTGTAGTATCAGTTTCTGATAACCACAATATTTATCTAAGCTCCCCTTTGTTTACTTTACTGATAACACTAACTGTACGTTCTTATCAGCTACATTCAACATATAAATGCACGTTTTATAATAATTACACATCAACTCTAAATATTTGTTCTACGTGAATTTATATTTATTTAACTTCTAACTAATTTTTAATTTTTTTCGTATTATGTTTTTTTTTTATTTATTTAATCGTGCCCCACGTTGGGCGCCATTTTCTTTTGCAACACATCTTTTTATGATTTCTTTCATTATGGATTATGAGTTTTACATGGACCTGGTTAGGGTATACCATGCCAACACTTACCTGCAGTATATGGTACTTTTCTGCTTTGCCGGCTATTAGGTGTGGGATTTGGGCTTATTAGGTATCAGGTAACGAGTTGGGACGATGTGTTTCCAAAAGAATTATTTTAGGAAGCTGAGTTGTATAAATTGTGAATAAATGAAAACTACCTTTTTAGTCTATCATTCCAATGAATATAATTGTCACCCTCAAGGTGCTTATCTTTAAACAAATCATAATAATAAAAAGAATTTCAAATATTTAACACGATTTACGGCGGGTTCCACTAATTTATATTCTTTCTTGAATATTACTTTACACATATTTTCTCTAGTGATATATTGTTATAATGCTTACATCTAACAATCACATATTAAAATCATATATCTTAGTACATCATTTATAAGTTCCTGAAAATAAGACATACAATACACAGTATATACACAAAACATATAACATGGAAATATACACACATATATGGGCAGTTTCACACTGTCTGCCTGTATTTATAATTCATTTATAAAAAATCATTTTGTTATATTGAATTTAATTATTTAATAAAATGGAAATACTGAATTGATTTCATTCTATGAAATCCGTAACCCTGTTCTTTATACATGAGAAAATAAAATACGAACTTTTTAAATGAATATAACAAGGGTTATAGTTATCGTTATCTCTATGGTAATTATTATTAATATAAACACTTTTATTAAGGGTAACTCCCTTTTAATTATTCTAATCTTCAGCCTGCTTGGCTATCAACAATAATTAATATGAAACAATAAAATTTGTGACATCTACTATCTTGAGAACACTCTTAGAGCTTCTCTGCACTCTCCCTTAATTTATCACATTTAATTTATCAAATATAATTTTTTATACAGTGCACAATCTCATGAAAACATTTGCTTAGAGTCTTTCTGCACTCTTATTAACATATTATTATAATAATCACACATTATCTAAATGTTCTGTCTTTTAGAATAAATGTCTCTATATGATATACAGTACAACATTTAAAAGTGTCTTTAGGCTTTAGTCATACCGCCTATATAATTAAATGTTTATCAATTATTTAAAACTGTTCAATTTCGCTTATAGCAGCTTTTCATTTACTTTTTGTGTTTTACAACATTATTATGAACCCTGAACCATATCAGGTCACCTGTTTTGATGATTTCATGTTACACAGATGTACACGGGTCTCAGGCGTCGGCGTTGAGTACAGCTATTCCTCTCGAAACCTCCGTCAGCGTCGCTTAGCGGTGTATGAACAGCTAGGCTAGGCGTCGTTCCTTTATCGTCATGGACACAGCGTCTCTGGCCTCGGGTATAGTCTGATGTCCGTAGTACGTAGTTGTAGTAACTCAGGTGTCTGCCGGTCTCATTGAAGCGTCTTCTGCAGCGTATCGTTCCGTGTGTACGACTCAACGAATACTTTATGAATGAGAGACAGATGCTCGTTTTTGCTCACTGTTTATAGGGCAAAGCCACGTGTGCAAATGAGTTTCTATCGGCGAATATCTCAACAATCCTTTATTTATTTAGGAAACAAAGTTGTTTGTTAGACGTGTCTTGAACACAGTTATTAGCTATGTATACACGCGATCTTTAATTAGCACCGCGAAAGGTGTGAAATAGTAAAACGCTTATAGTTCACGACACTCTCACTATCTCGTTATGTGTTTGGTGTCTAAATAAAGCTACATTTCCGCACTATTCACTGGTCAACCTAGTTCTTCTTAATCTTTTGTCATTTTTTTATTATTTAAGTTTTAAAACACTTCTGACATGTGCCGACAAAATTATACATATTTATGCAGGTGGACTGTTATCTGTTTTGTTTGCTATATAAAATCTTATCTGTACCCTTCTAAATGTACAATTGTAGCAGATAACGCTTATTATGCGTACTCCAGTTAGAACGATAAACATTGATAACAATGTTTCGTTATAATATATATATGTCCCATGTTCCATGAAATGATGCTGTGTGATGTAGTTAAAATTAAATTGGAAATTTCCCACCTGGATTTAGAGAACGAAAGGCGGCTATGAATTCTATGATGGTCGTTTACGATGATGGTGCTGATAGGTGAAGAAGAAAGTGGTTACATGTTGAATGGTTGTCCTTCGGGAACGACAGGTTCTCCCTCTGTGGCTGGCGACGTGGGGAGCCGTTTACTGTCGATCTATTTCCATGATAATGGCTGATGTAGGTGCCATCATGTCAGCTGTTTCCCATCCCTCGACGGTCCGAGGACCCTGTAACGTCATTTATTTGTAGATATCTGTCGCCACTTAAATTCACCTACGACTCTTTCTCGCCACAGAATAGCAACACCACACACACACTGTCTAATACTTTGGAAATTATTATTATCTGATTACTTAAAAGACATTCGAAAATTGTTCACTGCATTTTCATTAATGGTTGCAGGATGTAACACACATACGTTAATTCATCTTTACATTTTCTTAATATATATATGTACATAAATTTTATAAATTCAGTTTTGTTAAAATTCCATTCATAATTGTTTAAAACTCTTTCTGCTCAATTAATTTTAGTCTCTTTTATTTGTGGGTGCAGAGTAACTCTAAATTAAATTTTCAAACATGCCGAGACCAGATCGCCACGTGCCAGAAGCAAGTACAATTTACATTAAAACAGACAGATAAAAAATAAAAAATTTACATATACGGATCACACAGACACACAAATATAAAACATCTATGCCCATTAACCTAATACGAAAAATTGCAACAATGCATACCTGAGACCTTTTTAAAGTTTAAGTACTCATGTAGAGTCGGAAAGAATAAGTTACAGTTCAAGTCGCTATACCACAAGCGAGCACTTCGGAAGCTGAAGAGAAAATGGAGAATGAACACGCGTTTTACCAATGCACAACGGTATCGGAACGGTAACGTTGAAACAGCTGTTACGAGGCTGCTATCTGAATTTCGAAGACACACACCGCGGTGCGCTATCGCTCAGGTCGACTGAGCGGGACCGAAGGCCGAGGCATTGGCGCGACTATTCGAATGTGCAGACCAATTCGGCACAGTGTAGAGAGGGATCACTTCCGAAACGGCGATGCACGTATCCACGCTGAATACGAATACTTAATCGCTCGTCGGACTAAGATCCCAACAGTGTAATGGAACATGGGTAGGCCTACTAAGAAACTCTGTACACTTACCGGACGGAGTTTGCAACCTAATCTGAGTCGGATTTCCAAGGCTATCTGTTACTCCCCATTAGGTCTAGAAGTTCAGCCCGCTTTTATATTTGCCTCTAATATACTATACCGTATAACGTCGGCAATCAAAGCAACTGTTAGAATAGAGTTCCTAAGATTTTCACGGCCGGCGTCCACCTAGTTGGAAACATTATTGTCCGTGCTGTTAGGCCGTGGCCTAAAGTCTATGGTGACAGACGTTTCGGCCTCACCATCGGAGGCCATCATCAGTGTGGAAATTCACTGGACTGAACTGACGGACACCGTGCCAGTTGTTACGTACACTGATGATGACTTCTGATGGTGAGGCCGAAGCGTCTGTCAGCATAGACTTTAGACCACGGCCTAATAGCCCCTGAAATAATGTTTCCAACAAAGCAGCTGTTATCAGTCGTAATCACGTTTTTCATTTCCAACAATTTAGTTATGTTTTGTCGAGTTTCTACATTCGACTTAAACAAAGGCTACACCAACGAAGGTGACAAGTTGTGGCAACACGTGGACTCGATGTGGCTTACTAAGGGGACAATCTGATTGGTGCGCGCAGACAGTCGGGACGGTGTTACATTTTTGAGAACACGTTATTACATTATAAAAGCTTCCAATTGTTGGCTATGATACATTCAAGTATACTGATGATATTCAATGCATCCTGAATGTCACCGTTTAGCCATCTCCACACTAGTGCGCTTTTCGTGCATTTGAGGCATGCGCAGTAGGAGCTTCCTCTAGCGAACGTAACGCATGCACAAAGCATGCCTCAAAATCTGTTGAAGGTCACCGTTTTTAGTGACGCATTCAGTAACGCACGTGCTTCCACCACCGTGGATCTTCTTTCGACATTCCGTGCAACATCACAGTTTTACAGAAAGGGTTTTATTCTGTTTTCGTGATTGCTGTGATCGTGTTTGTTGTTTACCATGTCGGCAGAACAAACGTAGGCCTTTATTGAAGATTATAGGTCGCATTAAGCCTTATGTGACATTACGGAAGAAAATTATACAAAAAAAAGAAAAGAAATTATTCTTACGCTGCTTTGGCTACGTTGTATGAACTGACTGTGAAAAGTGTTAAAACAAAATTAAAAGTCTGCGTTCATATTTTTCTAAGGAGTATTTTCCTTTGCGATCCTAGGCTTCACCATTTGTAAAAGCATGTAAAAGTTCGTTCTAGACATTCGCGTTAAGTTCTTAAATAGAACGTTATCATCCAGGCCTCTCATAATTCCAAAATTCCGCGTTCTTAAATAATCTTTCAAACATATCGAGCCTTGATATTGTTCACGCCTTTTCTAACTCTTTTCAGCACCAAAAATCCAGCACTTATACCCGCTAACATAACAGTATCAGACACGTCCATTTTTAACGTTTACACTGGAGAAACATTCACAACTGTGACGCACAAGTGTAGACACTTTGTGGCAAGCGTTCAGTACTTTCAGTCTAAGGCATGCGCAAGAACTACTCGGTGTTGAAAGCAGAATTGAAAATTGAAAGCGAAGTTTAAGTTGAAAGCACACAAGTGTGGACATAGCATTCCATCATTCTGTTCCTCAACTCCACATTATGTATACAATCCTCTTTGTCCACTGGATACAGTCAGATGTTACGAATAAAATAAAATCCACATCAGAACAGAATAAATAATTAACCTTACTCTTCAACTTATTATCAATAATTCAGATCGCTCGTACAGTGTTTCGGCAATAATTTCATTACAGAAAACCTAATATTAGATATTTTACCCAGTCTACAGTGAGGCATGCTTTGAAATCGGCGACGCCTCATCTAGTCGGTACTGACTTTCCTAACAACACATTTATATAACGGATAGTGTTTTTAATCAGAATGGATAGGCTTAGTTGCATACGATATTCAATGAATTACAGTAAGCATAACACTGGTTGAGATAAATTTATTCTAATCCTTGTTTGCCTTGTTTAATGTCAAGATATACAGCACTGCTATGGAACACGAATGAATCCCCAATAGAGAGAATACTGTATGCGCGTTCGTCACAGAGAGAAGTTGGAGACTGATATTACAGAGTACGCTTGTTACACCAGACTGGCGGCTTACACCTATTTACTTTTTCAGAATTAAGGAATGATTCGTGCACCTTGTTACTACTGGATACCGAGAGTCGAACACGGACCTCTAGGTTGTTAGCTTATCATTAGTCTAGACCAGTGGTTCCCAAATTGGGGTCCGCGGACCCCTGGGGGTCAGCGACAATGTTTCAGGGTGTCCGCGGGCAGTTTTAAGAAAAAATAGAATATAGCCTACCGTAATTTTCTCCGATTTTTTATAGAGTAAAATCTAAATTTTAGAATCTTAAAATAATTTGTAGAAGATTCCAGTATTTTTGTTTGTTTCAATCTAATTGTAATTGTAAAAATAATTTCAAGTTAACGGCTTTAATAATGTCTTTAAGTCATGTCGTGTAGCAGATCTATTTGTCAGCGGAACTGACTAGAGCGCCGCGTCAACGCAGAGATGATCGCTCTATTTTAGTCCACGTATAAGCACTGTATCTTAGCTTAACGTTTTTCCATGTAGCTTCTTTTATGCCTAAGTAGCTGGATTTCGACACGTGTGGCTGGAAAGATAGAACCGAGGCTGATTGATCAAAAGCAGCTTCATTGTTCACATTAAGCTGTTGATATCATTAATATTATAATTTTGCAAGTTAAGAGAATTTATGATTTTAATACATTTTAATTAAAATATAATAATATGTATCACAGTTACTGTTTGTTTTATTCTGTAACTCAGACGGGATCCGTGAAATTTTTAATTTTTTTGTGGGGGTCCGCGGAATGAAAGGTTTGGGGACCACTGGTCTAGACTAACAGTCCCTCCCTTTTGCTGTTCATTTATTATTATTGATATTGCTGTTATTGTTTTTGTGTTTCAGTTTTATCCTGTGCGAACTAAAATGGCTGCTGTCGATAGAGACAACCTAAAGGGTTGGAAGCCAATGAGGAGTTTGGGAACCAAAAAGTACATTTGGATTACAAAGGACGTTTGCGAAATGCCCGTTACAGTTAGTTTGTAACGATTCTGTGCTTCTGCTATCACTGTTATTAGAATCAGAACTAATCCGACAATCCTGAGTGACCACGGAATTTTTCTATGCGAAGTATGTCTTTGTGTTGCCTGTTTTTACTATCGTTTATTCTATTTTTTTGTTTGAAACTGCATTGTCAACTTTCTGATTGTTGACCTGTAATACATTTTTGGGTGAAATTAAATATACTGTATACGAATTCCTTTGTCCCTTGATTATTTCAATGATCTTAATTTGTTAACTAAATAGTTTTATATTACTAATTATAGTTTTTTTTTATTTTTCTTTCTTGTTCCTTTCGTTCTACAAGGAGGGCTGTGCGGGACGAAGGGCATGCCCGTCGCCCGCTCGTATACTGCGTCTCGAGTTTCAGATAGAGCTCCTGCCGCAGAGACCATAGATAGGGATGGATTTAGGGTGTGGCCTGCTACTGGCCGTGGTATTTTCCTTCTCGGACACTCATTGTTTTGCGTTACCAGGCCTACCTATTACCAGGCCTCTCTCTCACTCTCTCTCTCTCTCTCTCTCTCTCTCTCTCTCTCTCTCTCTCTCTCTCTCTCTCTCTCTCTCTCTCTCTCTCTCTCTCTCTCTCTCTCTCTTTCAGTTGGCGCTACAGCTCTTGGAGAGCCTTGGCCTCCAGGACAATCCGCCTCCAGACGTCTCGATCCTCTGCTCTCAGTCTCTATCTTCTTACACCGAGCTTGCGCAGGTCGTCCTCAAGATCATCCAACCATCGTTTTCTGTGCCGACCCCTCCTTCTTATTCCACCAGGTCTCCACGTAAAAATTTTCTTTAATGTGGATGTCTCTGACATTATCTGGAGATGCCGTGCCGACCGGATTCTACTTTTCTTAATATCAGTAACGATATCTGGTTCTCCACAGATTTGCTGGATTTCTGGTCCGTGATAACCACTATGAATAAATGGAAACCCATTTTATTCTTATGAATTATTTCTTATTCTTGAAAACTCAGTCCAGGGGCTTGTTGGTGACCATTTTCTAGTTGCACTGTTGATGACCTTGTGAAATATTTCAAACGTATTTCTTAATTTGAATCATTCAGACTAAGTAGCACGGATTCAAATGTTAGGCTATGTAGGATTACGTGAATATAGGTAACAGGACCTCCGGAATGTAAATGTAACTGGACCAAAGAATTAGTTACATTTCAACTGTCCAAAGTTTTACACTAATATCAAGGATAGAAATGAAACACACAGCTGACGAAGTAATTGCACGTTGAAGAGTTAAATGAAAAAAAAATTAAATAAGAAATATCAAGTTTCAACGGACTATCTGATAACCATACCATATAGCGACATGAAATCTAGAGACCGAAGAAAAGTTCGGTAAGCATAATACTAACCTTTATATTACAACAATAATATGTCTAATGTGAGTCCTGTAAATTGGAGACAAATAAGCTAATCGGATTTGTGTGCAGACAGGTTGCTGTAGAGAGGCGGTTATTGCAATCGCCCACGCTCCTAGGAAGCGCAGTTTGGGAAGTTAGATTTCGTGATAACTGATAACAGTGCTGGCAAACGTTTTCCACCGGCATTGCAATTCCAGACGCGTGATATAGAAGGAGATTCAGATAAAACCAAAGAAACATAAAGATTTAACCGTGAAGTTCAAAATTTTTATCATTGAAGATTGCTGGGTCAGTTCTATTTGTGACACTTATAACAGGAAAATAAAATTATTAGCACATCATTGTAAAGCACGAATGGTAGCACTCCTTTTTTAATCACTAACGTCAGGACACAATTTCGGTTCAGCGAGAAAAAACTAAAATGAAAAAAATTGATGACAATAATAATAAAATAACAACAAAATTGAAATATATCAAAGTATTGAAAATAATACAGAAACAATGAAAAAAGAAGACTATTATTTTTTAGACGTTTATATAGAATGGACGACAATAGGTTGACAAAGCAAATCTTCAAATATCTGTGGGGAAGAAGTCAACATCAAGTTGGATTAAAGAAGTCCAAAAGGATTTAGAAAAAAATAAACATGCAGAAGAAGCAATTGAAAGAGAAGTTTTTCGGGCAAAAGTGATAAAAATGGAAGGAGTCCAGGATAGGAGAGAGAGAAAAAGTTCAAAGGAGAAGTTCAAAGTGGACTGAAGACAGGAAGTAGAGACACAGTGAAAAGATGAAAGAATACTGGGGAAAAAGAAAAGAACAAAGAGTAAAGGATTGAAATTGGCATGTGGTCCTTAGATGGCCGATACAAAAAAAAATAAATAAAGTAAAATATAACAACAGAATAGGGTGTATTCATATTTTATGTTAGGCTATAACAACAAACTATAGTCTTGTAGTAATAACAACAATTTTGACTGTGATTCTGTTAAAATGTAACGGACGCAGATGTAAGTGAAAAATTTAGTATTTTTCGTTTTGTTTTGGTCTTGTGGCTGTTAAGGCGATGGTCTGATGTTGCATGTCCCTTAAGCCTCACATTTCCGCTCTGCCTAGTGGTTGTCTTGATCTTCCCTAGAACAATGGTGAAGTCTCTCTCTCTTTCTCTGTCTGTCAGATTGTGCAGGTTTATGAGAAACCATGGGCTCAAGATCTTCCGGATAAAGATTTAAATCGATTCGAACAAAGACGCTGTGTTCTGATTATGACAGGTTCTTGTCTTTACGAGAGTCGAGCTCAACGCGCGCGCGCGCGTTGATAGCCCCGTGAGTGATCAGAAGAAATTGAAAACAAGCGGAAGACACAGTCGCTCGGTTTTCTTTTTAGAGTTTTAGTGTTCATCTGTATGTTTGTATTTATTTGTTTGTGTCTGTCAAATGATGTCGGTTAGTAATGAATATAACACAAAATACTATTCAGTATACATGACTTACACGTTTAGTACTTCAAGCAGTATTTAGTTACGTTTAGTATATGATTAAATTTTATTCAGCAAAACTGTGGCGTCACTTTTGAAAGTCGCCGGCTATTGGATACTAAGCGGGGAACGACATACCCGGTCATTAGCAAGTGACAGTGGTTAAACAACGGCCTGCCGTGTTCCAGCATTTTATAGCGATGTAATTACGCCGGCGACCATTGTCTGTTGAAATTCGCGGAACAAGCCGAGACGGTCGTGTCAACTGACGATCGCAGATGACAACTGCCCCTTACTCGGTGGCATACGGGTCAGCGCACTACCTTCTTTCCCGTGTACGTTTCAGGGTGGAACGGTTTCCACGACGATTGTCAGCGAGGTCGGCGCTACCTTTGTCCCTCCCACTCCGTCTTCCTCCAAAACGCTCACGATCAAAGTCTTCCGTGACTACCTGCCTCAACTCTTTTCTTTCGTCTCCAGTTCCTGACTACGAGTCTTCGCAAATCTGTTTCACCTTTCTGCAGCTATCGCCTTCTCGGTCTCCCTGACCACCTTGCTCCTCCACCGTTTCCATTTAATATGCTCTTTGTTTGTTGTCACGATCTGTTCTTAATCCGTATATCCCATCTGGTTAATTCTTCTACGCTTTAACAATTTTACTGTATCTTATTCTATGATTATGACAGGCATTTCACAATTATTCCTTATCCTCCCACTTTTATCTGACTTTTATGGGGTATAAATTGCCCTTAGTGTTCTCCGATAAAGGTGGAAATATACCGCAGTATGGAATTATCACTTTGATCGTACGACAATACTGGTCTTATCAGAATTCCAAAAAATCTTCAAATCAATTATTATTAAGTTATTATTGTTATTGGTTAACTAGCTGGAAAAAGCTGTCCAGCCATGTTTATCGATTATGCATGTTATGGGCAAGAAGATCGTGTTAGGCTACAAAACATTTTATTTTCCTATGACGTAAAGAGTTCCTCGATCGTTTGTCAGCATCCAGTTGCAGATTATTATTAGACAACGTCTTCCTAACTAAGCTGTGAGACTTGAACGGAGTGACACTTGCTCGAAGAAACAATCATTCTAGGAAATTCATAATGATTCCAGGAAGTGTATAATGATATTAAGCTGTTAAACGATGAGTTTTAAAAACTGTACCGGGGGCTACCTGTTTACATAAGCCCAACAATAAGTCCTTCATTTCATCTAACAGCTGATTAACAAAAAGAACGTTCATATTGACGACATTCAATTAATCATTTAAAAACAACTTATAGGCCTATTTACAATTCTTTTAGTTAACCAGACCAAATTCTCTGAGTCTAAATCCCAAATATTTTTATTAACATTACTAATTATGTTAATCACAATTAAATGAAATGAATTACAATTATTTAATCATATCACATTATAATTATAAGCTATAATTTAATCAATTATATTCATTATTTTAGTAGAACTATTACTATTGACATTAAACCCATCATTATTATATGTTATTATTTTTTAATTACTATTTAAATGCTGCTATTATTTTGTTGTTATTAAGTATATTACAAACACAAACACACACACACACACACACACACAATATTAGTCTAATCTTGATGCTTTGATGCTTCTGATATTGAAGGCTTCACCCATGAGTACCCACGTTTCTTTTCTTTAAGCCACGAAAGTATAGTCCATCATGAGCACGATCTCCCAAATCAGATAGTAAGTAAGGAGTGCTACAGAAAAATTCTTTGCAGTTTATGGACTGAACTGAGGAGAAATCCGAAGGAACTGTGGACAGTATGTGACTGCGTGACTGTACCTTCACCACGTGAATACACCTGCACGTTCTTCGTGTCTGGTGCAGGATATTGTGGCGATACATTGATTGGCACCCTCAGACTTCTGACTCTTTCCAAAACTAAAATCAACACTAACAGAGAGGGAATTTGAGTTGGTGGATGAGTTTCAGGAGAATGCGCTGAGACGGCCGTTGGCGATTCCAAAAGAGGACGTTGCAGACTGCTCGTGAAGTGGAAGAGACTCTGAGATAAGTATGTGAAGCCCCAAGGAAAGTACTTTGAAGGAGAGAAGGGTCCCATTGTGCTAAATAAGCTGTTTCTCTTAAAGTAGTACATGGTTGGATACCGTGTTGTCAATCCTTGTATAAAATAATGTAATAAAATATTGTTACGACATTACAGAACAATCTATGTGTTTATCGAATGTTCCAGAGGAATCCGGTTGTAATGTTGCTCGCGTACGTGATTTCAACATGCGCTCGCGAGACTTTGATAGACGTCGCCAGCCACGCGCACTGTGTCAAGGCCGCAATCAATTGCGTCCTAGTGTAGAGCTGATGCGTAGTGTATGGATGCTTCTGGATTTTCGGCGGGGTATAAATACAAGTACTCAGCGACGTTCAGTTTCAGTTTGCGTTGCGGTTTATTGGAATGCGGTTCGTAGTATTATAGTTAGTTATTATCGGGCGATTACACAGTGAGTTTGAGTTGCGAATTATTACAGTGCGGTTCGACGTATTGTGGCGAAGTGTTATGTGTTTTATATTTGTGCCGGACAATTGTAATACAATTGTGTTTTATACTAGTTGATATTCTATTGCGTGTGAACAATTTTTATTTGATTTGTTGCAAGAGACTACCTTGTTGATTACAAACTGTTTAATTGTGATAATTAAAGCTGGTGATTAGTGACTCAGTTGGTGTCTTGTATTTTGTTTTCCACTTGACGCGTTCCTTCAAGAGTGATTCCCGCACGTCCACACCGGTTTAAATATTGCAGGCCAACAGTTTATATCGTCGTGTTTGCGGAACTTAGTGTAGAAAGACTTCGTCTTCGCCCATTCGTGTGCGCGCCGTATCAGATATTTTCCTGAAATCTTACGAATGAGTTTACCTGTAAATAAAAATCCTTAAATTTTTAGTGACCGTCAATCAATGAATGTTTTAGTGGATGATTAGTGAGGATCAGTCAATAATACAAATTTTAGCTATTTTGCGTCGACGTTTCGACAATATTTATTGTCATCTTCAGGACAATTGTTGCTAACGCCAAACACACAACTGTGTGTTAAATTTAATTTAAATACAAATTTAATTTAAGTTTAATTTAAATACAAATTAAACTGATACACCTTAATTTGTGTTATTGATGTTATACCGTGACATTTTGTAACTGTAACAGGTAGCAACGTTGTTCCGCTTGTTTTTGCTAAATTTTATATTTTATATAAATTATTTTGTATTGGGTCTTCGTGACATGGCTAACATCGCAACCTTGTAACAGCACTTCATATACTGATCTCATTTTCATCTTACGGTTGGTCATTTATGTATACGAGATTTAGGAATGGAGCCAGAACACTTCCTTGGGAATCCGCGATCTCATCGGAAACAGTACTGCTACTATATTCTTATGGAACAACCACCAGCAACAAGTTAAGGATTAATGATGGGGACCATAAATTCTGGAAAAAATTATTTTAATTTTGTAGAGCAATCCCTGATGGCACACTGTGTGGAACGTTTGAATGGTACCAAGGGACGACAACAAATAGTAGTACTTACCCTTCTGTCAATGACTTTACTCCAAAGCATATTTTAAGTAATAAATAGGTGGCACTACTGCCGCCTAGTGGCAGGTATTAGTGCCGGTGCCGAAAAGTGAGAAAAAAGGGGAGAAATCAGCAAAACACGAAGGCGCGTTTGCATTTGCGATATTAGCTTTCAGCATTGTCTGTACAGTGTGCCTTACACCAGGAAGACACTGAATTCCAGGATGTATATCGCCATAAATGGAGTGGGTACTGCATTTTTTGACCCGAGGCCAGCAGTGGCAATGTTCTTACAAGCCAATGAACGAAGGCTAAGACTTCCTGATGATGAACTATACAAACATTATGATTGCATCAAGAAGTTTTTTTTTGAAAAGACTCTATTTTTTAAGTTTGTACCTTTGATGTGAATTAAGGAAATATTTGGTTACTAGCATACTTTTTCCTTTTTCTTTCTTAACTAACTTATTTAGTTGTAAAGCAATTTAATATGAAATGTTTATGCATTTTTAATTAAAAAAGTCACTTAAAATTAAACAAACTTATAGTGTTCAAGCTTTTGCCAATCTAATTACAGTACTTATATAGTCTTAAGCATACCAGTGATAAAGGCTTTAAATTTGTAACAGGCCTCCATGTAGTAGTAATGTGCACATCACACTGTAATGTACTTATTGAATATTACATAATTAGTTATAATGAATCCATTTGAGTGTTTGTGGTGTTTTTCTTTTTGAATTTTCCTAATGTCTAAAGCATTTGTGTCTATTTTTACAATTCATTTCACCAGTAAAGAATGAACATGATCATGGTCAAATTAAATTCAAATTACATAATTTTCAATATTATATAAAAATCATATATATAGGCCTACATTGGTTTGTTTAGTGCCGCCTAGTGCAAATACCTTAAAATATGCTCTGCTTTATTCCTGCTTTTCTTTGTGATGATATGGTCCGAAAATTGCATTCCTCTGTAAAACAAGTAAAGACCGTTTTACGGATCTCTTGAGTTCTTGTCTTAAAATTAAAGGTGGACGTAATAAATATTTGAAAATATGTATGAGGTCTGATGGATACTGAAAGCAGGCAAGGTTAAGAACATGCATTCTACGAACTACGTGCTCTTATAATACCGCAGTAACTTGAAAGAGTTAATTACTTTGAATCTAATGAAGTTTTATTATTGAAATTACCGGTAGTGAAGTTGCTACTATTAATTAAAGCCGTACACGTTTAAAACATTTCCCCGTGTTTTTATTTGTACAAGGCTTTGAACAGAGTATTCGGCCGTGCCGAGCTGGCGCAACAGATAATAAGGTGATGGACGAGTAAGGTTGACCTCTGAGGTCGACCTGGGACAGGGGCGTCCCCTCAACACAATTGATTAGTCCGGTGGCAAAGATTATTCAGCTGCAGAAGGCGGTTCTAATCGTCCATTATTCTGGAACATGAAAAATGTGTGCACCGTACAACGCCAGGTATTTTTTTTTTTTTTTTTTGTAAGGTCGTTTCAATGTTTTGTAAATTTTGTTCGAACGTTTTGTAGGCAGCTTTTTTTTTAAGAAACTTATTATCAACCCAATTTAGCCTCTGAGACACTCTTATAATAACTACGTTTACCGTTTTAATTATACAGAAAATGTTAAGTAGGATTAACGTTTTGTGCTGTACCATGTCCGTAGTATGGGGTAAGAAATCCATCGATTAAGTTTGTAGTAAAATATAAATTGATTCACAATCGTTTCATGGAGTAATCAATTTATTAGCGAATAATTTGATTAAGCGTTATATTTAAGTGCGTATTATTTGTTAAATAATTTTTCCCTTCGTGTTTTTTATTAACGATTTTTAATAAGGAAACGTATGAAGTATTTTTAAAGAACTTCTAAGTATCGTAAAATCGAAGATATGCAAAGATCTAGCATATGTGTGTTAATATTATTACTTAATGTTGATAACACATAATAACGGTGTTACTTAATGTGTAATAATGTAAATAAGGGCTGAACGCTTTTGCAGTAGTCTTATTTTCTTTGAAACACTGTTGTGCTCCTCGTAGACCTCCCTCATGTTTCCTCAATTTCCTTTATCCTATGCAGGCAGCTCCCATCCATCTAGAAATCTTCTTCGTTCTTCTAATATCTAGCAATCTAACACTAGCCCTAATCGTTCATCCCCCCCCATCATACACCTTCCGTCTGATGAATTTGCTGCTCCTCTGAGTATCTCGAATTCTGGTAACACGACCAGAACAGTCTCATTTTAAATGGGTAATTCTGTCTAAATCATAATTAACCTTTGATCGGTGTGTAATCCATTCATTCTGTTTTCTGTCGCTAATGCTGATCCCTGCGTTGTTTTCAGTTTTTGTTTCTTTTATGTTACTGAGCTTGCGAGATTGAAACTGCAATAAAAAATGAATTAAATCCTTTAAAACTTATAACTCAAAAAAAAAAAAAAAAAATCAGAATATTCGTTTTCTTTGAATATTATCATCACCATAACTAAAGAAACAGTGCTCTGCCCACTCATGAGCAGACACCTTTCTAGTAATCCCAGTCACTGTGCACTCTTCTGACGGCATCCTTGTACAGTTATAGTTGACCACATAACCGCGTCATACGTCTTGGCTAACCACTTTCCATTAGACTTCGTTACAAACGCGACAAATGCCGTTTCATTGTCTTTCTTAGCCTCCCCGGAGTCTGTCCTCCAGGAGCGACATAGGAACCCGAAAGTGTAGCAAACACATTTTATGTGTATCAGAAGTTACGTTTAGATAAACCGATTCATACCTACTTGTAGAAATTGTTCACGCCTTCAAAACGATGTAAGGCAACTTTCATTACGTAATACTATACAAATCATAATTACTGTACTTCTAACCGACCGCCGAAAATCGGCGACTATAGCCGTTATTCTGGAAAATGTCCCTTTTTTTACTATGTAGGCCTACCTTTTTTTGCCTTTTTCTTATGTCTGTTGTTTGTTAATGTTCGATAAAATAATAAAGCGTTAACAACAACAACAACAACAACAACAACAACAACAACAACAACAACAACAACAACAACAACAACAACAACAACAACAACAACAACAACAACAACAACAACAACAACAACAACAACAACAACAACAACAACAACAACAACAACATTAACAGTAATAATAATAATATTAATTATTATTATTATTATTATTATTGTTATTATTATACAAATTATCATTTGTAACATCCAAAAGGATGTTATCGGAAGAGGAACGTGTAAGAGTCAGCTTAGTAATAATCAGCTGCTCAAATGGAAGAATTCAAAAGAAATAAAGGTATGAAGGAAGTTTCGTAATCGAAGGCCGTAGGTAGCTGAAACGAAAAAAGGAACGAATAATGGAAATGAAATAATTGCTAATAAGGGGGATATTTTTCAACCAATTAACTTATACGGTTCGATCAAAAACCTTTCATCAAAATTTATCAGTTTGCTACTTTCTGTGAACGATGAGCTTATAATTTTTTTCAATGATTGCAAAATGGTCCTTTAGTTCTTGTTTCACATACCGTCACTTAGCATATCCCTCATATTGCATTACAGTGTTGCGTGATTGTGTTGGCGCTTTGTTACAGGTCTACATTAGAAGTGTGCTAAAGTAGTTTTTGAAAATAACAGGTACGAACAAAACCGTTCCAAAAAAATACACGTACAAATACCTCTTATTATATACTTATTATACAAATTATACCTGTGTTATATAATTTGTTATAAGAAATAAATTGAAACTAAAAGTATTAACAGTATTACTTTACACTGACTTTATTAAGCTGTTACTGTTTAAAAGAAAATAAGAAGCAAGAGAATGTATAGGCCTATCTGCCTTTGGGAATGCTAATTTAAGTTTTCACTAGGAGTAAACAATCTGACATAGATTTATTATTAAATTATTGATTCCATTTTGGTTAGGCAAATCAGTTGCGAAACTCAGGCAATGAAACTTAGAGTGCACGTAATAGCACAACAAAGAATGTCAAAAACATTTACGTGAGATGTGCAGTGACGTTAAAATCATCTCCGAAATCACATTAACAAAAAGTACTATATGGCCTATCAGCCACTCTGTAGGTTATAACACAATATAATTTGTTTTTTTCAAAATTTACCAAGTTGGTGACTAGTATAATATATAATTTGTTATTACAATGTGTACTATATATCTGCATAAATTCACGAGAATAAATGTAACATCAGTACGAATTTTTTTCATTTATTAAAAACAGAATGTCTCTTTGGCATGGAGATATTCTGAACCTCGCTGTTTTGTTCGTTTCGTACTTGCATGGCAATTGGCACATGCGCGGAATCAAGAACTGTGACTTTGTACTCGTAGTGCCCGTATATTCGTTTGTTGCTTAGGGGGGTTCCGCGACTCGGAATCGCGAGGCCGCCAGTAATCGGAACGGGTACTTCGACTTTTCAGTTATCGTTGAATCGGAATAGGTATTTAAACTTTTCAGTCACTGTTATATCCGTTACACAAAAATAATCGTTGCAAAATACCTGTTATAGGTAAGTTATATCGATCCACCTCTAGTGTACATAACGTCGTTCATAATTCTAGAAAAGGTAGTACAAAAACGTTTGTCCGTATGTTAACGCGGTATTGCCGTCAGGTATTGCCCGGTAACACTAGTCGCCACATCGAATTTGACGTTATATCCGACGTCGTTTTAGCGAATATCGCTTGTACCGAGGTAAACACTTTCTTTACGTAAGCCACAGGCAGGACTATATAACAAATGTGGTCGATTCGTGGTTTCAAACGAAATCGTAATAAACGGTTTGTTCTGTTATTTCCGATGTTAATCGTCACCGACAGCCGTACTTGCGGAAACACGGTACAAGTTTTGGACAGGTGTGCAGAGTGAAAGTTTAATGTGTGCTTGTGCGAGTCCGTGCGCACGTGCGCGCACGCACCACTGCGGACATAAAACCTTTAACGATCGTTGTTCTTTTCGCTCGTGATTACTAATTCTTTTTGTTCGCTCCGCCCGAAACCTATTGTCTGCGTTTTACGTGTGACACCTGTTTTTGTGTTTCAGCAAACAGACTACACCTCCCGGTTTGTGTAGTCTTTTCTATTTTTCTATTTTGTGGCTTCCAACGATCACAAAATATGTGTTTTTCGCTTGATAAAAAAGTGAGTAAAGAAAAATAAAACTAAAAATTATAACTAATTAACTAAGAACCAATAAAATACAGTGAAACTTACTTATAACGAGATTCAAGGGACCGGATAAATGTGCTCGTTAAAACCGGGTGATCGCTGCATCCGAGTTGTCGATTCGCAAGCCTAAATTTGTATAACGTGATTATAGAACGCACAACAAAAAAAAGTCTACTGTGTTTTACATTCCAGGCTTAAAAATGAAATTTAGACTTTAAACATTTTTTACACGCTTAAATTTTTGCTGAATATAGGCGTATAGTGCATTCGCGAAATATAGTAAAAGTCGCTGTGTAGGAAAAACTTACCAAAAATCAGCCGGCTATCTAGCAAAATCCGCAAAACTTTCCATGCCACATGTACAATATTTATTTTTAGATTACAAGAAAATTCACTCTATTTTATTTATCTTTTTGTTCTTTGTTCTAAATGGAATCGTCAAAATTATATTTCGTACACAGAAATTAACCTTAAAAAAGTCATCTATTTTTGTTTGTTTTGTAATTTTGTATCTGTAGATATCAAAAGAGTATTGTAATTTATTTAAATATTTCACGAATTATCACTTAAATTATTAGTTTCACTAAATTGCATTAATGATTTTAAACGAATTTTTAAAATGCTATATTGTAACGAACTTTTGTTAGACCTTAACCCATGAACAAGCCTGTGATAAATGCTCGTTACAACTAAGTCTTTAATGCGTTCCTACTTGTTAAAAGAAAGTTTAATTATCATTACTAAGATACAAAACCAAACAAATCTCGTACGTTTGCTCGTTACATCCGAGTTCTCGTTATAAGCGAGCTCATTATTCGCGAGTTCCACTGTAATAACTTATAAAACGAACAATAATTTATATATATATATATATATATATATATACATATATTCAAACACTTTTTGCTACAGTCCGTTTCATGATGTATATAATATACTTAATATTTATAATGAATTTACCTCAAGATATTTTTTCCTTATTAGGAACATGTTTCGGGAACCATTGTGTTCCCATCCTCGGCCTTCGTGATTTTGAGTCTTGTGAAGTACTTGTGTGTTGGCTGGTTGTTATTGTGCTTTCCTGTTGGCCTCTGATACTTTAAATTGGTATTATTGTGTGTGATTGTGGTGTATGTATTAGTATTTTGTGTATTTTCGATGACGAGTGCTTTGAAAATTGTGTCATGTTTTGTATTGATTTGTATTTGTTCAGGAATTGTTTGTTTTGTGTTTTATGTTTGTATATTTGTAAATTTTCCCAAATGTTCATAATGGTGCCTTTGTGTGGTATGTGTTTTATTAGTGTCATGTTGGTTATGTCTGGGAATTCATTATCACTTCGCTTTCCCACTGGATTAGCTTTTACTAAAGCTTTTTCTCCCACGTCTAATTGTTGTAGTTTGTGTGTCCTGTTAAATCTTTCCAATCTCTTGTTACCTCTTTCTATTATCCGTTGCTTTGCGTATTCAATTTTCACACTTATTGGTACAGGTACATTCTGGTTGTTAGGTTTGTTTACATATTTGGTCCAAAATCTGTTCGGCTTTTTATCTTCTTCCAATTCTATTGGAGTATATCCTGTTGCTTCACTATAATTTTCGTTGATGGTTTTCTCAAGAAATGGTAGATATTCTGCGCATTTATTGTGCTGATCATGGCAGTATATTCGTAAATATTTACCTAATTCTTTGTTAACTCTTTCAGCAAGGTTTCCTTGAGGATGTCTTATGGATGTGAGTATAGGTTGTATTCCATTTTCCCTTAACGTCCTCTCCCATTTTTCACTCTGGAATTGTACACCTTGGTCACTGAGTACTTTCTTCATTTTTCCATATGTCGGAATATATTTCTGCAGTAGTATCTTCAGAACAACCTTGGTTGTGGGTCGCATAATTGGGTACAGTCGGACTGCCTTGGAAAACACATCGATATATACCAATATGTGCTTCACACCTCGACTTGATCGTGGTAGTGGTCCCAGAAAATCCACTGCAATTAGCTCTCCCTTATTTACCTTCTGGATGCTCTGCATTTCTACGTACGCGTGTAAATTCGGTCCTTACGCCGTTTGACACTCATAACACTTCTTCACCTCCTTTTTTATTTTTCGAAACATATTATTAATCGTAAAATCCTCTCGTAGACTCAGGTAACATTTCAGAGCGGCAGCATGCGCTAAACTCTCATGTGCTGGTTGAATTAATTTCTGTAACATTTCGTTCGTTAGTACTATCTTCCAGTCTTGTCTTACTAACCAGAAAAGAATTCCATTAAGTACCTTATAATGATTTGGTAGCTGTTCTTGGTCTTTCATTTCTCTTATTGTAACGTCCAAATCTTGCTGTTGTGCTCAATTTTTTAGCATTTGTTTTATTTCGTCGTTCTCTTTAAATTTAATTGATAGCAATTGTACTCATTTTTTTAGCTCTTATAGACTTCTTCACATTCTTCTTTGATGTATCGGCTTAGTGTATCAGCTATAATATTGTCTTTACCTTTACAGTATTTAATGGTGAACGAAGATGAGTATTCGCCAATGGATAAAATCCATCTTAATAATCAGGCATTTGTTACTTTGCATTTCAATAGAAAGGATAATGCTTGGTGATCAGTATGTATCTCAAAATGAGTACCATAAACAATATCTGAATTGCTTAAGAGCATAAACTATAGCAAGTATTTCTTTTTCTGGTGTGGAGTAGTGTCTTCCAGCTCCTTTGAAGCCTCTACTGGTGTAGGCGATAACTCGGTGCTCTCCCGTAGTATCTTGTTGATACAGTACACTCCCTACTGCGTAGTCACTGGCATCGGAGTAGATTACGAATTTTCCTTCACGTTGAGGATGATGTAACATAATATTTTTGATGAACAATTTTTTCACTTGGTTACAGGCATTTTGGTGTTTCTTCTCCCATTTCCACTTCTGCCGTTTCTTCGTCAGCTCCAGTAGCGGTTGCGTATACTTTGCATATAATGGTGAGAATCTTCTGTAGTATCCCGTTAGTCCTAAGAATGCTCTTAACCCTTTGAGATTTCCGGGTATAGGGAAAATTAGTTATGCTGGAGATTTTGATAGGATCGGGTTGAATACCAGAGGAGGAAATAATGTGGCCTAGGAATTGGATAGAGGATTTGATAAGTTAAGGGATATGTTCGCTTGCCTAAACTTGTGGAATATCGTGCTTAGATGTTTTATATGTTCGTCTAGTTTTTTAGATACAACTAAGATATCATCTACGAATACCATGGTGTAGGGTTCCACCTCAGGTCCTAGGGCTCTTTCTAGACACTTTACGATGGCTGCCAAACTCGTGCGTAATCCGAAGGGTACTACCCTGTGTTGGTAGCATTTACTTTTATACAGGAAAGCGGTGTACTTTCTATTTTCTTCACGAATTGGAATCTGCCAGTAACTTGAGCGTAAATCCAGCTTCGTTAGATACCTCGCTCCTTCACACTTGGTAAATAATTCGTCCACAGCAGGCGCACAGTCATACTCTTTTAACACAATGCTGTTCAGCTCCCTCATGTCAAGGCATAGGGGTATCTCACCACTTTTCTTCTTCACTACCACTAGAGGATTCAGGAAGTTGCTGTTCGATCGCTCTATGACTCCATTTTCAATCATGCGCCGAATTTCCAGTTCAACTTCTTCCTCATATCGCATTGGGATAGGGTACGTCCTCCTAATGACTTCCGTAGGGTCTGACACGACTATAGAGTGCTCGTATACTGTCGTCTGCGTCGGTACTTCACTAAATACTTCCCTGTACTCTTCTATTAATTCGTGCAGTTTTTCTTCTTCCTGTGTCGTCATTCCTTCATCCGCTGCATTACCATGTCGAGTTGGACCATACTGTATTTGTGGCTTGGACAAAGTAATAGGTATTTCACTTGCCTTGCAATCTTCTTCATCGCTATTCATATTTAACTCATATTGAACATCTTTATAATTACACAGAATTGTATTATCATTAACATTAATCTTAGCATTTATTGCATTTAGTATATCAATACCTAGAATTCCATCATAGATCAATTTATGAATAATTATCATGAGGTATTGTAATTCTAGCATTTTATGTGTTAGGGTTACATATGCTTGTTGTTTAACCCTTTCTTTTTTATTGGTAGCTGTTGTGATATTTAAATTATTTACAGGCAAAATTGCAGTATTTTTAAAATATTTCTTATTGCGTTGAACCCAAGCAGGGTTAAGAACTGACAGCTGGCTGCCTGTGTCAACTAACACCTGTGGCTGCCTGTGTTTCGTATCTTACACCTGTTAATTCTGACGGTTACAATAGGACATTGTATTTGTTGTTCGTTGCGCTTTATGTCCTGCTCATTGTTTAATAAGTCCTCTCTAATATCGTAGGGGTATATGTTGTTTATCGTATAAGTTTGTTTCCGTTTATTCAGTCATTGTGACGCCTTTGACGTAGACTGCCGACTGTGGAATGTTGCTGTCTCCATCTCATTCATTTTCTCCCTGTCTCTCTTTATTTTTCCCTCGTCGTCCTTCCGTACTGCGGCAATGCGTTTGTCAGCTGGTTTTGAAAAATGTTTACGATTAGACGACCACAAAACGCCTCCTTGTTGTTTAGCTGTATTTATTCGTTCAGTCTCTGTAGCTGTGCGCGTCGTAGTGTTGTGTATTGGTGGCGTATAATTTATTTTGTAATTATCACGGTGCGGTGTAGTGTTTTGTATTGATTTCTTGTCATCCCTGTGATAATTATAGTGGTGATTTGCGTGTTTTTATTCCCAGTATTGTGTGTTCTTACCTTTATTGATATTCTCCGACTGTGTCACATGGATTAAATATTCTTCTATGGTTTTAATTCCCTGCGTATAAACTGCTAACTGGATATCTCGCTGGAAATGGTAAGATAACTTTGAAACAATTTCGTACTCTGAGAATTTAGTTTAAGATGCTTTACGCTTTCTACTTGCGCAATTGTGTACTGTTCGATACTCTGCTGTCCTTGTGCGTTGAACTTTCCATACTCGAGTTGATCCCGTACCTGTCGTTGGGTATGTAAATTCCAGTATTGGTTCTAGAATGCCTCACGAAACTGCTGATATGTACTGACGTTATCTCTAATAATAGAGTACCATTGACTGGCTGAATCTCTAAGATATCGCGTGACGAAGTCTATCTTCTCGTCGTCATTTATTGTACTGCCAATCTTCTCTATTTCCTTCTCCACTCTAGCTAGGAATTCCATACTGTTCTCCCCTTTACCACCTGAGAACTTAAGTCTGCTCCTTTCGTCCATTGGTGTAGGAAACATGGTCATTTGATTCTGTCGTCTTCTCAACTCACATCGTAGCTGGTTCATTTCCTCTTGGATTTCTTCTTTCATATGTGATACGTCTCCCGAACGGTCCTTCGTAGTTTCTTCAATTCTATTCTCAATGACTACAGTACGTGTTTCTATTTCTCTAAGTTTACTGGTATTTGCTTGCGACATATTACTAACAGTTTGAATTTTATCACCCTGCTCTCGCGTTATAGTATTTAAAGTATCATTTATATTATCATTTATTTGTTTATGAGCTTCTTTCATATCTTTTCTCCACTCGAGACGTAATTCTTTTTGTTTATTTTCAATTCTTACAACTTGCTCGTGTAAGGCTTGTTTAAAATTATTCTCTAGCATGTCAATACGTAAGTTGGTATCAACAATTTTTTCAGGTAACTGTGCGTTACTGTCGATTATACTTTGTTTTATATCAAGATTATCGTTCTTCAATTCTTCTAACTTTCAGTTATTCTTATAGTATCTTGTTTAGAATTCTCAAACTGTTGTTCTAATCTATTTTCTAAACTTTCTGTTTGTTTGGTATTTATTTCATCTATTTTTTTATTTGCTTGATATTCTCCTCTTTTAAATCTTTTTTAAATTTTTCGGCTTGTTTTATGACTAATTCGTCCATCATTGCTAGTATCGAATTTTTAAATGCTACTAGATTCAACCCTCGTGGTTCTGCCATGTTGAATAATTATTAAAATATTTATTTATAATATTTAAGAATATTATTTTATGGAACCGACTTATTAATTTTATTTACTTATTGTTTCGTTATTATTATTTATTTATTCTTATCTACTTATATTACAATTACACCTGTTTGTTGGGGTGGGCGCCAGTTGCGTTATTACAATACAATATACACAACAAAATTAAACACATAAAAATATTCATTAATACACATCAATTATTGTACATAAATCCTATGCACACATTTAACAATAGAGCATACATTTATTTATTAAATGTAGGCGTGTTGTGCCACACGTTGACGGGCGACAATTTATACAACGGTATAAAATTGCAAATTTAATATAATTTAAATTTGTGGAGCCCCACGATCTTGGAGCGCCAATTTATACAACGATACAACGTTATTAAATGTAAGTGTGTCGGGCGCACGCTCATGAGCGACAAAATTATACAACGGTAAATAACATTTCTAACAACGTGTACGTGTAATTAGGGGTTCAGGTGTAATTATAATAAGGGTAGCCTTTTTAGGAAATTCAAAAGGTTCCCATTTATTAATTTAAACAAACGTATCAAGAAATAATAATATACAAATACTGATTACTTCGTCATATGATATTCATTATACATGGTTTCAAAGTTTCTTCCTTTGCTGTAATCTCATCATCAACATAAAGCTTATATCATAGATATTATTAATTTTAATTTAAAACCTTTCTTCATTATGTTATACTGTCTGGACTACTCAGTCTGAATGTGTGCTTTCAATATAAAAATATTTAACTAAGTTAACTATTTGTTCATTCTTTGAACAAATCTAATTGATTCTTTCAAATGTACATTAAAATATTTTCAATAAATTATCAATTCAAAAATTATGCTTTCATAATTACTCTAAAATTTAAATTAAAATATTTTCAATAAATTATTAATTCAAAAATTTTGCTATAATTTTGTATACAAGACATTTATATTTATAAGTTATAAATTACACTTTTTTTGAAATTATTGTCTTTCTTTTGACAATGTTTATCAATCTTTGATTAAGTCTTTTGTTATGAGGAATACATGGCTTTCTTTCCCCTTAATTGTAGCGGTTCCTCAGCATACCCTCTCCTGGTCCTGAGTCCTTGATGTTGTGAATCCTGCATAGTCATGAAGTCCTGGAAGATTTTTCCGCTTAGGGAGATTTATCTACTGTGATAAATCCTTATTAACGCGGAACACTTCAAGAATAGTCGGAAGGTGTAAGTAATATACACCGTTTTTAAAGAATATCATTCATAATCACCCTGAGTAACAATAATTAATAATAACAAATTGCGAGCGAGTAAACAAACGATTCAGAAAGTGACAATTTATGTGTAAAATCTGCATCAGTGTTATCTGCTGTTCGGCGACTCCAGCGCAGAGAGAGAGAGAGAGAGAGAGAGAGAGAGAGAGAGAGAGAGAGAGAGAGAGATAAAACCATAAAATAGTTTTTGTGATTTCCACTCGTCAATTTATTAAAATTATAAAACCATGACGAGTTTTATAAATTTATAAATTAATTTTAATTATGGACGTAATTATGTAATTAAATTATGTAATTATGGACGTAAATTAATATTAATTAATTTACATATTAATTATGGACGTAAATTTATAAATTAATAAATTGACGAGTGGAAATCACAAAAATTATTTTATGGTTTTATTTTTTACTATAATTTACAATGGATTTTCACCAAGTAAAGGCATCAAGCATTAATTATTTGAGAGAGAGAGAGAGAGAGAGAGAGAGAGAGAGAGAGAGAGAGAGAGAGAGAGAGAGAGAGAGAGAGAGAGAGAGAGAGAGAGAGAGAGAGAGAGAGAGAGAGTGTGAGAGGAGAGCGGCGATCATTACAGAGAAGAGCGTAACAGCGGCGGAGCGAGTAACGTCACGCCGAGTGTAAAGGAACTCTACGTATCAAGTAAAACTTACCAAAACTGAACTATATAAACTCTTTGATAACAAATAAAATACTATACATGACATTTTGTTTAAATTAAATATATCATATAAACAATTATTGACTTGTGTGATAAATAAATAATTTTTCTATACCTCCAATATTGACTTGTGCATAATTTATACACATAATTACCCTATGCGAAAATATTTATTTGTATCGTCGCATAGAGATATTTGGCGCCTATCAACGTGGGGATTATTTTATTATAATTTATTAATATTATATATATTTAATTGTGTAAAAACTAGATTCATTTCGACTATTTTGTGTGTGTTCTATTCGTAAGCATGGAGTGTATACTATTTGTTGAATATTCTCTGTAAGCAGATATTTGAACAGTATTATTAATTTAGTTTATTTGAAGGTTTGATGTATTATTTGTATATGTATTAGGTTAAGTATTGTAAAGATTTGATTACGATACTAGACAGTGACGTTATACATCATTTAAACTGAACATTAATACTATAATAATAAGAGTTAATCATAGGGCCGTTTACGTTAAATAAGGACTTTAATATTTGTTTGAATATATAAAATAACTATAAATATGGCTGAATAACTTGAATTACAAAATACGTTAGCTGCATTATTCGCCAATGTGCAGAAAATATCAGAAGAAAATAGAGCTAATAAAGAGGAAGCAATAAAACAAAATAGATCACTACATGTCGAGAATAAGAAAATATTTACTGCTGTGCATGAACAAGCTAAACAAAATAAACAACTTTTAGAATCGACAGAAAAGCGTATCGGAGAGAAAGTCGAGTTAATTCGTACTAACATTGAGCTAGCACTAGAAGCTAATAATTCATGTCTTAGTGACTGTGAAGCTAAGATCAATGTCATGGAAGAAAGAATGGTAAATTATACATCGACGGTGAATGAATTGGCAACGGAGCAGGAACAGCGAATACAGGAGTTAAAAGAACAGCTGACCCGACTCCACCGAACCAGACCACATATATTTATAAAACTTGTGATGAACCAAATTCGCAATTAAAATTCTTTGGTAGAGACACTGAAAATCCCCTCCACTTTCTCAAAAACTGCGAGAGAGTTATGGACGCCAGAAATGACAACCTAAGCGAAATGGACTAAATAAACTGGTTGGTGAGAAGGTTAAAAGGTACCGCGGCTGAATGGTTCACCGTCATACAGGACAAGGTTTGTATGTATGTAGATCTGGTGCGGCATTTTAGGGCTAGGTACTGAAACAGCGAGATACAAAGAAAGATACGTGTACAGCTGGAATTCGGAAAATATTCAAGTATGAAAGGTTCAAAAGAAAACTATTTAATCCAGCTGATATCTCGAGCCAAGTATCTGGAACCGGAAGTGACAGAAGCAGATATGGTAAGTAAGTTAGCTCACCATTTTGGACGCGGAATTCAAATCGCGGTTATTACACAAGGGGTTAAATCCTTAGAAGAACTACTCTTATTATTGACTAAATGGGATAATGTGGATAACCAAAGTAATAATAATAATAATAATAATAATAATAATAATAATGATCAATCACGTAAACAATTTCTGCCACAACAACAACAACAGCATTTTAAATATAAACCAAGATTTCAAAAATTCAATCAGAGCAAAGTATCGGCAATTACCGAGACCAATGCAAATGAAGAGCAGCCAAAAAACGTGTAAGGTGGCACGGCGTGGGTCCGAGCGATAAAATTAATAATATAAATAAAAATAAGAATAAAAATAGAATTAAAGCATACAATAACAAACGGCAGTATCAGAAATCATATGTTAGCAATAATAGTGATAGTAATCTATACATTGTTTCTTGCTTATATCCTGTTGATGTTAGGAATGAATTAATATATAATAATTGTGTTGATGAATGTGTGGAAAATACTAGAGTTGAGGACAATAATGACATTGTTGTGATAGCGAGAATCAATGGTTGTGTTGGTAATGTTTTGCTTTATAGTGGTGCGCAAGTGTCATTAATTAATGAAAAATCAATTAACAAACATAAGCACCAATTTAATAAAACACCTATCTTACCTGTAAATATTATTATGGTTACTACGGCGACCTGTTATACACAAATTATTTGTAAATAAGCACTTATATCAATAATTACACAAGGCATAGAAATTGAAGTGACTGTCCTTATAGTTAAAAATCTAGTATATGATGTTATTATTAGGCACCGACACTTTAAGAAAAATACACGCCACAAACGATTTCAGTAACAAAAAACTTACATGCACAATTCGAAATAAATTATACACAGTTAAATTGGGGTATGTTGACAGTGACTTGAAGCAATCTGAGCAGTGTACTAACATACAAAGGCCAGTTTTTAATCTCGTAGATAAGATAACGAGTAGCGGCCAGTTCACCGGCAATAAACTAACAGCCGATCAAGAGAAACGGTTAAATAATGTCTTAAACAAATATGAATCGGTTTTTAAAAACGAATATAACATTACTAACGTATATGAGCATAGGATAAAGATAGTTGATGAAAATAAGTTTGTCCGAAAAACCTATCCAATTCCATTACACTACCAAGGACAAGTTGAGGAAGAAATTAATAAAATGTTAACTAATGATATTATTGAACGTGCTGATAGTAACTTCCTTAATCCTATGGTAGTGATTAAAAAAAATAACGATATACGTATTTGTTTAGATATGCGCAACCTCAACAGCATAACGCAAAAGTGCACCCAACGCCGAGAATCTATTTATAAAATGTCAAGGGGTCAGGTAATTGTCGAGGCTGGACCTCAAAAGCGGATTTTGGCAGATTCCATTAGCTGAAGATTGCCGCAAATTTACGGCATTCCTTTATAAGAACAAATGCTACCAATATAAATTTAGTTCCTTTCGGGTTAGTGACCAGCCTCGCTCCAATGGTTAAATGTCTAGAATTGGCACTAGGAACGGAAGTAGAAGAATTCGTAAGCGTGTTTGTGGAAGACATACTCGTAATATCTAAATCTTTCGAGGAGCATTTAAATCACCTCGATATTGTCTTCCGAAAGTAAAGAGATGCCAATCTTGTGCTTAACTTGCACAAGTGTGAGTTTCGAAAATCCCAAATAAAATTCCTGGGTCATATTATTTCGGCGGATGGGGTCAGTACCGATCCTGAGAAAATCCAGGCCGTCACGTATTTTCCTAACCCCAAGAAAACAAAAGATATCAGGGCGTTCCTCGGATTGACCGGGTATTTTCGTCGTTTCACACCTGAATATTCAAAGACCATAGAACCACTTCTGGAACTACTAAGAAAAAATACCAAATGGCGATGGGAAGAGCGGCATGAGGCAGCATTCAACGCTACCAAGGACTTGTATAGTAAGAACTTGCATATATTCCATCCTGAAAAGAAGGGACGTATGTACTTAATTGTGACGCGTCGGACTACGTGATCGGCGGAGTGTTATATCAGCGGAATAACCAAGGTGAACACAAGGTAATTGCCCACGTAAGTCGTTCATTAAAAGGTGCTGAGAGGAACTATTTTACGTCGGAGAAGGAAATTCTCGCGATAGTCTATTGTATCAGCAAATTCAGATATTACCTTGTGGGACAAAACTTCGAGATTTTATCAGACAATCAGGCGTTGTCTTTCATGCTCAAATGTAAACTCGCAAATGCGCGCATATCGCGATGGATCATGGCGATCGAAGAATATGATTTTAGTATAAAATATTGCAAAGCCAGTGAAAACAAAATGGCAGGTACTTTAAGTAGATATCATCTGGTAATTGAAGAACAATACTCGTCAACAAGGAATGAAGTGCAGATCTTGACAATTAAGTATGTATTACCAGACACATTAAAAACTAGGTTAAAAAATACAAACATTGAGCAACAGCGTGATGCTAAATTAAAGAAAATCAGCGATGATATAAGAGTACAGGACAACCCAAAGTATAAGATAGACAATGATGTGTTATACAAGATCATGGACGGGCAGTGGAAGATAATGGTACCGGATGAACTAGTCGAAGATTTAACTTGGGCGTCCCACGAGAGTCTGGCGCACGCGGGAGCATATAAATGCTATTTAGCAATGCGAAAAGACTTTGTGTGGTTAAATATGGCTAGAAAAGTTAAATCTATTTTGCGTACCTGCCACATGTGGTAAACTGCAAAGTACCCGAATCAACATACGTATGTAGAAATGGGCAATATTATTACTAAAAACAAAAATGAGTTATTATGTATTGAATTTTTAGGTCCACTACCGCGTGCGTCGAGGGGTACGAGGAATCTTGTGGTGTGCACGGATGCGTTCTCTGAACATGTAAGTCTATATGCAATAGGACGACCCACCACGGCGCCTGTATTAAATGTCGTCTTAAATAAATATATCCCTAAATATGGTCACATTAAGAAAATTTTATCTGACCAGGGTAAACAGTTCACCAATAAGAAGTGGCAATCCGAATTGGAAAAGCACAGTATCCAGACTGTGTTAACAGCGATCCGGAGACCGCAGGCAACCTCGCTGAAAGGGTCAACAGAGAGTTAGGTCGACTGTTCCGTACTTATTGTAATACCAACCAAAGTAGATGGCCGGATTACCTCGAGTTTTCGAGGCGTCCATCAACGGGAATTACAATGACATGATAGGATTTACGCCTAACGAGTTGCAAACTGGAGAAATGCCCAAGCGCGTCTGGGATGGGAGCATCAGGATGATTGCAACGCAAAATTTGCCTATTCCGAGTGAGGTGAAACGGATAGAAGCCAGGAGACGCATTAAGAAATGTCCGAGGAGCGGACTGAAAGATTTAATGGAGACCACAAGCTGGTAACGTTTAAAATTGGCGAGAGGGTACTCCTGAGGGCTTTGAATGTCGGTCACAGGGAGGATAACACCGCAGCCAAATTCTTTAGGTTGTACAATGGCCCATATATTTTATCCTAGCAAGATGGTAAAAACACCTATATTGTAACCAACCCTAGTACTAACCGTGTAATAGGGAAATTCCACGCATCATCCCTAAGAAAGTATTATGTTAAAGATAATTGTACCTAATATGCCAGGGTATAGGTGGTATGAATGTTTTAAGAAAATTATGTGAAATATGAGTGTAAATTAAGAATATTAGATGAGATGTCAGAATAAATGATTTGAATGAACGGAGTATACTTTCAGTTATGAAAATGACGTCAGAAGTGTTGATACGCTTATCTGTTTGAGATTATAGGTCAGATTCAACCACATGTATTTGTTTGTATTATTACTGTCAAAGTGACATTGGAGGAATGGTTTGTTTGAAAGAAGTTTATTTATTTATTTTGATTTAGATTTATTATATTATTATTATGATTATTATTGGAAGAATGATGTTTTATTTATTTAGGATATGAAGGAAAAAAAATTGTATTTTTAAGTAAAAAATTTTTTTTTAATACGTGGTGGTTTTAATCCTGCAACAAAACACAGGATGATGGTCTAGAATAAGTATATCAGAGCATGGATGACGGACATTAGCATGTTTTAGATTGATTTATGCAATTTTTGTCAATTAGCTATAAGTTTTGTATTTAGTGATGGATAAGGACTTGTGTATACCAAATTCTTTGTACGTTTTTGCTCTATAAGGTCATGTACTTTGTTTGTGAATATGTGCGCGCGTTCGCGTGTGGTGAACCTTCGTGTTATATCTTCCGCGTTTGTTATCCGATCGGCATGAGACTTGGCCAGTGAATTATTTATGAAAATAGCTACTTTTTCTTTATACTCTCTTGTTCTCAGCTATTGTATAAATGTGTTTTTTTAGTAATTGAAAACTCAACTTTTCACGCTTATCAATTGAAGAGTAATAAAATTTCTAGATAAAATCTAGACAGGCACTCGCAGATTTATACAAAGATTTGCCTGCAATGAGTCTATCTTTTGTCCAGTCTATCACGTAGACAGTTGATTGACCAATCAGAAGCCCCTAAATTCAATCAGATCCGTCGGTTGTCAGGTGTACTTCGGGGACGTTCATCGGAAGCCGTTGCCTAGTGAACGTGTGCTCTTCGTCAAGAGTTTTTCTTGTTCGAACTGGTTTAGTCTAGAGTAACTCTAAGTCTTGGGACTCTTTTCGAGTTTGTCGATTAGAACCAAGCGGGTGAACTACCAGTTTTAAAATATTCAAGTGCTATTACGTGTTAGTGGAAGATTTTCCGCTTAGGGAGATTTATCTACTGTGATAAATTCTTACTAACGCGGAACACTTCAAGAATAGCCGGAAGGTGTAAGTAATATACACCGCTTTTAAAGAATATCATTCATAATCACCCTGAGTAACAATAATTAATAATAACAAATTGCGAGCGAGTAAACAAACGATTCGGAAAGTGACAATTTGTGTGTAAAATCTGCATCAGTGTTATCAGCTGTTCGGCGACCCCAGCGCAGAGAGAGAGAGTGTGTGTGAGAGGAGAGCGGCGATCATTGCAGACAAGAGCGTAACAGCGGCGGAGCGAGTGACGTCACGCCGAGTGTAAAGGAACTCTACGTTTCAAGTAAAACTTACCAAAACTGAACTATATAAACTCTTTGATAACAAATAAAATACTATACATGACATTTTGTTTAAATTAAATATATCATATAAACAATTATTTACTTGTGTGACAAATAAACAATTTTTCTATACCTCCAATATTGACTTGTGCATAATTTATACACACATAATTATCCTATGCGAAAATATTTATTTGTATCGTCGCGATATATACATATATTAAAATTCTGTGTCGCTTTCAACCAAAAAGTTCAACCCCTGATCATATTGTTACGTTAAGGCAAATGTGAGTACAATATAAATTGACATATTCTGTATGAAAACGTTTACAATCCTTTGATAGACTGAACAAAGAAATATTCTAAATGACATCCACATTCTGGGTATACTATCAAAATATAGTATATAGTAGTAATTAATTGTTGGATGAAACCTTAGCAGGCTCCAAAGCTACGATAAGGGTTAACGTAGAGCTAATTGATACCTTTAATATAAATGGTGGACTATGACAAGAGGATGCACTATCCACTGCGCTGTTCAATCTGGTTTTGGAAGCAGCCATTAAAAAATTAGATACAACCGGGTACATAAGAGTTAAATAAACACAGTTGTGCGCCTACTCTGATAATATAGATATTATCAGCAGAAATAAAAGAGGAGTAGAAGAGATTTTGTTTAAACTAGATAGTGAGTTGCAAAAGAGGGAGTTGAAAATAAATGAGAGTAAAACTAAGTACTGTATATAGATTTCCGAAGAATCCTGACAAACAACAGTACTAACTTAAAAGTTGTAAATTGTACATTTGAATATGTTCGACAGTTTTTTTACTTGGGATTACTCAGACTAACTCTTGTTGTAATGCAATAAAGTCCCTACTGTAAGTGGAATCAAGTGTTATTACTCCTATGAAAATTAGCAAAATCCAGGATATTCGACCAATATTGACATTTTGGATGAGAAGCCCGGACAGCAACTAATGCAGGTGAACAACAGCTTGTAATATTTTAGCATGAACAGCTTGCGAAAAGTCTTTGAGAATTGGTAAACTGAAGATGGGACCTGGAGGATCCAAAACGAGCTATGAATTGGCCCAATTAATCACGGTGCTGACATAGTTCGTTTCGTCAAGAGTAGAAGATTAGAATGCCTGGGTCACGTAAGACGAATTGCTATCGTAATAGCAGAACAACTAAAAGAATCGTCGACTGGAAACCAGTAAGAAGAATTAGAGGGGAGACCTAGGGAAAGTTGGATAGATGATGTAGAGGATGGTTTCAGAAGTAGGGAATGTGAGAGGCTGGAGAAGGCTGTGTGTTGAGAGGCCGGACTGGAAGAAAATCATTGAGCACGCTAAGACCTACACTGTGTTGTGATGCTAGAAGAAGAAGAAGAAGGTATTCAAATTACATTCAAAATTTCTTTATAAATACATTATCTTTTTCATCTTGACTGGTAAAGTGTAAGCGATGCCTGTTCTGGTACTTACCGCCTCCATGATTGACAGTTAAGCCATCGATTTCAGTGGCGTGGGCTTATAAGTGAGAGGAGTCACCGGCAGTCTGTTTCTTCACGCGATACTCGTGCACTTCCATGGTTGATTTTTTACTGCCACGTTTTTGAGTGCGCACTGCGTTAATGTTAAGTGTCTTCCTTTTTCCCTTTCAACAAACATCTTTTGACGTTTTAGTTTCGAACATGAGTGTTGCAACATATTGTATGTCACAGTTGTTATCATAATTATACGATACGTGACAAACTATTTGAAATCGATTACGCCCTCCCAGAATACGTCTGGTCCCACCTGACTGTAAATACGACAGTCTCAATTTTCATAATTCATAAAAAACCTAAAATACTTTTAACATTCCGCGTGTCCTTAATAGTGTTGCATGAAGGTGACAGGAGGTTAAAGAGGACAGTTGTACTCGAGCTAACAGCCCCGTCAAGAAGGAAAAAATATTTATGAAAACCATTCGCTACGTTGAGTGAGATTTTGGTCGTCAGGTCGTCAACTCAGTGATAAACACCTACTGCAATATGAAAAGTGCAACTGAATCGAGTTTCTTGTGAACCTGAAGTTTATTGTTTAGATTGAAGTTTATTTTTAGACTTATATTATTTATTAATTTTTAGTACCAAACAAAAAGGTACTAAAAATTAATCAGTTTGGTTGTGATTAATAATATGATACTGAAGTGGAATAAATATTATAGATTTTATCGTGTATTTTTAGTTTTTCCAATTTTTGTAATTCTTGTAAGAAAGTGTTGTTGGATTACGGCGGCGGCTGAGAGGACCCTAACATTCTAAGTGTACCGAGTCTCACAGTTGCTGTTGTTCGGGCCTAAATAGTAGTAGTAGGAGTAGTAGTAGTAGTAGTAGTAGTAGTAGTAGTAGTAGTAGTAGTAATAGTAGTAGTAGTAGTAGTAGTAGTAGCAGCAGCGCAGCAGTAGCAGTAGTAGTAGTAGTAGTAGTAGTAGTAGTAGTAGTAGTAGTAGTAGTAGTAGTAGTAGCAGCAGCGCAGCAGTAGCAGTAGTAGTAGTAGTAGTAGTAGTAGTACTAGTAGTAGTAGTAGTAGTAGTAGTAGTAGTAGTAGTAGTCGTAATAGAAATAGTAGTAGTTATCAGTAAAAATTGTGTTCCCTAATAAGGGCGCACATACAAGCAGAGGCGGTGGGTGTTAATCTGTTCTTTAAGTAGTTAGGTAAAAATTGTGTTCCCTAATAAGGGCGCACATACAAGCAGAGGCGGTGGGTGTTAATCTGTTCTTTAAGTAGTTAGTTACTTACTTAAACTCGTCCATTTATAAAAACTGTGTGGAACATGCCAGTTTTCCCAAACAAGACGTAAGTTAATCGTAAGTAAACTTTTGCTATGCAAGGCACATTCTCTTCTAACGAGGTATTATTATTATTATTATTATTATTAGTAGTAGTAGTAGTAGTAGTAGTAGTAGTAGTTCGTAGTAGTAGTAGTAGTAGTAGTAGTAGTAGTAGTAGTAGTAGTTAGCAGTAAATATTGTGTTGCCTAATGAGGACGGAAATATAAGCAGTAGGAGTTAATCTGTTGTGTTTAAGTAGTTAGTTATGTTATGCTTAATGCAATACTACATAAATCTTGGGGTTACGAGTGACAAAAGGCAAAGTGACGGCTAATTCGAGTTTTCCCAGCCACCAGTAGTTTTCCTTCGGTAGACAATTTGTCATTTCAACTACCATCTACCTGTTGACTCGCTGGCGCGCGCACGCACACACACACACGTACACTTTCTCCGTCCCTTACTCTCCACCCACAAACTTCCATAGAAGCTTCCATCACGTAGGGAGCCAGAGCGAGCACCGGTAATTATCGTCCGTAATAATGATACGCTGTGCTGTGTTATTTATGTGCCATGTAACCTACAATTTACAGCAACCACGAAGGCCGCGTACACGTCGGCTACGCCCACACACCTCTTGCCTTGCAAACATTATCTTTACCTCATTTCTTATAATGTTGATTTTTTTACGTGGATTCCGAATCACAAATATCAACTGCCGGTACGAAACGCGCCGCTCAGCGAACAAAATCACCGCACATTTTAAATTATACATTGTTACAATTATAACGGACGGCTTTTTAAAATAAATTATTCGTAAATAAATAGGAACTTCGGTCGAAAGAAGATGAAATCTGCGCAAGCAGTGTATCACTGTCCTTCTCTGTACCGTGTAGGCCTACTGTTTAAATACAATAAATCAAATTTATGTCATATTAGTATGTGCCTATTGAAACGCTATGACAAAACGTTTAAAATACAGTGGAACTCGGGAATAACGAGCTCGCTTATAACGAGGACTCGGATTTAACGTGTGAAAGTACGGAATTAGGTTAGTTTTGTATCTTAGTAATGATAATTAAACTCGCTTTTAACGAGTAGGAACGCATTAGAGACTTGGTTATAACGAGCATTTTATCGCAGGCTTGTTCATGGGTTAAGGTGTAACAAACGTTCGTTACAATTCGGCATTTTAAAAATTCGTTTAAAAACATTAACGCAATTTAGTGGAACTAATACTGTAAGTGATGAATTCTTGGAATATTTAAAAAATTACAAAACTGTTTTGATATCTACAGATAGAAATTACTAAACAAACAAAAATAGATGACTTTTTTAAGGTTAATTTAAGTTCTGTGTGCGAAATATAATTTTGACGATTCTATTTAAAAAGAAAAACAAAACGACAAATACATTAGAGTGAATTTTCTTGTAATTTAAAAATAAATATTGTACATGTGGCATAGAAAGTTTTGCGTTTTTTGCAAAATAGGCGGCTGATATTTTGTAAGTTTTTACTACACAGCTGCTTTTACTATATTCAGCAAAGAATGTTTACGTCTAATAAATTTTTAAAGCCTAAATTTCACTTTTAAGCGTAGAATGTAAAACATATCAAAATTTTATTGTTCAAACCCTCTATCTATAGTAGACTTTTTTGTTGTGTGTTCGATAAAACACGGTATAAAATTTAAGCTTGCGAGTCGACAACTCGGATGTAGTGAGAACCCGGGTTTTAACGAGCGCGCTCGTCCGGTCCCTTGAATCTCTTTATAAGCAAGTTTCACTGTATTTTAAAGTAACACAAATTTATTTAAGAACATCAGGATGTATTGGAGCATTAGAGAGATTGCTGCATCCCCTTTTAAGGAGAATTCCGAAAATCCTATCCTAATCCTGCAGTCTTCAATGTAAGAGACATTTCTTCAGAACTATTAACAATAAAAAGCAGTTTCTAATTTTGCTGTTATCAGCAAAGTATGCCGTGAGATTTTTCAATATTTTCGTTCATTTTATAATATTAAGGATAGGCAATGGTACAGGAATTTTAATAGGACAATTTCTGTACTCATAGGAAAAATGTTTAACATTTATGTTTCCCTTAGTTTTTCATACATTCTTTTAACGAATTCTCTCTATAAAAATGGTTAGATTTTATTTATTTAAAAATTAAATTTTTATTTTATATTTATAATATGTATAATTATAAATTATGTATTATTTTATGTAAAACTAAATATTTCTTTTAATTTACTACGTATCAAAAGGGGTCGAAATTTAATGTAGGATTACATTGAATCGTGAAAGTTTGACGCTCTTGTAGTTTAGAAGGGAATGTGGGTTGCATAGTAAAAGTCTAAGCAAGTCTACACGTAAGTACCGTTTACTTTCGATTAACTTATATGACGAGTTTGCGAGAAACTGACATGTCCCACCCAATTTTTAAATGGGTGAGATTAGCTAAAATCAAAAAGAACTATTTACAAATTCTTGATGGTTACAGAAGATAATTATGTGACTCTAAATACTACAGTCTCTACTTTATTTAATTCATTTAAAGTGTAATTCGTTAAATGTAATCTCAAACATTCCGGGTGCCCTTAATAGTGCGCCATGAAGGTAACACTAGAAGGACCTAATGTGCAAATCAGAAACCGGCAGTACCTAGATTAAATGACATCTCAGCACATTCAAGAATATGAAATGGGTGGAAATTAGTTTTTGTGGTTCAGTTTGTTGGGTCTCGTAAAGATCAAAAACAAAGTTTTCACAAAAAATGACGGCCTTCCTATAAAAACGTATTACCCTTGAGTAGTCTCGAAACCAAGAGGACACATGGGTTATGTTTATTATAACGTGTAATGAAAGGACATGAAATTATGAAAGTTGACTCTCAAATAATTGTCGACAGGAAACACATGTCAGAAGATAAAAAAAAAGTTAAAACGTGTATTAGAACTAGCTAAGCTTAATAGGGGGTATTATGATATTACTGCGACTATGACAATACTTGAAGAGACAGATGTTTGCCTTCTAACGCAAAAAAGAATGGCACATAACCTACCTTTTGACTTACTTTTATCGATTAAAAAAAAAATTGAAATTACAGATGGTCTGTCAAACCGTAATGAGAATTAATATAGTCGGGATTTCTTGGTGTGCGAATCCATCGAAAACGTGGACCGACGCAAAATGGAACGAAAAGATCGGAAAGCAATTGAAGGCTTAACAAGGAAGGAAATCACAATGGCACCAAAATTGAAACATTGCGGGAAAATTATTTCATAACGTTGTTTTTGTTAATTCGAAGATAACACATGGACGCACTCAAACATCCTCGCGCGCGCGGAACTTGCTACACATTTTTCTGACGTATTAAATTATTAATGACATATTACGTTTGTCAAGATACATTCGCACTATCTTGCGAGACATGTTCGGGACACGTTTGTCTTTAAGCCCATCCTTTGCCGTCCAGCCGTTTTGTGCCTTTAAAGGAATTGAGCGTGCGTTGGAAATCACGTTTAATTGGTTACAACGGGGTTGAATATGATTTTTCGGCCGTTCGTTGTAAATCGTTTTGCCGAATCCTTTTGTACACGAGCGTTTTCAAAGTCTGTACCATACTGTATTGCCTGAAATTTTCTGGTTATTAAATTTCGTATTTTACTCGCGGTTTTGATGACTAATGTCACATTATTAATGTCTGGGATTTCATGATTTCCCATGGTTATGGGATGTCACGTGACGCATGTCTGGTAAATTACCGTTAGTGTCCAGGGGCGTATTCAGGGGGGACGAACGGGACCGACCCCCCTCCCCGCATAAAGTCGAAAAATGTTGACGAATTTGTTAATATCTTAACTTTTAGGCTTTTTATTATTTTTTCAGCTGTGTTTTTCAGCTAGTAACTCTTTTTAAAATATAGAAACAGATTTATTACACAGCATTTGTGTAAACCTTTGAAATATGAAATATAGAAAAATCAGTTCAGTCAGTATCTTTGCAATAATGTTTCAGTAACGCCTAATTTTATTATTTTATTATCGTTTGCTTTAATTGGATTGATTTAAGGATGTTATCACAGGTTTTCAGCAACTTTAAGGATAGTAATGTTGATTGGCATTAACTTGTTTTTTTCTTCTGTATGGAGCCGACTACACCGGACCCCAGACCCCTCCCAAAGCCAAATTCTAGATACGACGCTGTTGGTGACGCGGTAAAGATAGTACGGTGTTTGAGCAGAACGGATGGTGGTAGTTGGATTAGTGAGATCTTGAGTAAGAAGTGGACAAGAACCAAATAAACGTTTTCCTGTTTGTACCTTGCCTACAGCTGTAAACTGTAAATAGGTTTACTGTACCGGCCACTGTTTCATGCTCACCATCCAGCAGTTATGGCTTCTACCTACGCTTATTACCTTTAACAATCCTAACTTAACTTTACAGACCGACTGTAGCATCTTGCGTTTCTGGTGTCTAAACTCAGGGGTGCCCACAGGGGGGATCATAGATGCAATCTATGGGGAATCTGATGGGGGACCATCAGAATTTAGGGGGGATTTTAGATGCAACAAAAGACGAATAAAATTGTGATAAAAAGCTTAAAAATGAATTTATCCAACGCTAGGCTTAATTAAAAATTGCATTTCCGCTAGACAGATTTTAGGCCAGAAGCTTTTTTTATCAAATAGACTTATAAAAAGCGAGTTTTTTTGTAATACAATGCTACATATTGTAAAATAAAACCAAAATTTGGAAGCTGAAATAAATTAGTCAAGGAGTTTGAATTTTCATTTTAAATTTCATTGAATTTTTTGTATACGGCTCTTGTTAAATTCTAATACAGTAGGAACAATATTTTATCGATTCTGATTAAAAAATAACTTATATTTCAATTAATTAAACATCACTATTTTTCAACATTAAACATGTTTAGTATTTTGGTAATTTACACCAGTTATTATGACTTACACGTGAGGCATAAGCTAAAGATGAATCTCGGAGTGCCGTGATAAATTTTGTCGTCTCCATTGGCATTTGGGGGGGGGGCACTGTTCAAAGTAGCCGATCTTTGTTTCGTTACTGTTCTAACAATATCTGTGTCTTTCTCTACCTGTCGAAGATTCTCTTGGCTGTTAGACGATGTCACGAGGTACGAATGGTAGACCTATACCCCAGCACTGCACTTTAAGCCGTTTACGTAAGGCAAATAAATAGTACCTACAGATAAAAGCATATAATTATATACCACGTGTGGTTGAAATTTCTTTCCCGAACGCTAAGGAAAACTTGTACGACAGTATCAGACATTTAATCAACATTAAGCCGTTTATAACGTCGCCTATGTCAACCGTGTCGACAGATCGAACAGAGTAGAAATAGTTTACCGGAAACGAAGACGCGAGAATTGTATGTCAAATGATCTTCGCGAAAGGCAATTGTAAAATTCTAATCCCATCATGATGTTAACTGTAACATGTCCCAACGTCTCATACTGTAACAGAATTGTGCTGAACATTATTGTCAGTGAGTTGGAGTTAGAAAATGATAATTCAAAACATATGCAACAGAAGAGAAAAGTATAGGAAGCGATTCGTTATTACGTAAAGACAAGTATGGAGTGTAGGGTCAGGCTCGTGACGAAGCTCCTAGCCAGCAGCCCCTTCTCCTGCACATTACCGCAATAATAAATCAATTATCACTGTATATTTCAAACATTCGGAACAACAACTGCGCGAGCACATACACGGGCATTCGCAGATGTTTGCATCGTGTTGTAACAAAAGTCATTCGTTTTTTTTTTTTATCTCTCAGTGTCTCTTCCCAAATTATCAAAACACGTTTCCTTATCTGGTAGAAATCAGAATAGCTCGAATTTTTCGAGTTCGAGCGTTTGATCGTATGCTGCGGGGAGACGCAATGATAAAACATGTCGATGAAATCTGGAAGTTGATCAGAACGAAGGGATAAAGGAGAGACAGACAAAACTTTCCGGAACGAATGACGGCCTTATTATGGAAAACCCCTTTTTTCGATAATAATTTCAGTAATTAGTAAAATAAAGGAAATATGAAAATATTCGTGAGAGGTGCGATGAGAGACCACCTTCCTGTAACATTCCAATGATAGAGTATCAGGCAATAATTGTTCCTAAAAATTGCAGAGAAAATAAAAAAATTACGTTCAACAGATCATTCGAAGTGATTGATGTTCTGTGGATTGGGCCATATTAGCCTATAAGCCGAAACAGGGAAATGGTTTTCTTCAATATTGTTCACTGCTTGCTTGCTCGTATTGTCAAAACGAAGTGTGAAAGGAAATTCTAACCAGAGACAATTAACAAAAAAATGTTGTTAACTCTTTTTCATATAGCTTACACTCATATGACAATTCTTCACAATAAGTTAGACGCTATGCAAGTTCTTAAGCTTTCACGGGCGGCTTCAACAACTATTATCAGGCAAAACGCTTAGTTTCTAACTCATCTCTGAGGTGAATTGGCGGACAGCGTGCCAGTCTAGACACTGATGATGGCCTCCGATGGTGGGCCCGAAACGGCCAATAACGACAACTGTTGTATTTTTTTTGCATATTTTTGCGGCGCCCAAAATTCCTGAAAAAGAATCGTTTTAACCGCTAGATATCCTTAGAAATACAATTTTAAAAGAACGTACAGCATAAGAGAGCGCTGAGTGCTTGTTTCAAAACGCCAGATGAAATGGGCATAAAATATGTATGAAATTGTCAGAAAAGAGAACACAAGTGACGGCAAACAGCACAGAGGTTGATAACATTATGTAAACAGTAACGCCAAACACGATATATGTACCGCGACTTATATGGAAACTGGATACCTTACACGTCGCGCCCTTTTTTCTTTACAGATAACTAAAATATTACTTAATTATCGCATATCGTATTACGTGGAAGTGCTTTGAATAGCTGTTGCAATGTGACGCTTTTTCTAAATAGAAAATGAGATGCAAAACCATAATTTCAACCAAAGGCGGAGTGATATTCCTCATGATTATTCTTTACTAAATCGATGCATTTTTGACTTTGAGCTTTGATCTGTGTTAGACATACTTTTTTTGTAATTGAGATAAAGCTAATTTTATCAGTTTGTATTTATACTTACCATTTAGTATAATACGTATATAATAAATTATATCTATATATATACATAATAATTGTTATAATAATTATCATTATAAGTGTTATTGCTTATTTACAATGTACATAACACTGACGTTTTTAAAGTAAAAAGTCACTATAAGTTAAAGACTGGATGAGATATATAGGCAATGCATTGATATAAGAATATTTTATTCACGTTTTCTTATTATTTTCATATATTCTTGTTGAAACTTTTATAATTATTAATACTTTTGGGATTGTCAAAACTCCAGAATGCAAGGTCTTTGGACGCCCGATTTGTAACTATAGTATTCTTTAATGCGGCCGGAAAATCCTACAAAGTGATTAAAATTCCTACCGGACTTCTCAAATGGTCTAAAGAAATTTTCATACCTCAGACATTGCGACCTTAAAAATCTAAGGCTCTGTACAGAAGTGCAGGGAATTTTCATTGAAATCCAGCGAATTTCTCAGGCTTCAAATAATTTTTATTACAGATGTACAGCAAGGGGGATTATTAAAAATTTATATTCTGTTCAGACTATTAGTAAGACTTACAGCGAGAAATCCAATGTCAGGTACTTAGTAACTGACGGCTTTTTTATTCTTGCTGAATATGTCACCATTATTAGTATATAGTTATTAAGAATTCGGCAGACTTTTATACAACTTCTTCATGTTTTTCAACCCGTCCGTCTTACCTTGTTTGACCACACGTGAAAACTGCGTCTTAAGTTCGAATGCTCTAACTTCGCTCTTCGGTAAAAACTGAAGTCATGTTTTCAACATACATAATAATCGTGATTATCTGTGTTCAAAAGAAAAACAAAAAAAAAACAAAAAAAGATCCACGTATATATTTTTTCTCTTCTTTTATATCGTTTGAATAAAACACGTTGTCCAATATTCCCGGTACAGTAAATTATGCCTAATTTCATTCTTAAAAATTCTCGTATAGCAGTGGGTCCATTCAGTAATTCTCGGTTATTAGGTGCGCCGGAGGCCAGCGACGGACCCCGGGTAATCGCGCCATTTACCTGATTGTTGCGACAATCAAAATAATCAAACAATTATTTAATAATGCACGTCGGCCTTAGGGCCGCTCCTTGTATCGCAATTAGACGGGGTTCTCGATCGATGCCGTCTATCATTACTGGCCAGGAATTATGTCGCGTATATGTGGTTTTTATCTTGCCCGTACCGATGCTCCGTCCAAACACCTCGAACAACAAGTTCGCTTCGTCATCTTACTTATTAGATCCCTTTCATTGTTTTGTTTGTATCAAAACGCGCCTGGGTTGTTTATTCTTTTTTTTTTATTATTATTATTTTGCTTTCCATTGTTTTCACCGCGCAGACGAAATAATTAAAACACATCATAACGCGTTGTTGTGTTTATTATTAATTACAATAAATACTGACACATTTCGTTGTGTCGACCTATAACACCGTAAGCGCATCGTACTACACACGCGCGCGCACACTTATACACTACTAGGTACTTACGCGGTAGTGTTCACAATCTGAGAACGTTTCGACGCCCCTAACGAAAGTACCATCTTTAGCATGGCACATGCTTGAAGGTTATCTTGGACTGGACAGTTAGACACATGGAATGTCATTTTCAGTGTGCTCAAAAACATATACTTACACTTTCGTACGACTGCTTTAACCCGTGCGTCATGTTTTTATACTATCGTAAAACTAACACCACCGCGATCTCATCGTAAAGCATAAAGGTCAAAAGAAAGAGATAGTATAAAAATGTAATATTTCCAGTAATATTACATTCAACTGCTAGAAGACAATGCGTTTCACAAGAGCAGATAAAGAGAAACCGAAAATCAGACCGAGAAGTATATTGAAAGGGACATTTGGTTTGAAAAAAAGTGGAAGACAAATAAATGAAAACCTTAGGAAATCCTCAGATATATTAAAACTCCTGAATTCTGTTCTAAAATCAATACCATTTTTCCATAAATCGCTAAAAAAAAAAATAAAGCGCTGGGATAGGTCTTCAGGTTATCAAATACAATTCAAAAACTTATTACATGTGGTTCGTCGTATCAAACTGCCAAGAACTGCAGGGAACAGAGGCTTAGCCTATATTACACCATTATTCAAGAAAGGTAATTACAGGAGTATTAGTTTGATAGCTCCAACGCGAAAGGTGTATGAAAAAGCAGTGAAACAAAATTATAAGAGCACATTAAATGCAAACTTGGAGCAAAGCAAGAAAGCAGACCATGTATAGACCACATCTATACACTACAACAAGTAATAGGAAGGAGAATGTCGAAGGACAGAGTTTACCTAGAGTTTATAGATATAGAGAAAGCTTATGACTCGGGACCCAGAAAAACGTTGGCAGTCCGTATGTAGTTCAGGCGTACCTAAAGATCTGACGAGAATTGTTCGCAAGTAATACAGAAAGAATACATTACACGTTAAAATACGTATTAAGGCATCCGAGAAGTTGCAAACAAAAAACGGTCTCTTACAGGGCTGCTCCGCATCTCCGACTTTTTCAAATTTTTTTCAGAACGTACTTGAGACCTTTTAAAAGGCAATTGTAAAGGCACAGTGCCATGATCGTACTGTGATTGACGGAGTATTATTGGCTTATTGGCTTATAGTGTAGTATTAGATGTAATTTAAAAGCTTATCTGAAGACGGTTGCGGATTTTAACAAACGACACGTCGGTTTGGTTTTATGAACAGTTTTATGAATAAAACCAAACCGACGTGTCGTTTGTTAAAATCCGCAACCGTCTTCAGATAAGCTTTTAAATTACATCTAATACTACACTATAAGCCAATAAGCCAATAATACTCCGTCAATCACAGTACGATCATGGCACTGTGACAGAGTATTATTGGTTTGTATTGTAACATCAGGCAACACTTAAGTTTGAAGACGATTGCAAATTTTAGCAACCGACAAGATTCTTTGGTTCATACAATGTGTGTGTGTGTGTGTGTGCGCGAGAGAGAGAGAGAGAGAGAGAGAGAGAGAGAGAGAGAGAGAGAGAGAGAGAGAGAGAGAGAGAGAGAGAGAGAATGAGAGTCACTGGAAGAGGGGAGAAAGACACAGAAAAAAGAAAGAAAAACACAGAATAGGAAACAAGAGGGAATGTGTGATGTAAAATTATTCTTTGTAACTAAAATATGAGTGATGAAGTGCGACTCTAGAAGGTTTGAGAAAGTTTCAAGGGAATGGTGTGTATTGTGGATGTATTTTTGAACGCCGGGTTATAGGTCGTATTCCAAGGTTTGTAGTGGGCAGCCATGATATGCACTCAATAATGCCACTCGTGAGCTTGTAAACTTCATATTTTTAATGATTAAAACCAGCGCTATTGTATGATTTAACTAACTTTTTATGTTATGACCGTCTCATGGGTTCATATATCTGCCAGAGCACAGAAGGTACTGCATGAGACAGAACTCTGTATCTCTGAGGAGGGGATAAAGGATGAGTGAGTGTGTTTATGTTAGTAGAGTTAGTTTGTAAAGGCTAATGATACAGGACACTGTTCATAGTCAGATTAGCGTCCACTCTTTTAGGATTAGTGTACTTTTAGTTACTTTCAGTTAGTGAATGACTTATCATCTTGTTTATTTGTAGCTGTCTATTTACAATGTCTCTTCAAAGGTCACCGAAAGAAAGAAAATAAAGTTTCGTTGTTCACAGTGAAGGTCGCGAAATAATTAGAAATATAATTCAAAAATGTGATGGAAGAAAAACAACGAAACTCAGTGACATACCCACTGAACCAGCAACAAAACGAGCTGCGCATTACTGTAATAAATCGGAAGCCTTCGTTAACTACTTGAGAAAGCAAAGGAAATGCAGTCCAGAAGGAAAACTCTCCACACCGGGAAAGAAAATGAACATAAACATTTGAGAAAGAAAAATTTTCTTGATGATTTTGATAAGTGTGTAGTAAAAAATATTGTTCAGTATTTTCATAAAAATCAAAACGTTGTGTCTAAAATCTCCTACGTATCGTGAAAGAAAGAATCCATTTCCTACTGGGCGCTAAATCATTAACGCGTTTAATTAACGCGACTGTTTAAAAGTGTTTAAAAATGTGGGGTTTAAGTGGAAAAATGTAGAAGTAAAAGAAAATTATTAATTGAAAAACTAGAAATTGTAATGATGCGTTGCAAGTACCTTCTGCAAGTTAAAAGTTTTCGGGAATCTGGGAGAAACATTTTTTTTTAGATGAGGGGAAAGTGAACGTTGATAATGTAATGTGAATCGGTATTTATCAGGAGTCGTTGGTTTGTTTACACATTGCGCGTGTCTACACGTGCGCTGGTCTACGCTCTCTCTCTGTACTTCGCATTCCATTCAGGGAAATAGAGTTCAGTCTAAAGCAGTGGTAGTTATGTGTCCTGTTCAAACGAATAGGTGGTGGTTGTGTATCAACTGTGATGATCAAGATGATTTAGTTAGTTTAAGGGTAAACGTATTTTTAATTTTAGTTGCGGAAGTAATAATGTTGATCTAAAGTAACCGTACAGACGTAACAGTAGATGGCAAAAATTCAACTTGTTTCTTTGTGTTTGTAGAAGGTATAAACCGATCTTAGAATTGATTTTTTTGAGGAGCAGAAGAAATTATTACTTTATAACGATCATTAACGAATGAGCAGGCGCAGAAGGGGACATGGGATGACGTGTCAAGGGACACATATGGGACGTCACATGGGATCGCATATGACAACGATCTCAAGATTGGTTTGCTGCGGGTGACTGAACAAAACCGAGTCCAAGGATCGTAGCCGAACGTACGACGTCAAACAAAAGCCAAAAAGATCAAAAGATCAACAGAATATCAGACGGTAAAACAAAAACAAGCTTAAAAACCATAAAAATCGTTTAAATCATCTAACTACGTGTTCGCGTGGGACCGTGTCCAATTCCTTGCACCGAGTAATAAAACAGTCATAAACAAAATGTCCGTGTTACGTACGTGATTTCCTGACGTTTGGCTGCAAAACTTACCCCAGCCTGTCTGGGACTTTATCACACTGGTCAGTGTTTGGTCAACAATCACCTCTGCATCTGTCTGTATCTGTCCCCACTTCTTCTTCGATTACTTTTATCTTTAAAGAATAATCATTACATCCCTCCACACACATCTCGGTCCGCCTAATTCCTCTCGTCCATTGATTATACCCTGATTAACGAAAGAAAGTGACTGGCGGAGCATCCGCGCGGCGACCGAGTTTGTAGTAAAAACATTCCAATTAATAACCTCGTTGAAACGTAAAATACAGGGCTATAAATGTCTAATGAACTGTATTTTAATCATGAATTAAAGATATTTTTAACACTTTTCTAATTTTTTAAATCTTTTTTCAATTAATTTACATTGAGAGTTAAATAAAAAAAATACACGAATTTGAATTAAAAATTTAGGGTTTATCGTTTTTATTACGTAAGAACTCAGAGGTTAAGCATCTGAAAAACATTTCTTGTAGACAAATGGTAGTCCACCTTCTTTAGTACAATATACCAAAAATTGAGATTCCTATGAGTAATATTAACGACGTTATTAATTTTTCCAAAATGTACTGTTAACTCCGTTATTAATAATTTTTTTCATTGAATTTTTTAACAATAAGCATAACAAAATTGTATTCATCAATACAAAGTGGTATGTAACCTTCAAATATTACGAAATATAACCGCAATCAGTTAATATAGGAAAATTAGAACTAACATCGCTCAACGGCGCGCGATCGAGTCAATGTACAGTAACAGCCCAAAGAAAGTGGTGCATACGCTCACGAGTCACCAACCTCTCATAAGTATACACAGAGATTTTAGTTATCTGTCTACTTATTTAATCTAATCTATCTACCTGGAGATCTGTCAAAAACTTACATCTGACCAGACTTTTGTGGTTTAGTTGAACTACATGCTTTTTATAACAGATGAAGTGTCTTGAATGATTGTTTATCACTCTTTTGCGGTACGGTATTTATTGTTTGCTTGTTAATAAACTGTTTTTGTTTTGTGATCAGCTTTAATACTACTAATTGAAGTGCAATGTAATTACTGGGAAATTGTTAATGTATTCAAATTTCTCAACAACTAATTATTTAACTATGAAATACAGTTTACAGTTTAAAACTACCGAGCAAAGCTCGGTCTACCAGTTATTGCATAATTATAACAGTATTTTTCTGTTATAATGTATTGAAATGTAAAAACAATTAGTAAATTACTTGTTATTAGCATTGACAAATAAATAATAAAGACAGTACGGTACTTACAAGTATTGTAGTGTTCTTCAGCTTTTATGGAATCCGCTAATAAAATGTGTGCATAAATCATAAAAATACACTATTAAAACACTCTATAAAAACACTTATTAAAACACTTATAGCTGTGAGTTAGTAGTCTTCAAACGAAAGTTCTCTGATACCCTGATACTCCATTGGATCGTCATCACTATTATCATCTTCTGAACAATTATCATCCTCGGAGCTACTGCTGTCTCCCATGGATATAATCATTTCCTCCACAGCTTCTTCCATTAGTCCTTCGTTATTCCATGCATCGATAATAACTTTTTTGGTGGGGTCCACTACTTGCTTCCACCTCTCAGCAGTAATGCGAATAAATCCGTCTTCAGTCAGTCGTTCAACTTCTTTTAAAGTAAACATTTTGTTGTTTTCGGCAACATACCCCTTAACCTGAGCCCATATAAGCTCAATGGCGTTAAGATGGCAATGGTAAGGTGGTAGCCTTATCACTTTGTGACCTTTGCTCTCTATCAATTTATCAACAAAATACCTTTTGTTCTGGGGCTTGTGCCACTTCACTAACTCCAAAAGTTCTGATTTTTTTCAAGTCGGTTGTAGATTGAATATTTTTCCTATCCAGCCATGCAAGTATGTCAGCTTTTTTTTCTTTGCTTGTGGGAGCTTTATCAATTTGCTTAGAATGGTAGGGAGCATTGTCCATGACTATTATTGCAGGCTCTTCTAGGTTATTTAGCAAAGTTTCAGAACACCAACCGAAGAATTTCTCGTGACCCATACCTTAATGGTAGTCACCGGTTTTTTTTCGATTTAAATATTAGAAGGGAATTTGGAACAAACCCCTTTGAAGAACCTGCATGACATATTATTAATCGTTCACCTTTCCCTATAGGTGTTGACATTGTCCCCTGAAGTTACTCATCAGTCCATCCTTGTTTCAAACAATGCGCAGCATTGACCCAGGTCTCATCGAGCCAAATTATATTATAGAAATTCTCGTCTTTGATTTGGCGAAGAAAACGACACCTCCAGACAGCGACATCGCTTCTCTCCATAATCACTTTTCTGCCCGAAAATTTTCTCTACGTAAATCCTAAACCTATTAGCACGTTTCTAAACGAAGACAGACTCCCATTAAACAGCTCTTCATTTTCCAACGATGATAAGAGTTTTTTTTCAAAGTGGGATATTCTTTTCTTATGTAATATTGATATACATGTCTTCGTATAGCGTCTTCTTGAAAAGTGTCAAGTTTTGTCACAGTTTTCTCCCGTTTTCTCTGTTTGCCTGGAGTTGAAAGTTGGCTATTACTGTCATCTTGTATTTCTTTCAATTCTCAACCACCACATCAACTAAACTGAAAGCTGGAAGTTTCCCTTACCCTTAGTGTGCGTATAACGGTTCAGTTTTCCTGGAAGCGTGTGCTATTTGTGGACATAAAGGAGAGGCCGAGACGCTGGGGTTGACGGTAGCGCGCGAATAAAATGGGTCCACTAAGTTCTGACTCTACTTCCGCCGCAGAGCGCCGCGCACTGCTCTCTGTGAAATTCACTTTATATATTAATCCATTGTAGTATTCCTATCACGTACAAGGTGTAAGTTGTATATGTCTTCTACACTTAGTTATCTAAAGAGAGCGTCACGCAAATCTCATTCATGTACAACTTTTAACAACCGAGTTAACAGGACATTAGAAAAAAATTAATAACGTCGTTAATTTTAATCGTAGGAATCTCAATTTTTGATATATTGTACTAAAGAAGGTGGACTACCTTGTCTACAAGAAATGTTTTTCCGATGCTTAACCTCTGAGTTCTTACGTAATAAACATGATAAACCCTAAATTTTTAATTCAAATTCGTGAATTTTTTATTTAACTCTCAATGTAAATTAATTGAAAAAAGATTTAAAAAATTAGAAAAGATTGTTAAAAACGTCTTTAATTGATGATTAAAATACAGTTCATTAGACGTTTCTAGCCCTGTATTTTACGTTTCCACGAGGTTATTAATTGGAATGTTTTTACTACAAACTCGGTCGCCGCGCGGCCGTTCCGCCAGTCACTTTCTTTCGTTAATCAGGGTATAGGCAGTACGTGAGGGTGAGTTTTCTCGTTTAACTAGTCTTCGGACCAGATCTAATATTTTCTTTTGGTCATGTACTTTCTGAAATTCGTTTGCGTAACCATGTCACTGTAAAGGTTGCTTGTGTAATCTGGTTGTTCTTGACAGCTGCCTCTCCATCCATCCGTCCCTTATCTGTTGTTCACGTATTGTCTTCCCGAATAACCTGTCAGTCTATGATGTGTGCTGTTGTGTTTGGTTCCTTTATTTAATCATAAATGTGCGTAATTGTTATTGTGTTCAATAGGCTAAAAATATACTAGTGATTCAGAAATCAGATAACAAGAGAAGTGATAAAGAAAAATGTATTTATTAGACTCAGCCTATCTCAGATTCATTGTGCTTACACTCTTGGAACTGATAACAATGCGATAGTGTAAATATCGTTTTATAAATACGAAAAACTTTAATAATAATTTGTTTATTTCATCCATCACACTACATTCTTCTATTTCTTCTGTCTTGAGTCCTAAAGTATCCAGTATCAAATATGGGTCGCCGTCATTCCTGTCTTGGAATAATAGTATCCAGGACAGTTCGACTGTTTTGCCTCATCATCATACCAGCGTGTTGCAGTTTGTCCTTTCGATCTTTTCTTCGTCAACGATTGATTGCATTGCACAATTATTTTGTTTCATGTTTTGTATTCGGTTCTTGCTAAGTGTCTCGCGTACTCCTGCGTCTGTCTTACTCCCCCTTTGATTCGTTTCTTCTTCTTCCTTTCAGTACTGGTCCAGTCATTCTTCTTCTTATGGCTTTCCTAGCTATTTTAATTTTATTCTCTAACCGCGTTGTAGGAGTCTATGGTTGAGAAATGTATGTGGATATTGTATAGTTAAGAAACCGAAGGTACAGCCCCGTACGGGATGTTGAGATATTTTTTGTTTGTGAACGTACGTTTACGTTTTAAATACGGCTATTTTTTTTCAACCTCCGGTGAGTTGGCAAACCTGGTTCTGTTGTCATAGCAACAATCTGATTGTTGATTAATGTTTTTGAGGCTTTGTTCTAACCTATAACCACTGGTTTTGTAGTTATCTTGTCTATTACTGTGGTGACGACAGTTTAATTATGGCAACTACAATTGAAATTGCCTCCAAGTAGAGGTGGGCTAAACTGTTATTTTAAAATACTAGGTATGAAAATACCGTTCCAAAAAAATAACAGGTACAAATACCTGTTATTATATACTATATATACATAACCTATATTATCCTTTGTAAGTAACTCGTTTCGAGTTTCCTGCAGGTCTCCTATATAATATCTTCAAATAAATATACTGCAAGTAGGTTTATTTTCACCTAGATAAACCTATTAATATATTAATAAACCTACTTGCAGTGTATTTATTTGAAGATATTATATAACCTATACTATATAATTTGTTATAAGAAATAAATTGAAACTAAAGGTATTAACAGTGTTACTTTACACTGTGACTTTATTAAACTATTACTGTTTAAAAGAAAATAAGAAACAAGAGAATTTATAGGCCTATCTCCCTTTGGTAATACCAATTTAAGTTTTTACTAGAAGTGAACAAACTAACATTGGTTAGACAAATCAGTTGCGAAACTCAAGGCAATGAAATAATTTAGAGTATACGTAATACCACAACAAATAATGAGAAAAAAACATCAGAAACATATAATAAAAACATAACAGTAAGCCACAAGAGTGAATAAACAAAATTTTACAAATAAAAATAATAAAAACAACTGTAATAAATAAATATAAATAAATAAATAAAAACTTATAAGTAATAAGCAACAACAAAAGTAAATTAAATACATTACATACCTGGAAATCTTCAGATCCATTCACCAGTGTACACAGAATATACAAGTCATGAACTAATCTTTGTCACACCTATTCACATTACAATTTGCTTCACTCATATAACACATTATAGGTAAAATTAAACTACTGAATGGTTTTTAAAATACTAGAATTTCAGTTATTCAGACACTATTTCAAATTTGTATTTAAAAATATCAGCTGTTGCACTTTCCTCGAAGTTAATCGTGTTCTTCGTTCAGATAAAATTATTCCTGCCCTGGAAAATATCCTTTCACAGGGAACGGATGTTGCAACCATGTTACATCTAGTTCTAACCAAATGTGCAAGATTAGGGTATACACGTTGGTGATCTTTCCACCACAGTAAGGGATTTTCGCTTCCCTCTATTGGTGTGTCTTGAAGATATTTATCTACTTCTTGTATAGCCATTGATAAAGATGTCCCTATTTGTTTAACTTTGCTTATCTGGTTTTTATAATGGTCCCAAATTGAAACTGTTTCCTCCTCTGTTATGTTAGGTTGTAGATTTACTTTGGTTTCAATGCTTGTATTGGTTCTTGAATTTTTTGTAATTTGTGAAGATACTAGTTCAGCTGCATATTTTTTTGTATTTTCTAGAGAAGTATTGTCTTCAAAAAAGTAGTGTTTGTACCTGGGGTCAAGCATCATGCAAAGTGAAATTGTTTTGCTTTTTTCCAAATTAACAAACCTTACAGAAATTCCTTCTAGAAGTTTAAGTGCAATTTCTCTGACAAGTGGTTTAGTTAATTTCACACTTACCTTTTGTATTGATAATTTTAATCCTTGGGTTATAGGTATTATCTGGCTGGCGGTGATATATTTCTCTCCACTCATTCCTTTTGTTACCTTCTCACAAGGTCGCAGAATAGCACACAGTTCTTTACAAATTCCCCATTCTTCAGCTGTTAATGTTTCTATGTCTGTTGTTAGTAATGCCAGAGAGTGTTTTACAGCATCTTCCAGTTCAACAAATCGTTTAAGCATATAGTAAACAGAATTCCAGCGTGTTACAACATCTTGCAGAAGTTTTTTAGGTTGCTGAACACCTATCTGTTCTTGATATTTTGTGATTTTAAATGTGCAATATTACTTCTCTTAAAAAATGTTACAATTGTTTTTACTTTTTTGGTTATGTCATTTACAATTAACAGGCTGTCTTGAACAATTAAATTTAATGTGTGAGCATAACATCCAAAATGCTTCCACTTAAGTATGCTTTGTATAGCACTAGTAATATTTATGGCATTATCAGTAATAACAATTGAAATTTTTCCAGACAAGTCCCATTCATTTATAATACGCAAAATTTCATCTGCTAGATTTTGAGATGTTTTATTTATTTTGATAACTGAACAGTCTAATAGTATATGTTTCATTTCAAAATCCTGATTAATGTAATGTGCAGTAATTGCATTAAAAGTTTCATTTGTTGAAGAAGACCATGTGTCAGTTGTTAAGCAAACACTTGGTGCATCTTTTTTAATAGATTCTTTCATTTCATTTACCTTTGTTTCATAATAAGCTGGTAACAGTGTGTTAGCAAAATACTTTCTAGAAGGAATTTGATAACTAGGGGCACAAGTATTCATCAAATTTCGGTAACCTATGTCTTCAGCAACTGTAAATGGTTGAAGATTCCAAATAAAAAGTTTCATTATGGCCTCATCAATTTTGTTTTTATCAGATACTGCTAATTTTTTGGGTATGTAAGTTGATATTGACATTTGTTTTTTACTTGTTGGAACAGGCGACTGAAATGAAGATGGTTGATTTTGGAAGGTGTCAGTAGCTCTTGAAGTGGTTGGTCTCTCTGGATTAAAAAAATGGGAGGAAGATTCTACTACTAAGTTTTCTTGCACATCTGGTCCTATTTACAATATATCACCTGAAGAAGTTTCTGTTCTTGGCAAAGATTGCACAGCAGTTTGGGTGGATATAGTAGGAAGAGCAACTGTTGGATGCCTTCTTTGTAAATGTTTTTTTAAATTACTAACTGTACTTTTATATGATAGTTTTGTTTTGCAAATGTTGCACAATGCAACACAGTTACCGACTGATCCAAAAAAGCTCCACACATCACTTGTTTTCCTTCTTCGATCCATGTCACCAATTCGTCAATAATTCGTTATTTCAAAACTTACCAAGTTGGTGATTAGTATAATATATAATTTATTAGCATATAATCGGTATTATATATCTGCGTATCACACGAGAATAAATGTAACATCAGGAGAATTTTTTCCTTTATTAAAAACAGCTCCGTCTCATTTATTCTGTAAATTAAATTTTTATTATTTAATTTACAATTTAAATCGTCACATACTCCGCCGCTTAAAATTGACATGCGGGGATTTTAATAAGGAGAATTCGAAAGTAAGGTACTGGGAGTATGCTTGGGGATTACCGTGTGAAATTTACTTAGTACTCGTTTTCTTTTCTTCCGTGAACTTCCCTTTATCTCGTTTCTTAAAGGCTACCTTAATTGTATTTCTTACTACTAATTTCCCGCAACTTCACAATATCGTGGCCCGACTGATTACATTTGCATACTCTAACTCTATTAGTTAGGTTTCTGCACTTTCTTTAACCCTTGTAAAGAACTCTTTCAGTGCGGGGCCGTTGTGACTTTGTTACGTTTCTTATCTCTATCTCTTAATACTACTAAGGTAATCTAAAGTCGATCCCATACTCGACCTTAGATCCTTTCTTAACTCTAATTGCTTATTCTACTGAGACAAGCGGAATTTCACGAAGGGGAATCTTTATTTACTTTTAAACGATCAGCAGTTACAAACTATGCAAGAGAGGTCAAACACTTTACACAGGTGCATTGTATTATACACAGGGGTGGTGGCTATTGTTTACCACTTTAGGATTTCATAACAATTGGGGTCACTTCCTAATGCGCCACGCTGCTTATATGTGTCACGATCCTTACAAACCCCTTTATACAAAACAACAGCAGAGTGGCGCATATTATAACGTGTCGGCTACGTTATAATCCAGGGAACCCGTTATAATTGACTCTAGCCAATTATACAGGCTGCCTACGTTGTAACAAACTGAAAGATCAAACACAACACTAAGAATAATTAAAATTACTCTAATAACAGGAAACAAGGGGAGGGAATTTAGCTGATTTATGCACTCACTTTAGTATGTAACAAGATGACATCTCTTTATTAACATATGATACCTAACACATTACATATAAAAAATTTACTCATACAGAAATTGTAAAGGGGTTTTCTGTCAAAACAAATGATCACACAGATCATGTATTTTACCTCGGATCCGAGTCTCTTTTAATCTAGTCAAGAAGTTTCAAATTTACTTTACTTATTAAGAAGGTTGCATTGTTACTTAAACACCATTTGAAGAATGGTTTTATTAATTAAGCGATTCAAAGTTATATCTCAAGAGTAATGTTACAACGTATGATTTCAGAAATTACTGGTTACATCATTCTGAAACTTAATGCTTAGAGATTGTCTTTTAAAAGTATTTGGCATTTATAAATACTTATATTTTAAATATACATAATTCACGGAAGACGAGCTTCCGAGTCACCTCTTAGATAAGCTTTATCTGTCCATGTCCTGGGGCGTGAATCTTCGGTACTCTCTTAGTCGAGGGTTGTCATCGGGGTAGGGTTTCCAGTGGATGTCCTCTGAGTGAATTAATGAGGAGATGGATGTTATGTTGCGTGAAGTCGTCCTGATCCTCGGCGGTAATGGTAAGTGTTGTTTAGGATTTAGTCGTCACTATCCACAGTTATGCACATCACATATTTAATGGGACCGTAGTACTGGAGTTTGCATCTTCTTTTCACATTATGTAGGAATTACTTTACTCGAACCATATTTGATCGTTAGTTTTAATTAACATGAGATGTCACCTTATACACTAGTTTTCCTTTTTCACATCTTTGTTTAACAAATTACTCACTACATCTTCGTTATTTATAACTAGCTCTCCACGCTTTTAGTGGAAGCTAACACTCAATTAAAAATAAAAATAAAACATTTTGTGAAGAGCCCTCGCTTGGAGGTGTTTACAGTTTGAAAGCCGCATTATAAGTCCTGCATTGTTACAACAGGAAAATTGCAACGACGCGGAGTGAATACTCCGCCATAATATAGTTCCAACTCTTTATTAATAATACAGTCTTACAGTTTGACAAAATAAACTATCGAGACTTATCTTGTCTACAGGAATTATTACAACTACTACTTGTGACTTTAAATTATTAATTATTTACATTATGATTTAGAGGTATTTCTTATTTAATGCCGGGTCGGTATGCAAGTTGGATCCGGAATACACAGGTCATAGCATGATAAATTTACTAAAGGGTTAACAGTATTATTTTTAACTTTTACTTTCACAGTTTTAATTACTTATTTTAGTTAGATTTTCTTAATTGATTCTCATTACTATTATGAGTTAGTTCAGGGGTATTTGGTTTAATAGTGCGATTTAATGTTTTTACTAACTTCCCGTTTTATATTTTTATTATTAATTTTTTATTATTTAATTTACAATTTAAATCGTCACACTACTGTTCCTCTGATACGCTTAGTATTTGTAATACGCGTTGTTCCTTATGTATCGGTGATACCACTAGTATTTGAAATACCTAGTATTTTAAATACGCGTTACTGGCTGTTCCTTGCGTACCAGCGATATTTTTGTACGCCTAATATTTGGCCTTGGCGTATTCGTTTACGTGATACATGCGTACTTTTTGTGTGTATGTGTCTGTGTAGGTGCGTAGGGGGTGTGCCTCGACTCGGAACAGCGAGGGGGGCGTGTCTCGACTTGGAACAGCGTCGCCGCGAATAACAGGTATTTCAACTTTTCAGTCACTGTTACATCCGTTCCACAAAAATATCGTTCCAAAACACCTGTTACAGGTATATCGGCCCACCTCTACCTCCAAGTGTGAGATTCTGTCTGTTATTAGATTTCTTCAAGCTGAAGGTCATAGTGTTTGACACTATTTTCCTGAAATTTCTAGGTCTGCTTTTTATGATATTCTTACTCAGAAGCTTGGGTGTAGGAAACTCTGTTCGGTGGGTACGACCTTAACGCACGACCTCACGCAGCTGCACTCACACAAAACCTGCTTCATGAATTTGGTTGGGAAGTCCTTGATCACCCACCTTATAGCCCAGACTTGGCATAAAGGGACTACCATTTGTTCACTGACTTGAAAAGTGGCTAGGTGGGCAGCGGTTTGACTCCAATGATGAGTTGTTCACTGACTTGAAAAGTGGCTAGGTGGGCAGCGGTTTGACTCCAATGATGAGTTAAAGTCCAGTGTGACAGATTGGCTGACTACTCAGGAGCGAACTTTCTACAACATGAGCAGAGAAAAGTTGGTGCCTCGCTATGATAAGTGCCTCAACAATGGTGGTGACTATGTAGAAAAGTAGTTTGCATATATATGAAACTTTTGTATAAGTATAATAAAATTATTGATGTCGTTCATGTGTCTGTTTATTGGTCTATGGGAGGTTGAAAAACAAATAGCACTCGTGTCTTACCTATACTCTTCTGTCTGTTTTTATTCCCTTAATTTCTTCGTTCAAATGTGTTTTTATTTATTCAAATATACACATTTTATTGTTACCAGTCGTAATATCTCGGACTTTGGAGACGTTACTTCTATCTTGGTTAAATTTATTTTCAAAGGTATCATACTTTTTAAATCCGTTTCATCTCTACCAACTGGTCACGTCAGTACTGAAACAAAGTGTATCCTTCAATATCTGAAACAAACCTCATAGTCAGTATCCAACATATTTGTACCTTCAATTAATTAATCCCTGGATTTTGTTGTCCATGACGTGTCCGTTGATAAATTAACTGTAGGGCTATATATAACACTCGGATTACCTATAAATATACAAACACACAAAAACGCATAGAAACAACACCCTAAACGAACAGACAATTTAAATCACACATACTATTTGAACATATTACACACACAACATCGATCTTTTGAATGACGGTGCCGTTACCAAAAGCAGGACGGACAGCGCTCCTAGCGGAAGCCTCTAACGAAGCTCTAACGGAGCGAAAACTAGTTTAGGCTATCAGGTATAAGTTTATCATTTTTAATTAATAACAAATTAGTGATCCGAGTCGGTAGTGTTTTATATATATATATATAATTAATTCAATTAATGAATTTCAATGCCAACCGTTTCAAAAGCATCAATGAAATCTCAAAATGGCAAATACTGAAAACCGAGATGCTGGAACATCTACGCAATCTATGAAAACATATTGTAATAAGAGTAAAAGTTCAATGCATTAATCAGACTTGCATTCATGAACCGACAGCGAAGCTGAAGTTACAGTTACAACTAATTAAAACCAATCTGCTAACGGTACGCATAAAAAGACAGTCGACTACAATTAGTAAACAATAGCAATAATATGAAGCATACTGCTTCCTGAGTTGCACGACTCGCTCTTATTCTGAACGAAATGCACTTATTATTAAATAAATTTTGATGTTAGAGAAATTTCAATTATCAGAAAAATTACAAAATTCCGATTAGCTTACTAGTTTTTGTTTAGTAAAGTAACAGATGTAGTAGACCAATCACACAATAAACGCTAAATTTTCCAAACAATCGGATTTGTGTTAAAGTCCCTACAGATTATGGTCGGTTGGATTTTCACGATTTTTTCAAATATTTTATCCCGTTTTTGGCCTCTGGGTTTACAAAGTTATCCCACATGGAATTTGTAGTTTTATCAAACCTTTGCCCCCCTACTTTTCGGATACTGACGTTTCAAAATTTAAAGTTTCCAAAAAATTAACACTACCTTCGGATGTTATTAAATTTCATTTCAATTTGATATTCCACATGAATTTGTACAATTTTAGCAAAATTTTCGTTTACTTTTTATTTCCCGGTGTCCAAAAGTTTAAAAATTTTCAATAATTACTACTATACTCATATTTTGGTTAAAATGTTTTTCAATTGATAACCCATGTGAACGTCTGTGATTTTTCCAAAATTTTAGCCCCTTCAATTTTTTCACCCGCTCCCTCGATTTTTGGGGGATCTATCTCAAAAACACATTCCAAAAGAGAACTTCCTTCGCTCATTCAACAGTACATTACAGCGTGTTCTCAACTCTTAAAAATCAATATTATGGCAGTCATAATGTCAAGTGTGTAAACATACAAGAAAACACAATTTCCGAAAATCCACCAATCTTTCTGCACGTTGTAATCGAAACAATGGTATGATTGATTCATTCAAGAACCTTGCAACATAAAACAAAAGCAATATCCTAAAATATAGTAAAAATGAGTGTTAACACCCGTTAAACATGCAGAAAGGCAGTCAAATATGCTAAGTATTCTAACATTATAAGTTACATGTGTCAGTTTTAAGAAGAGTTACACTAGAGGTAGAATAGAACAGATAAAAATCTAATTTCCAAGGAAGGGCCACAAGTAAGAGCTAGACTATAAGCAAAATAAGACAGAAAACTAAGGACTTTACCTGTTTAAGTAGAACTTAAGCTTGAACAAAATACTAACTACAACTATAATTTACAATTTTTGAGCAATCAAATAATTAAACCAAAGCGGCCATATGAAAGTAACTTGATAGTGGACTCTACTAGATCTCAGCAGTGCGATCACACAAAAGCCTACAGTGACTTTTACTTGTGAAAAACGTGGACGAAATCTAGACTCGTAGAAGTGTGAGAGGACAATTGCCCTGCTAGTTATGTCTGTAAATATCTACAATAAAATATTTTACCATGGTTACTAATTTAAAGTAAAACAGTCTCAAACATCTCAAATATTCTACAGCAAACATTTCAAATTGCAGAAATTACTCGACCAATCCGCGAACAACGTGTAGTCAAGCAGTAAATAATTCGACCAGAAAAAGAACGATCATCAACAAAATGTAAATTCTACACTTTCGAAGTTTTTAGAATTTAAAACGATGTCTAGCTACTTCATTCAGCTGCCGATCATGGTAATTAATATCATGACTACTTTCAGTACTTTAAGTGCTTGTTAATTATGGTTGAGTTTTACGAAATACAAATGTCCTTATCTGAACTACCAAATGTAGTTAGGTAAAAAAAAACGCACATTACTTTTATAACAAAAATCCATTTTACAAATAAAAATTACACAAAAATCCCTACTACATTTACTACCATACCGAGCATTCAGATGGAACATCAAACGAAGCGATTACAATTAAGAAACGTCTTAGCACATCATTAATTTCCAAAGTGGGAAGAAAACCACCTGCAACAGCCCCCTTCAGTTATTCAAACATCTTGCTTGAATTACAATTTCATCTTTATATTCCCCGTCAAGAGAGAACGCCACTAAACACATAATGAACTCTCGAAATCGTGTTTATCTGCGGAGATTTTAACTTTGAAACACGCCCCCCCTCACCCAACCATCTACTGCAACCACTAAAATTCGGAACCACCAGCCGCCACTGCTGTAATAATGGATACTACACAAGACATTAATAGAAAACATCAAACGAGTGAAATAATCAGGTATGTCTCAATTTTTGAAGATGAAGCAGGAAGGACCGCCAACGTAAACTTAACGAAAGATTTTTAGGATTTATAGAACTGGCCGATCAGAAGAAGAGATTTTAAACAGTCTTGAGGAGAATGTATTTGTTTACGTTAGTACAATGTTATTAGTTGCCAACGCTGTAAGAAGGTGTTAGTATTTAAGAGGGAACAATGGCATGAATTAATTAAGGGTAGTAGGGGCACGTAAAGGTTCTTGCGGGGGGGCCAGAAATAGAGTAACGCCACTGCGGTTTTTTTTTTATTAAAAATTATATAGACGCTGTTCTAGGGTTAAGGTAAAACTCGTTATTGAGGTTAGATTTTGTCGGGTGGATGAGCTGTTTTTGTACGTACATAATATGCAATAAAATGTTTTCCGTCGACCTCTATGACACCAGCGCGTAATAGGGCTTCCAAACACCAGGAAATAAGCACTTTATGCGAAACGCTTTTAATAAATTCTCTTCCCCACCCCGCCAACGATATCTCAAGCGCGGCGTTTTTTCAGTGTGCATCAGTTTGTGCACAAATCGCTGACGATTTCTCACAACCTCAGAGGTTCACTTCGTTTACATTAGCCTACATACCCCACCTCACGTTCTGACGAACCGACCGTTACACACGCGCAAAGTCATTGTATTATTAATACCGAGGAGACGGTTTCCGAAGTTTCCATTAACTTTCTGCACATTCCAAATCAAAAATATTTGTCTACGTTTGCACTTCATTTATTATCATTATCAGAATACCTTTGGGATGAGTTCTTATAATGCCTAAAACTTCACAACACAGTCCTAGCCACAAGCGTCTAACTGCGATTCGGGTGTCACAAGAACTCGCGTTATTGTTGCCCTGAAGATAATAAATTTTGTCGAAACGTCGATACAAAAATTGTAAATGTTTCAGTAAAGGTTAACTGAACTTCCAAACTTTTCACCATTAATGCGCTATTATTTTCAATTCTGTAAACATTTGGCACTTTCCCCATTGTAAAACGTCTTTTCCTTCTTCTTCTTCTTCTTCTTCTTCTTCTTCTTCTTCTTCTTCTTCTTCTTCTTCTTCTTCTTCTTCTTCTTCTTAACTCTTTCTGAACTACTATAGAACCAATTGTTTCTTGGTCGCCTTGTGCTTTGATATCTTCTTTGTTCTAGAATACCCAGATACCGTCAGTTGCATTTATATTCATTACAAATTTACAAATGTTCGCACGAAGCTAATTAGATAAACAAATTATTAGAAAAATTCTGCGAATGCTTCCTGCCCGAGAGGAACACGATGACCGTGAAGTTTTAGAAGAGAGGGTTCGGTATGGCTGACCAGGCTGAAGTGACGAACTTACTTTCAGGGTTAATACAAACACAAGCTTCTGCCTTTTTGTCGAGAGGCTCGATAACGGCTAGGAGAAGAAAACACTGGTAAAATATCACACTAGAGGATGGATCCCCCGTGTAGCGAGGGAAAACAGCCGTAGACCAAAGTCAGCCAACCGTGCCTATTAATGTGTCAGAAAATTTATGGGAGCCTTGGAAATGGCAGGATCACTTTGAAACAATTTTTAGAAATAGACCGGATAAGATTTAGTACATGGAATATTGTATCACTAACAAGAACGAAATCGGAATAATAATAGAGATAGAGACATATGCCTATCTCTCTCTACAAATACTAGATATATGTGAACTAAAAACGAAGGTAACGGAACTATAAACATAGATAAAGGACGTGTGCTAAGATACTCAGGCTCCCCGAGAGATAGCCGGACTGTAGAAGAAATGGAATTATAGTCAGTTGTGAAATATGCATGAAAGTGCAAGTGCAAGAAAAAACTGTACATTAAAGAATTCTAACAACTAGTATAAGTTTATAAGAAAATATAAGAATTAGGCGTATACTAATGTTGACCTACGTACCAGCACAGAACGACAAGGCAGACGGAGGCCCTATGATGACATACAAAAAAAAGCAGGGAAAATACAAACAAAAATCACCAAATAATAGTAATGAGAGATTGGAATGCTCATCTAGGCAACGAGGATACGGCGCTATGGGAAAATACGTACTAGAACGTGAGATAATGGATAGCTGACAATTGTATAACTAACCTGACCCTAATTAGAAACATATCGTTCAATCACAAAACAATTTATTAAATGACTTACGAGGGAGAAGACCTGTTACGTACAAGTTTGATTGACAATATAACATAAGATAACTTAACTTAAGATAACCTAAGTAACTTAAAAAACATAGTGAATGACATGAGAGTATTAAGAGGGCAAGTGCTGGTTACGGGACATAACCAGAGATAGTCCCAAACTGTAACGTAAGTAAACCAAGAAAAGGCAGAGTGATATATTACAAAAGAATCGAACTAGAAATCTCAGAGGACCCAGTCAAGAGGCAATAACTTGAAGACACCATAATGGAAATTTATAAAAACAAGAAGAGGAAACAGGAATCAGCAGCAATGGCCTCTGAAGTAAAGATAGAAAACATCAAAACAATCTAAAAGGCAACAGAAGAGGTAGGCCTATGTGTATTCATAATGGTAACAAGACAACTACAAAAAAGTTTGAAAGACATGTTCAGAGTGACAGGACTTACAATAAAACACTCATGTAACCATTAACAACCTTTTATTAGTGTTTTTCTTTTTTTTTTTAAATGTTGATTTAATCCTAGGTAAATATTATTCAGATTTTTACAAAAAAGTGTTTGTAATGGTGGAACAAAGAAGCAAAAATAATAATAAAAGAAGAAAGAAGCTAGGAAAACATAGCATTAAAGCTTCTAGTTAGTATACATATAGAACAAAAGAAATGAAGACGCAATGCAACGTTTCACCATGTACTAACTTTATAAATATATACCGTATTTTCTCGTGTATAATGCGCAATTTTTCCCCAGATTTTCTTCCAAAAAATGAGGGTGCGCAAAAAATGCCATGGCGCATGGCAGAGTTGGCAACGTCGCTTAAAACTGGGAGGCTCGAATCTAGTAATAGTAAAGTGAAATTTACCGCTAATTTAGTTAGAAGTTTTCATCCCTTCTCCACCAGTTATTTGATCACATCGTATGCTTATAACGGTACTCTTTTGTAGCATTCTGTTACTGCACTTGTTTGTTGTCGTTAGTCTGTTGTTTCTACAGTAGTTCATACCGGTATTGCGTGTATATATATACTTTAATATTTATAATTAAATTTACCTCAAGATGTTATTTTTTTCCCTTTTTTTGGAACATGTTTCGGGTACTATCTTGTACCCATCCTTGTTCCAAAAAAGGAAAAAAATAACATCTTGAGGTAAATTTAATTATAAATATTAAAGTATCATATACATCAAGAAACGGACAGTAGCAGAAAGTGACTAAATATATATATATATATAATACCGAAGAGACAGATTCCATATTCATAATTAGTGTGCCGGGGTTTGAATTTTCCCGGCGTGATTTGAACTTCGGTGCCGCCAAGGCTTGGCCGCTGGACGAGACAGCTAACGCAATTAGTAAGGCTGTGTCTGCCCCACATCGACGCGATCTAGTAAGCCGCCAACCGTCACAGCTGATGCGGCCGAAGGTTATGTTCGACAATTCGAAACAAGTTGAATTTCTACACCATGTGGATTCGCAGAATACGTAGTCCTTTCTCATTTCGTCTCCAACCTTCTGACAGGGTGCTTTGTGGTCTGACGGCAGGGCGACGTACGTGTTCAGCTTTGAATATGATTTCGTAAAATTCTAAAGCGTCTCAGGTGAGAATTAATTATTTTATTCAAGGTTAAGCTCGATGTTAAATTAATAATGGGTTATGTGTGTTGCGTTTGTGTATGTGTGTGATCTCCACATGTGTGTGTGACCGTTGTAAAGTCTACTGTAAAAGGGAATCACACGTTACTTCCGGTCTACTTTGCATTTAACCATAAATGAATTTAAAAGTAAATGTTACCATTATACAGTAACGGTTCATTATCATATGCCTTGTTATTAAAAAATTAATAAGAGCAACTAGAATGTAAAAAAGAATAATTGTGACACTGTGGGTAGTGTGTGTGTTCCGAGGCGAGAAAGTGTAAGGGGTAGCTGTGTTTTCTGACGGCCAACTACAAATAAAAAATGTTACAGGGTCCCCGTACAGCCGGGAGAGAGGGGAATCCGGAGATGGTGACATCTACAACTGTCACCATCTGCAGAGCAGTGCATCCGGATGCTCCCCAACGCGTCAGGCCCTGAACCACTTCTCCTGCATCACACCAAGGGACAGCTGCCCAGAATTAGATGAGCTCGAGCTTCGGAACTCTTCGGGAACTATCACCAATACTCATCGCCACGGCTCTACCTGGTATCATTCCAGTTCTTCAAAGTACAGGTGGGAGCTTTCCAGTTACTAAACACTAAACAAAAACCCCACCCCTCTTTTTTTAAATCAAGAGTAATGGACGTTATATGTAAATGTAAAGACCTGCTCTACACAAGGGGTATCAGAAGCCCAGGTGTTTCTAAAATTAATATTGTAACCAATCTTTGTAAATTTAAATTATGATAAAAAATGACCCATATTAGAACGCACTTTTGAGGGATTAAATCAAAATGTTATAAAAAAAAATACACTAATAAAAGGTTGTTAATGGTTACATGAGTGTTTTATTGCAAGTCCTGTCACTCTGGGCTCCAGCACATTTTTCGCTCCGTCTAGGCCAAGTGGTCTAGTTTCTATATTTTACGTAACGCCCTAAGTGGCAGTAACAAATGGTAGCAGAGCGTGGTTAACATCTATGTGTGCTGACCTGAAGGTGGCAGGACTTGCAATTTGGGAGTTGACATAATTTTTCTGGGTCGGCAAGGGAGGTGGCGTATTGATATATATTATAACGTTAAGTATTTGTGAACCCCATGATCTTGTGAGCCATTTATTTAATAAATGTTAACGCCGTTTATTAGCAACATTACTTACGCTTTAAAATTATGACAGATGTAACCGTAATAATAATAACACAAGGTGAAATTGTTTAGAATTATTTAAAAATGTATTAATTAAAAATGTTCTATTCTTTTCCGATTTCAACTATCATTATTATTCGCATGTGTGGAGCCGTAGTACACTTATTGTTATTAACATATAAATAAATCCTCGTATTACGCATAGCACGTAATATACACTCTTATACTACAATAAACATTTGTTATTATATAACTCTACTCGGTCGTCGTAGGTACAGTGGAAACAAAATAAGTACAAGACACCAATTTAGTCACTAATCACCAGCTTTAATTTTTACAGTTAAAGAGTTCGTAATTAACAACACAGGCTCTACAACAAATCAAATGAAAATTGTTCACACGCAATAAAATGTCCACTAATATTAAAACTCAATTGTATTACAATATACCGTCCGATTATAAAACACACCACTTAAATAATTACCACTTGAACGCGCACAGTAATATCGCTACTGTAACTCTCGAACCGCACTATCCAAAATCGCAACTGATACTGAAAACTAAGGCCGCTGCCGCCATGTATTTATAACCCCGCTCACAAACCAGAAGCTTCCAAACTGCGTCTTAGCGGTCGTGTGAACTACGTAATTAACTGCGGCCTTGACACAGTCCGCGCGGCTGGCGCCTTCGAGAAACTTCTCGTATATGCGTCTACAAGCACGTACGCCACACGCGTTACATCGAGTTTCTTCTGGCACATTCGACAAACACGTAGATTGTTCTGTGATGCCGTAACACTTCCCCCTCCTTAAGCCTGTTCGTCCCGAACTGGCAAACCGTCTCCGAATTAAAACTCGACCAGGCGATCTACGTGGACGTCCTTGCGAAGGATAATTCTCCCGTTCTTCGAATTCAGTCTTGTGTGATCGGAACATCACGTTCCCAGGAATGCGAGTCTTTCGCGCAACCACTAGTTTCGCTGGAATCACTCCCGTTGCGTCATGTACTGATGACCTAAATATCACTGGCTGATCCATGTTTGTTTGGTTCTCGTCAACAACCTATTTTGTAACCTCATCTTCAGCCACTTTACCCTCGGCCGCTTCTATCAGCTCAGGAACAAGCAAGAGCTTTGTCTCGATACCCATAGTTGGCTTTCCAATCACTTCTTTTGTCGTTACGCTTATTTGTATTTCCTCTGCTAGTTCTTCCTCCATTTCCGCTTGCAATAGGGAGGGTTCCTCTTGACCAGACCGATTGACTTTTTCTTCGAATAATGCCACTCCCTTAATCGATGGTTGGTAGACCCTGTCATTTTAGCCATGTAAAGCTTTATCTTCTCTCGGCCAACCTTCAGGACATTCTCTCTTAAGTCCACAACGAATCCGTAGGCATTCATAATGTCCGTGCCAAGAATCACTTCATCGACAATGTCTGCAACGAGCATTTGGTGGCTAAACTCGAAAAGACCCAGGCGTACACGTACGTCTACCTTTCCTAGCACCTTGACGGGGCTTCCAGTCACAATCTGTATAGTACAAGAGCTAATTAGAGGCTGCCGGTTGCTGACAAAGTCAGGGCGCACAATGGACACTGTTGCGCCCGTGTCAACTGTAAATGATGTTGGTTTACCTTCCGCAAATCCATTAACAATCAAGTTTCCACTGGTCTTATGTAGCATGGAAACTGTGTGCTGTTCTGGGGCTTTACTTCTCCAATTAGTGCGATCACTCTCTTCTCTCGGTATCTTTTTCTCCCAACAGTCTACCTGTAGATGACCACGTTTTCCACAGTTGTAACATTTCGGTCTTCTGTCTTTTTCAAATCGTTGCGACTCTCTTGAACTTTTGAATTGTTTGTCCGACAACATTGTTTTTCTGCACCCATCGAAACGGCAATGTGATACAGTGATCTTCTGACTGCAATGTGATGGCAAAAAACCATTAATGTAGCGGGACGCTGACTTGGCAGCTTCAAACTCTAGGGCGTGAACAAGAGCTTCTGAGCTATTTCGGTGTCTTGCCATTCGTAACACTTGCTGAAGTTCACAATCTCCGATGCCATCAATAAATGTCTGCACCGCAAACCTTATTCGGAAGTCTTCTGGTGCTTCAGGATAGGCCAATCTAATCAATCTGTCGATACTTGCTTCAAACTCTTGAAGACTCTCCCCGGAACGTTGTCGTCTTGTTCTCAACTGAGCGTAGTACACCTCTCGCAAATGTTTATCACCATACCGTAATTCTAGAGCTTTTATCAACTCGGCATTGATGTTCTGGCTGTCAGGTGGCACTTTCTGTAGTAGTTCTGCCGCGGGTCCTTTTCATGCGAGAACGAGTGAGACAGCCTTGTCTTTCTCTGTCCAATTATTTGCGCATACAGCAGCTTCAAATTGGCGGAGGTACGTTGCCCAATGACTGCTTCCGTCAAAGGTTGGAGCTTTGACTGAACTGTCCCTACTGCAGGCAAATTGACTTTCTCTATTAACTTATTTTCTGCGTCTTTTTCTGTCTTTATCATTGGTACAGTTTGTTCAGAAATTTGTTTTGGTTGAATCTTCATGCACTGTTCAACTTCAATTTTAATTTGTTCTCTTATGTTTGCCATTGAGTTTTCTACTGCAGATATTTTTGTTGACATAACTTCTTCCACAGTCAAGACAGATTTTTCTACTTCAGCTATTTTATTTGACATGGATTCTTCTACGTCAGATATTCTGGTAATCTGATTATTGAGCTCACCTCGTAATTCACCTACGTCACCACGTAGGAGACCCGATTCTGCGGTAGTATGTTCTTGCATCTGCTTTTGTTAATGAATTAACGCTTTGATGTCACCTGCTTCACGTTTACATTCTTCTGCCTCCTGCTTACGTTCCTCTTTTGGTCTTTCTTCTGTTTCTAGCATTAGTGCTTTCTGACGTTCCTCAGCCTCTTCTCTTTCTTGTCTTCGTTCTTCTTTTGTCTCTTCCGCCTCCTGTCTGCGTTTCTCATCCTGTCGTTTTTCTATTTCTTCCTGTGTCTGCCGCAGCAGTGTTTGTAAAGCTTCCATTATCTGGCTGGGATCCATGTTTCCGATTAATCACGAATTACACTTGTCTTGTACAAAGTGCCCACTGTTTCCACTGTTAACCGTTCTATCCCAGTTCTGACACCACTGTTACGACGTAATTACTCGATCGTCGTAGGTACAGTGGAAACAAAATAAGTACAAGGCACCAATTTAGTCACTAATCACCAGCTTTATTTTTTACAGTTAAACAGTTCGTAATTAACAACACAGTCTCTACAACAAATCAAATGAAAATTGTTCACACGCAATAAAATGTCCACTAATATTAAAACTCAATTGTATTACAATATACCGTCCGATTATAAAACACACCACTTAAATAATTACCACTTGAACGCGCACAGTAATATCGCTACTATAACTCTCGAACCGCACTATCCAAAATAGCAACTGATACTGAAAACTAAGGCCGCTGCCGCCATGTATTTATAGTCCCGCTCACAAACCAGAAGCTTCCAAACTGCGTCTTAGCGGTCGTGTGAACTACGTAATTAACTGCGGCCTTGACACAGTCCGCGCGGCTGGCGCCTTCGAGAAACTTCTCGTATATGCGTCTACAAGCACGTACGCCACACGCGTTATATCGAGTTTCTTCTGGCACATTCGGCAAACACGTAGATTGTTCTGTGATGCCGTAACAATATTGCTCTCGACTTGTTCATTACTTTGATAACTATTAAATTATCTGATCTCTTTTTAATAATCTATTTTCTTTTTATTATATTGCATATGCATTTCTTTGTTTTTAAACAAAATTTATTATTTACTTTTAGATTAATTCAAATATCACAGATTAAATTATTTATTCAAAATTATACTTTCATATGTTTAAACATTACTCTAAACTACTATACAAATAAACATTTACATTTTCAAAAATCATTAATTCCACTTTGAATTATATTGTCTATCTTTTTACATAGATAATTGTCTTTACTTGAGTTTTTTGTTTTTACAAATACATGGTTTTGTTTCACCTTATTGTCGTAGTAATACTCAGCGTATCCTCTTCGGTCCTAGGTCCTTGGTCCTGGATGCCCCTCTGTAGTCGTGCAGTCCTGGAGCCCTGTGTCCTCGTCCTTCAGATCCTCTCCGTAGTCCGTTGCCTCGTTCCGTACGCTGGACTCTATTCCATGTACTTGGCTGCTCCCTCGTATTCCGTCACAGCCTCTGGCTGCAGGTGCTCTCACGATTGTGATGAGTAGTCGTGCAGAGCCTCCGGCTGCCGCTCTGGTTGATCGAAAATAAATTGTTGTCGTTGGGCAGAGCCTCCGGCTGCCGCTGTGGTTGATCGAAAATAAATTGTTGTCGTTGGGCAGAGCCTCCGGCTGCCACGGTAGTTGTACAAGAAAGAGAAATAAGTTGTTGCGTCTCGAGTATATACCCTAGGACGCAAAAATCATGTTTCGACAATCCTCTGCAAGTATCAGTCTGTCGTTGGCGTCCCTTTCTAAACACGATTATTTGCACACTTATTTCGCTTGTCTTCGCAACATATGAAGTCTTTTGCAAATTACCCGATATTCATCTTGTCGGTAATTTTTATGTGTTCACTGTGTATAAACAGTTTTTCCCTATCTTAATTAATATAAGTTTTATTTATACTTATTTTCACTATATTCGCACTTTTTATTATTTTCACACCATTTTTTGTACACATGTGCGTCTTTATTTTATACACACTGTGGCGTATTTGGTTTTGTGATATTATGCACACAGTCTTTACAATTTAAATTATTCATATAATTAATAGCGTTCATTTAGGGGTGAAGCTTTACAAGAATCAATTGGTCTCACACACACACGTAAAATACATGTGTACACACAGACACAGCGGCGTGGCGCGATCAACCTGTCCAAGCATGAAATTTGGTTGTTCCATTTACAGTTCAGATTGAAAGCTGAATTATTATTACTAACAATATGAATTTATATTTAATTTTATTAATTATCTTTATTAATTGTGCAGTGCACATATTACCCTATAGATTTGTACTGTAGCATTATATATATATATATAATATATAAATATATATATATAAATTATAATTTTAAAATGAAATGAGTTAAAAAAAAACATTTGTTACGGCTACTTAGGCCGTTACGTAAAATATAGAAACTAGACCACTTGGCCTAGACGGAGCGAAAAATGTGCTGGAGCCCAGAGTGACAGGACTTGCAATAAAACACTCATGTAACCATTAACAACCTTTTATTAGTGTTTTTTTTTATAACATTTTATTTTAATCCCTAAAAAATGGGTTCTAATATGATTCATTTTTTAACATAATTTAAATTTACAAAGTTTGGTTACAATATTAATTTTGGAAACACCTGGGCTTCTGATACCCCTTGTGTAGAGCAGGTCTTTACATTTACATAAAATGTCCATTACTCTTGATTTAAAAAAAAGAGGGGTGGGGTTTTTGTTTAGTGTTTAGTAACTGGAAAGCTCCCACCTGTACTTTGAAGAACTGGAATGATACCAGGTAGAGCCGTGGCGATGAGTATTGGTGATAGTTCCCGAAGAGTTCCGAAGCTCGAGCTCATCTCATTCTGGGCAGCTGTCCCTTGGTGTGTTGCAGGAGAAGTGGTTCAGGGCCTGACGGCGTTGGGGAGCATCCGGGTGCACTGCTCTGCAGATGGTGACAGTTGTAGATGTCACCATCTCCGGATTCCCCTCTCTCCCGGCTGTACGGGGACCTTGTAACATTTTTTATTTGTAGTTGGCCGTCAGAAAACACAGCTACCCCTTACACTTTCTCGCCTCGGAACACATACACTACCCACAGTGTCACAATTATTCTTTTTTACATTCTAGTTGCTCTTATTAATTTTTTAATAACAAGGCATAGGATAATGAACCGTTACTGTATAATGGTAACATTTACTTTTAAATTCATTTATGTTTAAATTCAAAGTAGACCGGAAGTAACGTGTGATTCCCTTTTACAGTAGACTTTACAACGATCACAGACACATGTGGAGATCACACACATACACAAACGCAACACACATAACCCATTATTAATTTAACATCGAGCTTAACCTTGAATAAAATAATTAATTCTCACCTGAGACGCTTTAGAATTTTACGAAATCATATTCAAAGCTGAACACGTACGTCGCCCTGCCGTCAGACCACAAAGCACCCTGTCAGAAGGTTGGAGACGAAATGAGAAAGGACTACGTATTCTGCGAATCCATATGATGTAGAAACTCAACTTGTTTCGAATTGTCGAACATAACCTTCGGCCGCATCAGCTGTGACGGTTGGCGGCTTACTAGGTCGCGTCGATGTGGGGCAGACACAGCCTTACTAATTGCGTTAGCTGTCTCGTCCAGCGGCCAAGCCTTGGCGGCACCGAAGTTCAAATCACGCCGGGAAAATTCAAACCCCGGCACATTAGTGGAAGACCATGTCATTGGTCAGTTCAAATTATCAGTAAAAAATATCGGTATGGAGAACCATACATGACTTCCATGTTCTAAGATTTATATTTAAAATCACATTCGAAATGAAATATTTCTATAGAAACTACGTCTTTCTACTTATTGCTTCAGCATTAACCACAGTACTGTGGTCACTAACGTATACCACCTCACGTTTTCGCACTCGATTTTCACCGATGATGGCAGTCGATGGCACTGCCGAAAAGTCTGGTTTTGCAGAAAACATTGAACTACGGCTAAATAGCCCGGGAAGCAATTTTAACAAAAAACTACTTCTTTGTTGCCGATAACGTAGTACACATATAAAAAATTCTGCCCTCCACCTTCAACTATAATTTTTAATAATAGAAAGTTACCCCCACCCCGTTCACATAACCTCTTCATTTATAGATATTTCATCTACGTTTCTACAGTGGATTACTATGAGCTTCTTATCAGGATACTTTATTTATAAAAATTAAGTACTTTACTCTTGTTAAATCATAAAATGTTTCAGGTAAACTACCCCTTTCTCTTAACCGAACTTCTCCAAAATCAACAGACCTTCCGTCCTCTGCAACTCAGGGAAGCATGCAAAAACATATTTGATTCCGTTTGAATGTGCGGCAGTTATCGTTCGTCATGGAAACATTTCTCTTGTTACAACATAAAATGTTGCAGGTAAACTACCCCTTTCCCTTAACTGATCTTCACCAAAATCAATAGACCTTGAGCTCTCTGCAACTCAGGACAGAGTGCAAAAAATTATTTGATTCTCATTGAATTTTCGGCAGTTATCGTTCGTCATAAAAAAATTACCCTTTTTAAAACATAAAACGTTGCTGATAAACTACCCCTTCCCTTAACCGATCTGAAACAAAATCAACAGACCTTGAATTCTCTTTAGTTCAAAAAGGTATGCAAAAACCTAGTTGATTCTGTTTGAATTTACGGCAGTTATCGTTCGTCATATAAAAAATAACCCTTGTTAAAACATAAAATGTTGCTGGTAAACTACCCCTTTCCGTTAACCGATCTTCACCAACACCAATAGGTATTGAGAACTCTACAATACAAAGCTGTATGCAAAACATCATTTGATTCTGTTTGAATTTGCGGCTGTTATCGTTTACTATGGAAAAAAATTATCCTTGAAAAAAAACCGTTGCTGGTAAACTACCCCTTTCCCTTAACCGATCTTCACCAAAAACGACAGGTCTTGGGTACTCTACAATTCAGGCTTGTATGCAAACAATTATTTGATTCTGTTTGAATTTGCGGCTGTTATCGTTTGCCATAGAAAACACCCTTGATAAAACATAAAACATTGCTGGTAAACTACCCTATTCCATTAACCGATCTTCACCAATAACAATAGGTCTTGAGAACTCTACAATTCAGGGCTGTATGCAAAACATTAGTTGATTCTCTTTGAATTTACGGCAGTTATCGTTCGTCACAGAAAAAATACCCTTGTTAAAACATAAAACGTTGCTGGTAATCTAACCCTTTCCCTTAACCTATCTTCACCAAAAACAATAGGTCTTTAGTACTCATCAAAACAGGGAGGTATGCAAAAACGTATTTGATTCTGTTTGAATTTGCGGCCCTTATCGTTTGCCATAGAAAATACCCTTTTAAAACATAAAACGTTGCAGGTAAACTACCCCTTTCCCTTAACCGATCTTCACCAACACCAATAGGTATTGAGAACTCTACAATACAGGGCTGTATGCAAAACATCATTTGATTCTGTTTGAATTTGCGGCTGTTATCGTTTACCATAGAAAAAGTAAAAAATTACCCTTGATAAAAAACCGTTGCTGGTAAACTACCCCTTTCCCTTAACCGATCTTCACCAAAAACAATAGGTCTTGAGAACTCTGCAACTCAGGGCTGTATGCAAAATATTATATGATTTTGTTTGAATTTGCGGCTGTTATCGTTTGCCATACAAAATACCCTTGTTAAAACATAAAACGTTGCTGGTAAACTACCCCTTTCCCTTAACCGAACTTTACCAAAATCAACAGATCTTGAGAACCCTACAATTCAGGGCTGTATGCGAAACATTATTTGATTCTGTTTGTATTTGCGGCTGTTATCGTTTGCCAAACAAACAAAATTACCCTTGATAAAAAAAACCGTTGCTGGTAAACTACCCCTTTCCCTCAACCGATCTTCACCAAAAACAATAGGTCGCGAGTACTCTACAAACCAGGGCTGTATGCAAAAAATTATTTGATTCTGTTTGAATTTGCGGCTATTATCGTTTGCCATAGAAAGAATCTACAGACACACACACAGACACACAGACACAAGACACACACACACACACACACACACACACACACACACACACACACTTTTCGAAAAATGACTTTTTTTCATGTTTTGAGTGTAGTACAATCATATTCTGCAATAATCTCGAACACGATTTTTTTTGCCATCACCATACTTCCATTTCTTAAGGAACATGGAAGTAAACATCGCAAAAGAAAAATGTAATCGCGCCGCATCGCGTAAATTTGGTGTAGCGGTATCTGATGTTTGGGAATTGACAAAGCAAGAATAAAAATTAAGTATTACTACCCATGATCGGCGATCTTTTTGTGGTAAAAAAGCTAAGTTTCCAGACGTAGAAAAACATTTAATCAAGTTTATAAAAGAAAAAAGGAGTGGGGCTTTCACCGTTATTACTGAAATGGTACAGAGTGAAATTAGGGAAATCGCTCAACGTCTAGAAATAGACAATACGCAATTTCGTGCCAGTCTGGTTCGTGTGTATTGTTTCTTCGCAGGCACGGTCTTTTGGTTCGAAGAACTACTCTCGCTCAACGTTTACCTCAAGAGTACAAAAATAAATCTATCGAGTTTCATCGAATTACTGTACAAACGAGGCATACGAACAATTGTGATTTGTGCAAATTGGGAATGCAGGTCATTTTCCTGTCTTGTGGGATGTGCCAATCGCTACGAGTATTGATGAAAAAGGTGAAAGATCTGTGTCAGTCAGATCGACAGGACACGCCAAACAAAGATGAACCGTTATACTATCGATTACAACCAACGGACTCAAGATACCTCCATTTGTGGTTCTAAAGAGAAAAACTTTGCCTAAAAAAATTTTCCAAGGGATATTGTAATCGTTCGCGTCCAGGAGAAAGGGTGGATCGAAGAAAAGTTTGTTTTAGTCTGGATTGATTCAGTTTGGAACCGAAGCCCTGGTTCTCTCTTAAAGAAGAAGAACTTGTTAGTTTTGGACAGTTTCTAAGCGCATTTTACGGACCAAGTAAAAGCAAGGCTACAAAATCTCTCTACAAAATACAAAATACACTTTTAAGTTATCTTTTAAGAGAGGGAGAGAGTGTGTGGAAGAGAGAGAGAGAGAGAGAGAGAGAGAGAGAGAGAGAGAGAGAGAGAGAGAGAGAGAGAGAGAGAGAGAGAGAGAGAGAGAAGATGCGACAATAGTACATCATTCTGTTAAATTGGAATACTTTGCTTAAGTAATCGTAATTAAATAAACCACAATTATAGTAAAACGATAAACATAATTGTAAAACATTACACAATTTAAAATAAATCCGTATATTGTATATTGTATGGATAATGTATACCGTATACTGTACGTTGTATACTTTAGACCCATATTGTGTACTAAATGCTGTATATTATAGTACTTTCTGTGTATTACCTCCTGTAAACAACTAATGTTTTGGTTACGAAAACGACTGAAGAATTTAAGAAGAATTGTCATTGCAACCAAGAATTGTCATTTGCCATTAGAGCGCATCATACCTTTCAGCAGCTCCCATCTGGAGCAGCAGCAGAAGAGAATCGTTCAATATTTCCTCTTCACCCGATCTGTTTCATTTAAAATATTTTCAGAATATACCCGTTATTATATCTGAACACATGGCCTAGAAATTTTGTTTTCCTTGTTTCTATTTTTTCGAACGTTTCCCTTTTACTGTCTTTAAAACATTAACGTACTGTATATTGCACGTTGTATACTGTAGGCCCATATTGTATACTGAATGTTGTAGGTTGTTTATTATACGTTCTGCACACATCATCTTCACCGTCGTAATCTGAAGGGATTAAACGAAAGATGGTTTGTTCCGGTCTCAAACAAACAAAGTCTAGAGTTGGTCACTCCAGCGCTTCTTCGGACGTCCCACACCTCTCCGTCCCTTCGGCTTATAGTTCCATAGTTGTTTGGGGATGCGACAGTCATCCATTCGGCAAAGCTGTTCCCACCAATTCAGCCGATATTCAGCAATCGTGTCGAGTAGTATACTCTTAATATTCAGTTCCTGCCGTATATCTGTGTTTCTTCTACGATCATGGAGAGTCAGGTGCCTGAGAAATCTCATTTCAGCCGCTTCGATACGACTGGCCTTGCCTTTCGTTGAAGTACGATTCTCAGACCCATAAAGAAGTGTGGGAAGGGGCATCACCTTGTAGAATTTTAGGCGTTTTTCTTTACTTGCTGACTTAAGGGTTCGCCTGATGGTCTCGCACATAAGGTTGAACTTATGCAACTTATTCACAACGCCGTTGCTTGTGTTATAAGACACACTGCAGTCCAAGATTCAAAATTGCTGACTTCTTCTGTTTTATATTTCTGTATTTTGTTTGGCAACTTCGTGGTTAATGTCACCTGGAATCGGTCCAATTCGACTTTGTGCTACATATAGCGTTGTAGGTCTACAAAGACTCGTCAGAAACACGAAAGCTTCTGTAGATAGTATTAGATATTAACAAATTTTCATCAGTACCGGTTTCGGCTGCATCAATTGTTCAACAGAAGATCAAGAAAAGTAACTATCTGTATGAAGCGCATACAGTAACAGGAGTAATTGTACTGGATATTTGTAATTCAAACAATCTTTAGGTAGTAAACACGTTAATGTACACTAGACGATTGCTGATGGGAATCGATGAAGAGTGTAGGCCTACAAGGATACACGAAAAACGAAGTGTATTCAGAAGTCTTAATAATTAATGGTTGTGATATTTACTAGGCTCAACTACGACGGTAATAGGCTACTGTATTAAATGGAAATGTTGAAGGTTGGGATGGCAGAGAAAGAATAAGTTGCCGAAGAACTGGATTTGAAAGATGCAGTAATTTAAATCAAAAGGCTCTCAATCCAGAAATATAAGAGCCGCCTTATTCAGAATCAGAGGGCAACTTCAGAACATGTCTATCCACCAGTCTCTGGATTGAGGTTCCAAGGAGAGCCGGGGGCGTATTTACGGGGGCGGGCGAACAGGACGGAGCCCCCTCCCAAGAGGGTCAAAAAAAGTTGACGAATTTTATTGTCTCTTAATTTTTAGGCTGTTTTATTATTTTTTCAACTGCCTACTCTAATATAATAATAACTCTTTTTTAAATATACAAACAGGTTTCGTATACAGCATTAGCGTATACATTTGAAATATGCCGTTGTGTATATTTCTTTTTGACATTTTTTGATACATTACTGGATCGGAATATATTTCTAATGTGTAGTAGCTTCTGTTTCCTGCTGCTATCCTTGCTTTGATTTCTTCGCTTGTTTCATTATTCTCTGTAATTGTGTTTCTGAGATATTTAAATTCTTGGTCCTCCTCATTGTGGTTGCCTTTCTTAAAGAGACGGCCCAAAAGCCCGGAAAATAATTTTACTGAAGTTTAATTTCTTGTTTAAAACTGTGATCCGTGGAGACGTTGTAACAATATATGCACAATGCACTATTGTATTAAACAAATTATAGTTAATCAGTTTTTAATATTTTAAGTGTTACTATTATATATTAAAATATAAGGAAAAATGAAAAATATAGGAAAATCAATTAAGTCAATAAGTGTCTTGTAAACAATGTTTCAATAACGCGTATTTTTATTGATTTATTAGCGTTTACTTTAATTGGATTGATTTCAGGACGTTATCACATTTTAGTTACATTAAAGATATTAACGTTGATTAGTCTTACCTTGTTTTTTATTTGTATGAAGCCGACTCGACCCCGGACCAAAACCAAATTCTAGATAAGACACTGACGAAAGAACATAAGTTAATATAAAGTTTTGAAAACTCGATCCCTATTGTTCTTCTGCAGTAAACACGACGTTGGTAACCGTAAAAAAAAACTAGAAAAGGATGAATGAAAGTGTAGCTACTGAAGACATGGCTTAAGCAAAATGACTGACATTGATTTTACACTCACGATTATTAAAGAAAACGAGCTTTAATTTGAAATACGTCTGCATTTATCTTTCTACGTATAACGGTAAGTTTGTAAACATAACAGGACGTTCGTTGGAAAGTAAGCCGACAAACAGATGCTATCACTTCCAAACGTTTGGCGTGGGAGCGCACACGAGGTGCGTTCGGGCGCGAGTGCACACATATCTTTCAAAAGCGGACTCTAACGCGTCGGACAACATTATTATTAACATGTTTTTATATATTTTTTTGACAGGAACGTAGCTTTTAGCGTAATACGTCGCGTTAATGATTTATTGACGCCCGATTTCACATATTTTTTGTTTTCGTTTTAATAAACAAGAACTCCTCGACTTCCAGATTATAATGTGGTTAACTTATTAGTTTGGGCTGGACGTCTTTCGTTTGTGGCTACCGTGCTTTTGCTTTACAAACAATTTGGTTGATTTATTTGGTTCGGGTAAATGCTTACGCCATCACCATCCCGCCCAATCGTGCAACTGGCGTTGCACAATGACGTAGGCCTATGCTATGCGTAATTGTCTTCCGCTTTTGTTAACGCCGTGGTAATACAAATTCGCGTGCCACTTTCAGGTTAATGGTAAATTATATACACATAAATCCTTTGTGGATGTAATTTGTAATACCAGAAATGTTGATTGTGTCTTAGTCCAGCTAACAGTTGACACCGCGTTGAACGTAGCTGCGGAATTTATCTGATGTTACGTCGAGTCAAGCGAGGCTCGTATCAATAAACAAGAAAACGAGTGTAACTGCTTCACGGATGTAATTCGCTGAGATACTGAGGGTATCAACGCAAGTGTTCGTTTTCGAAATATTACGACACCTGGCGGTTAATTGTTCCGGCGAGATGCAACTCCGACGACCTTGGTTATACGCGAACAAGGCCGAATTTTTATTCTCTTCAACTCCGTTTCGATACAATTTCACAATCGCAAAAGAGAAAGGCAAACACAGCCGTAAAAACGCAGCATACTCTCGTTTCCTGATCTTCGTCACCCGAGCGATCTTCGTCATCTTCGCATACTCCGTTACGGATAATTTGTTTTACACTGTAAACAATAAATTTTGGTCGGTTTAAAGCACAAAACGATTGCACAGGAAGATTATGAAAATGAAAAGTTTCATTATGCCAGTATTCCACACACACTTTGGCCCGCTAATGGACTTGATTAAAGCGGGTAGCTCGGTCACTGGTAGCCGTTAATACGAATTAAATTCAACATTGAAATTCTGTTTCAGATGAAATGGGCGTGCCGGGGACGACTAAATGCTGAAATGTTGATATGGTTCCTTCGATACCATGGGTGTGACAAATGTCTGGTTTATTCGACTGGAAGACTTGAGATTCTGTGAAATTCGTGTCCGGTAGAAAATTGAAAAACAACACTAGATAGGCCTACTTTCTGTTACACAGTTGTTGATCGATAACTATGAAATCAGTGACTTCAGTCTACAATAAAGGTACTTCATGAAGTGGATGTGACAAAACTGTCCATCACCATGTTTCTGTAGTTAATTCAGTACCTCTGTTAATTAGTTCTGAACGTATAAAATATTAGAACAATTCTTTTCTGTTCATAAGGTTTTGTAAGACAAGAGTATTTAAAAATCAAATTTGTTTTTCTGTAAGCGCTTACAAATTTTTTGTACAAGTTTGATATTTTCTTGACGTTATTGGTTTCTTCGTCAACATCTCGATATATATAGCTAAAAAAAGCTTGACATAGACAAATATATTTTGATTTATTTTCCATTCAGTACGGCTTGTCATGGCATGCCCCATCAGTAATGATGTAACGATTTCCATTTTTTAGCCCACGACTCCTTTAATGTCTGTATTTGTATTTTTATTTATGCCTTTATTGTGCATTAATATGATAAACATCCCGTTATCATATACGTAGAAGAAACCAGGAGCGTGTTTCCGGGGAGGGGACGAACGGGACCGGATCACCCTCCAGAGGGTTGAAAAAAGTTGACGAATTTTGTTAATTTCTTAATTTTTAGGCTCTTTTATTATTTTTTCATCTCTGTTTTTAGCTAGTAACTCTTTTTTAAATATAAAAATAGGTTCATTACACTACATCTACGTATACGTTTGAAATGTGAAATATAGGAAAATCAATCCATTCAGTATCTTCTAAACAATGTTTCAGTAACGCACGTTTTTATTATGTTATTACCGTTTACTTTAATGGGATTGATTTCAGAATGTTATCACACATTTTTCAACCAAGATAGTAATGTTGATTAGTCTTAACTTGTTTTTCTTGAAGCTGATTCGACCGGACCCCGGACCCCCCAAGGCCAAATTCTAGATACTCCACTGGAAGAAACCTGTTAAACTAACCTAAAACTGTTCGTATTCTCTCTCTGAAAGGTAACTGTGATGTACTTGCATCTTTTTCATTACTGCTCTGTAATTACTGTACTTTTTAAAGCGACAACTAATGTTTGGTTGCGAAAACGACTGCAGCCAGCATCAAGAAGTCTTTCTGCCTTGTCATTGCGACCAAATTTGTCATTAGAACGCATCATACCTTTTAACAGCTCCCATATCGAGCAGCAGCAGAAGAGAATCGTTCCTCTTCAGTCGATCTGTCCCCGTCTTCCCCACAAGATTCATAAAAAAAAAGTTTCAGAATAAACCAGTTAGCCTGTCTGAATACAAGGCCTAAAAATGTTATTTTAATTGTTTCCATTATTTTCAGCGTTTCTATTTTAGTTTCTTTAAAACTTTAACACTTGTTTTATTTCTATAAAACTTTTCTTTATTATCCTTCTCCACATCCACTAACTCCTTCCAGGCGGGCCTTCTCCTTCTTTCCCAAAGTAAAGGGTTCACTTCCTTTAAGTAAAGTACTCCAAACATAAGCTTCTGCAAAAAGTCTTCCTAAGTTTTATATTCATACGATTATTTTCGTGCAGTTTTGTTTTACTCTGGAAAGAATGCGCAGAAAGAGTTACCCTGCTTTTAACTTTGTCCCACTTACTTGCAGAACTGCTACCTGTCACGCTCCGGACGACAGTGGATTTCCAGTGTCTCCACCGTTATCAAATCTTAACGACGACGACGTTGGGACCACGATTTGTCGCGGTTTAGGACTTGATAACGGAGGAGACACTGAAAGGCCTCGTCCAGAGCATGACAGGTAACAGTTCAGCAAGTAAACGACAAAGTTGGAATTACAGAGACTGCTAATTCAAATAACAAGATGTATGCACTCTGCTTTCAGTTCCGAGTATTACAGTCTTCGTTAATCTATTGCCTCGGTAGCAAAACTGCTTCGTTTGTTCTGTTATCCAACTTCGTAAAGGATGTGTTGCACTACGTTACTTTACTAAGTAGACTACTAAGTAGTCTACTGTGACATAGTTAGTAGCAGCTACTACCATTCGCCTGCGAGTGAAAAACAGTAGCCAGAGAAGTTAGACGTGTTCTACTTTTGCGCTACTAAGTAGTCAGTAGCCAACCTTGAGAGCACGTAACTCACTAGCCACTACCTAGTAACGCCCTAGTGGCCCAGTGTGACAATGCAGTAGCCGTGAAGCAGCGTGTCCCTTGTCACCACGTGTTTGTCTCGGAGTCTGTTTTGGTTTTGTTGTTGTTATTTTGTGCCTTTTGAGTGTTCTATTTCCAGATTTACAATGAGTGATTTATTAAAGTTATCGGGTGATGAAATAATCCTTAATATACATAGAAAATATGATTGTTTGTGGGACATTACGCCCGTAGTGTATTTGAAACGCTATGCGAAATAACTGCTTTTCCTCGGTTGCTATGTGAGCTGGAACTTGCCCGATTACCATCAAAGTAAATGCTTCAAAAAATAAAATTAAAACACTCCTTGATGCTTATCGTAATGAACTGAATAAAATTTAAAAACTCTAAAAAAAGAAATTTAAAAAGTCTAAATTAAAACAAAAAAAAAGAGTAGTGCCGGGACGGTAGATGTATACAAACCAAATTTTGTTTGGTGACACTAAATCTAGCGATTCCTGAAACTTTGGTACGGTTAACCTCATGATATTTTGATACGATTGGGGGTCCTCAATTACCAGCTCTCTTATGAGTGTTGCTGAAGCACCCAGTTTATCCCTTCTACCTATCCATTCCCGTACCTACATTAATTTCTTTTTGTTCTTTATGTTATTAAGCAACTCCTTACAAAGCTCTCTAACACCAACCAGAAACAGGTTTCTCTAAGCCTCACGTCGCACACCCACAGATGACATTTTGCACAATTTTTTAACATCAAACCAATCTATGCAACCGTGTACTTTACTGTACTAGCCGCTATTAAATAGCGGCTACCTAAAACCAGTGTGACATAGAAATAGCCAGAAAATGCAGTAGCAGCTATTTAGTAGCGGCTAGCGAAATAGCGTAGCGTGACACAGGCCTAAGGCAGAATATACACTATTATAATATTATAGGTACTATTTGTGGTAATGCTGCGTCCATATGACGATGTCATTTTAATAACGAGATAATCTCACTGTCGCAGAGAACCTGTGCATTATTTACCTCAATAATGATGACCGCCATAGTAATGACTGTGTACTGTGTTGACGACACTAAAAATAACCTCTATACGTCACGTGTAAAGCATTTAGTCTTGATATTTTTCATACATCAGTCACGATAACACGATATAACAGTGCCTGTTGAATATACGTACAGACGAACTTGCTGACGAACGTAGATTTCTAAATCTGACACGCACGCTCCTTTTGACGATTTAGCGAAATTTTGCAATCAATTAGAAGTCTAATTAGCGTACAGAAGACGTCGTGAGTGTGCGTGCGTGCGTGCGTGCGAGCGAAAGGTAGTGTTCTCATGAATTACCCGAGAGGAACCGGTCATGTAACCTACCTCCTCCATCAGCAGCGGCAGCAGCAGCAGCAGAGGCAAAACATAGACTTCCCGTATGTAGTCATTAACTCTACACATATACGAAACAAATTGTTGCACGGCTGCTTTATGAGCGCTTTATCACGGCGTACATCAAGAAACCTCTATCTATTACATACGTTATATTAAAAAAAAAACACTTGAACATGAAAGATAATTGGATAACTTTCATGCTCATTGATTATACGTGTACACGCATATTATGGAGAAACATCACGTATAAATGTAAAATGTTTCTTGCAGATCTGATGTCATAAGGATCTATTGAAGGACATTTTGGTTAATTCTTAAATATATTTGTTAAGTTAATCTTGTTCATAGTGAAGTAATTTAATAATTTATAAGTACGTGATGTAATTTAAATATTATTCTGTATGAACGCATATGATGTGTGAATAATGTTTTGTAGCGTTTTCAGTTTTTCTACGTGGAATGTTTTACCTTCCATTTCAACACAACGTTATTCCGGTCAGTTTAAAATCGCAAAACCAAAACAGATACCCGGACTTAAGCTTGCCATAATTTTTGATTGACCAACCGGGCCACCTGATAGCGTGGGAGGGGAGGGGTGAGAAAGGAGGCAGAAATTAAAATACAAACATTACAGTGTTTATTACATTGCTATTTTTATTTTATTGGGTGTATATAATGTATAAATATAATACTGAATACATAATAAAAGTGTAAATAAAAGAAAATACTTTTTACAAACTCAAGTGGAGTACTTAATAAATGGTGTTCAATCAAAAAATTACTCACTATATTAAGAATTTGCAAGAAGTGTGTAACATAAACTTGTTTTTTTAAACCAGTCATATTTTTCACTTGAATGGACCTTCCCCGATATGTCCTTTTTGTTTTTTGTTTTACCAAAAAATTCGTTACAACTAAGTCCAAAATTTACTTTACACAGCACCAACGCACGCACTATTGACTCCTGCATTAAACCTCTGTCATCTGCCCAAGCGTTGTTCATCAATGAGAAGACTCTCTCACAGCCCTGGCTTACACCTTTATTTATACTTAGAACCTTCTGCTCTCTTCCTCTTTGCAGAAGTATTTGTGCGTCCAAATAGAGACTCTTTACTGCTGGAGTAAGGTGATTAGGGTACTCATTCCTTTGTAAAATTTCCCATAACGTCTTCCTATCTACCTTGTCGAAAGCCTTTTCAAAATCCACGAACGCAATATATGTCGCAAGGTTGACATAGTGATAAATTTTAAATAGTGACATTTATTTTGTATTAATTTTTGTGTTTTTTACTCGGTATTTTATTAATTTTTAACTGTTATTTAGTTGTCTTGATTGTTCATCATATTTTTTCACAGCCTACACTTTATATAATAACGAAACTTTCAACTTGTGAACTTACTTGCCTTTTCTTGTCGAACGCGTTTAGGCGTGGTGTTCGCCTTCGTCAGCTTTGAGGAGTCTGTCTCAAATCTGTCGGAGGCGAACACCACGCCGAAACGCGTTCGACAAGAAAAGACAAGTAAGTTCACAAGTTGAAAGTTTCATTATTATATAAAGTGTTATTTAGTGTTTTGCAGCAAGATGTCTACAGCAAATCGCCTATCACCAAGTCTGCTGTTTGATTACAGTCACACATTATAACATAAACCATACTGATGACACGGACAAACTACATATATTATTTTAGTAGTGCACCACGCAACTATGGAATGTGGTTACCACTAAGCCTAAGCCTCTCTTAACTCACTGAGACCAGCATTGAGTGCACTTAAGTCTAGCAAGACTACCCGTCCTGATATGGATTCGAACCCAAAACGTCCTGTTGAAAGCGAGCATGCTGTCACCGCGACAATAGGTAACACGTAACACGTAAGAATACTATGCAGAGTAAAATATGAAAGAAATATGTGGAACACGGATGTTGCAAAGGTCCTGTAGTGTGGTGAGGGAATCAGTAGGCCATGGAAGTTGGCATTTGACCTGTGCGCGTCTACCCGATGATTACAGTAAACACAACCTAGCCGTCGGCTCAAAGCTTATCAATCAACCGGTTACATATAATTCTGCAGTTATCAATCAATTCTTGACTGTAATTAGCTCTTGCGCTTCTTAACAGGTTTTCCTTCTATCCTATGTTTTTCCCTTTAGGCTTGTACAATTAGGCGACGTGCCCCGCAAAACGTAACGTTCGAACCGTGCCTCTTAGCTTTAGCACCGGTGATCTTTACAACCCCAAAATTACTTTTTTTTTCACGTCCAATTGACCGTATACGACAACTATTTTTCTATAATTTTAAGCGGGTAGTTACCTTTTATCCGACCCACGAATTAACTCGTGTTGTTTATGACTACCGCCCCCCTTTCCGAGTTCTTGTGAACACAGTAAATTTTGACAAAACGTTCGTACTGAAATTGCAAAGATCTCAGTAAGACAGCTCAGTACATGTAAAAACAGTTATTATTTTCTTAAGTCCTGGACTATGTATAGTGAAAAATATTACAGAAAAATAATTAAAATTAAAACTGATGTTCTATTTAAAATTAAAACTTTAAACATATCTAAATTATGAATAAGTGTGGCATGAAGGATTAATTTACAAGTTAAATAAAATGTTATCTAGAAAATACGTAGAAATCCTTACCTCGTACATATATAATAGATTGTTTAGAGTTAAACAAGAAGAAGCATATTCAGACCTAAAAGCCGTGCAGGTGGGAGTACCACAGGGCAGTGTTCTTGGGCCTGTCTTGTATGTATTATTTATCAGTGACATACCAAACTTAGAACAAGCAAAATTGGCTACTTTTGCTGGTGATACAGCTTTGCTTATAACAGGGCTAGATGAGGTTATTTCAACTCGATTATTGCAGAAAGATAGCAATACCATATATGAATGGACCAAAAAATTAAACTTAACGAAGTGAAGTCGGCACACATTAATTTCACCAATAAAAGATTGAATAATCTTCCATCATTGGTCATAAATGGAACGGTAGCTCCTTATGAAAACAAATCCAAATACCTGGGTATGACATTGGATACCAAACTGAGATGGAAAGAGCATGTAAAAAAGTAAAAAGAGGAAATTACCATAAAATTCCGACAATATAAATGGGTCATAGGAAAACATTCCAACCTGTCCATAGGCCTACAGTAAAACTCTGATCTATAATCCGGAAGGAAACACCTGGCTGTATGCAATTTAACTCTGGGGGTGCGCGAATTGCAAATCAGGATCTACATCAGGATAATACAAACATTCCAAAACAAAGTTTTGCGGACCAAGGTGAATGGACCATGGTATCTTAGAAACGCCGATATCCACAGAGATTTAGGTATTCCAACAATTAAAGAAGAGATCAAAAGGTTGCGAAGAAGCATGAAGAAAGGCTTTACCTCCACGAAAATGCAGAAGTTCTTCAGCTGCTGGACAATCAACACGTGTTCCGAAGACTGAAGAGAACAGAGCCATTTGAACTTGTGTAGTGTTTTCTGTTATAAAAGCAGAGCATTGTGCGCAGGTGAGAGTGTTCAGTTAAGAACACCAGAACTAACTAAAAGATGTCATTGGACTTAATTTGGCTGATATGTATTTAGTATTAAGAGGTATTATTTAGGTAAGGTGATGGTTGGTCTTACAGACCAGTTTTAACATGTTAAATTCAATACAAAAATAAATTAAAAAAATTATGGATAGTGTTTTCAATACCAATAGTGAGTGGAAAATGATATTAACAACTTTTAATAATACACATTATTGAACACCCCTACAATCTGTATCCAGCTATAATATACTATATACTATGCTATACCTAGACATGCATTTTTAGACATGTATATGTAGAATTGGTATCTGTATTAATTGTAATATACATTCGATGATTACCGCTTCTATTATTACTTGCAAATGTAATTAAAGGATTGTTGCATTATCAATAGTTTAAATTGTAATATTTTATTAATTATGTTCCTGGGTATTATAATGTTTCTATGTATCTAAAGAAAACAATACGTAATGAATGTAATTATTTTGATGACATAAAACAAACTGTCTCAACTCCCTCACACACAAACATTCATTCAAATAATTGATCTTGTTGTGTTTGATATTTTCTCTTGTATCCGTACGCAGGCCCTGATGATAGGAATAAATATTGTCGAAACGTCGACACAAACCATATAAAATTTGCGTTATACTTATTGACCGATCCTCGCTACACTTCCCGTTGTTAAAATTTATTGACCAACGATCACTACTAAATTAACGATTAAACAGACTATAAAATTATGTAAAGTACAGTTGCCTTACTAGAACAGACATAACGAGAATGAAAGAAGAAAAACCAGTAACACACAAATGACTGTTATCAGAAACCTGGACGCGCAGAACTGAAGGTACGTGGATAACATTAAATATGCAGAAGTTCAGAAACCAAAGCAAACGATGAAAAATACAGAAACAACGAAATTATTGCGACGAAATCCTCAAAAATATAAGGTTACCGAGAATACTACAAGAAGATTAATTCCGTACTTGAAAAACGGCAAAACAGCGACGAAAAGAGTGGAATACCGTATATAGTAATAATAACAAATTATTATACATTATAATATATAATGTATCAAATAACAAAAATAGAAATGCAGATAACATATTAAAACAAATCAATAATATTAATACATAAAAAAGTACAATTCACAGAAGAAAATTAAAAACACAATAAAATAAACTATTTAGACATAATCATCACAAGAAACAATAACAATCTACAATATGCAATATACAGAAAACCAACTTCCACCAACGTCTTATACCTAACCATTCTGACCACCCACCACAGCATAAAATGGCAGCATTCTATTCACTATTTAACAGAATGCACAAAATACCCTTAACACGCAGGAAACAGACAAAGAAAGAAATATAATATACCAAATTGCTTATGAAAATGGATACAACAAAAACACTGTAAACAAAATAGAAAATAAAATCAAATATAAAATAAAAACTGAACAATTAAGAATCAATCAAAATGAACAACACATAAATAATAACAACAATAAAAAATGGACCACATTCACATACATAAATAATAAAATGACAAAACTAACAAAACTATTTAAAAACGCAGACATTAAAATACCATACAAAACTAAAATAATATTAATTTATAAAAACTAAATAACCCAACAAAGATAATAAATAATAACACACATATAAAGATAAATAACACACAAAAAAGATAATACAACAACCAATGGTATATACAATATTGAATGCCAACATTGCAATAAATGTTACATACGGTAAACAAAAAAACAACTGAAAAAACGTTATTTTGAACATCTAAACGTATACAAAAAAGCAGAAATATATAAATCTAATTTGGCCATACATGCAATAAACACAGTGTGACGATTTAAGAATTATTTAAATAGCACAAATTAATTTTTTGTTCCTATAACAAGTGAGAGTATAATCCACCCTTATCTGTACCTAGATACCTGTATCAACGTGCAAAAAGTCCAGTACGAACATGCAAAGTACAATGTTATTAAGCGAAAACTAATAATTCTTCTAATTAAATAAAAGCTGTATTAATAATAAAGGAAATATCTAACTCCTAAACAAAAAAGGTAGCATAATTTATACTAGTTAATTAATGGACAATTAATAATAATAAAGGAACGAACTACTTTTCTCTCAGCGCGTAAACCGCACCAGCTTACAGACTCCCTGCCGCTAAACTAGCCCCAGTCGCCAGAGAATCTTCGACATGTAAGCAGCTCGAAAATGTGTTGTGAAGTTACACTTACGTGTATGTCGCTAAACAATGATGTAACAAGACGTTAGTTCTTCTAATCTATTTAATCCAATGTAGCGTTAGTAAAACTCAAAAACTAGTAATGTAATACGTGGAGGAAATATTAATAATATATAAAAAAAAAACTTAGCCGACACATCTCTTTACGAACAGTAAGTGGTAAGATATGTTCCTTACCATGTAAAAGTAAACATCAGTGCTGCTAAAATAAAAACAAATTAAATGTAAAAAGTGAACAACCAACACCAGGAGAAAAGTTACTACAACAACCGTAAGAACTTCAAGTAGCAGAATCCAACCGTCATGACCTAGACTACAATTCGGAAACAACCAACTAAATGGAGGATCCAGATGAACAACGAACTACACCCAAGAAGACCTACTGAAGAGGATCATCGCGAACACCCACCGCAGACTCACGTTATATTCAGGTGACATTAAACCATAACTTCTGTGCATAACTTGTTTTTTAAAAACCGCAACAAAAAGAACAGTAAAGTTTCTTGTAAAGACTTTTAGATCACTTAAAGATTAGCATATAAATGTTTGTAATTTCTGTAATGCTATAGTAATAACCTGATGATGTTTAAAGGTAAATTAATTCTGAAAATTACATCAGACTATTCTTCAAATAGTTTGGATGATGTTGAGATATGTTAGAATTTTGCAAAGTTAAAGCCCGGATCCGTGGTAATTGAGATAATAATACACATCTGTATGATTTTGAGATACTAAGAGTAACAATTTAAAGAGTATTTAATGCAGAATTTATGAGAATTTTCTTTTAAAAGTAAAGTAAAGTAAGTAAAAAACAAAAAGATGACTATTAAAGCTATTACTTTTATATATTTAGTTAAAATACAAGAATAAAGAGATGTTTTCGCTAATATCCAGAGAGTGAATAAATTTATGTAACCTTGGACAAAATCCTGATATATACATTGTCATAATTTGTTGGTAAGTAAATTTTACTAACTACGGTAGCTAGTTTAATTAACAGCGAACAATTAAACTGGTTCCCTATGTTATAATGTCTTGACAGGAGAGACGTTATAACAGGACATAGAGTGTCAGACATAACCAACATGAGACTAATAAAACACATACCACACAAAGGCACCATAATTAACATTTGGGAAAATTTACAAATATACTAACACAAAACAAACTAATACCTGAACAAATACAAATCAATACAAAACATGACAGGAAACCAGCGAGTGACATCCCTGCATAGTAATAACTTTCCGCTTGATCGTTCGGACCTGGTATCGAACTGTAGGTACTATACGTCTGCGAGGCAATGTGTAAACATGCATACCATGGGTAAATTTGGTGCCATTCGGACGGTTAGTTATCTGGCAGCATTTCGTCGAATGTATCTCTAAGCTACTTTCTAAGTACCTCTTGCCAAATTTATAAGCTACTTTTAAAAAATGATTCGCGCTAGTCACGCGTTTTATAAAAAAAAACTTTTGAGTGCAGTGTCACTTTTGATGCACTGTGAACGTCTGTATGAAAGACGGCGTTTAGGAGTTTGGCTTTTTTAAGAAGAACCCCGTCAGTCTTTTATTAAATTGAACGATCTGAAAATAGAAACCAAACAAGTAGGCTTAAAGATAAATAACAAAAAGACCAAGGAAATGCGTATTAACCATAGAAATAATTCTGATTTGATACTAGACGGAAGAGTTATAGAAAGGGTAGAGAAATTTTGCTATCTGCGTACCATGGTTAGTCAGGATGAAGGTGCTCCTAGGGATGTGATAAGTCGTATAAATAAAGCAAAAAGAGCATTTGTACAGTTACGACCAGTGTGGAGAACATCCCATGTACGCAGGAAGACAAAACTCATAATATTTTATTCAAATGTCAAATCGGTGCTGCTGTACGGATGTGAGACCTGGAAAGTGACAAAGGACATCACCACAAGGTTACAGACTTTCATAAACCGTTGTCTGAGGTACATAATGAGAATTTGGTGGCCCAAGACCATCTCGAACAGAGATCTATGGGAGGTTACAAGTCAGAGTCCCATACAACTACAGGTAAAGAGAAGAAAATGGAGGTGGATCAGGCACACCCTGAGAGACCAACAGAAAATATCGCTAGACAGGCACTGAATTGGAATCCGCAAGGTAGCCGAAGACGTGGAAGACCGAGGAACACCTGGAAGAGGACTGTGGAAAGGGAGCTGGCTGGTGTCAACAAGACATGGAGGTAAGTGAAGGCCTTGCAATGGACAGAACACGCTGGAGAAATTTCGTCGAGGCCCTATGTTCCACCTAGGAATTAAGGACTTAACTAACCGTCAGTCTTTAAAAATGTTCTATATAGTTTAAACTATATAATATGGATGCGTGTGATTTGCCTTAAAAGTATAAGACTCAGAAATCCACGTTGTTAACCCGGATACGCTTCTCCTGCGAGCAGTTCGTGAAATCCCCATGTTCCTACGGCAGCAGATCATTTGAACACAGTTCTGTTTGTTTTACTGCAGTTTCAATTGAGACTGAATCGTAATTTTGGTTACGGGTGTATTGGGACATTCTTGCAGAAGCCAGAACTTTGCGGTCTGGTTGCAAACGTAGCCTAAAATACTCACTCATCTATATTGGCTTTTCTCAACCTACATGTTTCCGGTCAGGAATTCTTTCATCAAAACAAATATATTTACAGATGACAGCAAGTTATATAGATGAATAAATCGCAGATTCTAATCGTATAGTATGCGCCCTTAAGAACTCTTGTATGTCTATTATTCCTTTGTAAGTAACTCGTTGAGTTTCCTGCACATCTCCCATGTAATACCTTCAAATAAATACAACTGCAAGTAGGTTTATTTTCACCTATAAGCCTACAAATATAGGCCTATTAGGTGAAAATAAACCTACTTGCAGTTGTATTTATTTGAAGATATCTCTTGTATGTTTATTTAGTCGATTTTCTTGTCTCCTATTTAATTTCTGTTCTGCTCCTAACAACACATAACACCCAGTGGTAACCTACGATATACGAAGAAATAAATTTACTTATTCCTTTTACTTCTATACCGTAAAGTTATGTACATCGTCCTCATTTTACGCCGACTACGATCCTCGAAGCTCGGTTGACAACATGAAATTTGGTTATGTAAGTCGTATATGCGAGTACAGAAAGTAGGCCTATTCGACGTGTGTGTTGCGGAAGACGGTTTTTAATTAATATTTTAATTAATATTTTAATTACAGTTTCTATACTTCAATCGTACTCCGTAATAACAGCGTATTGGTTATCTAATTGTCGTTTGCCAGGTTTTGAATTATTCTCCTCCCCGAGCGTTTACTACTCGTATTCGGTGTTCTGAAATGAAAGTGCACTTGTAGGTAGGTATACTCACATTTTAGTAATTAGAACCAAAACAGAAATGCAGAACGGATAACTCGTCGAAAAGTCAGTCTACGAATGATTCATTCTGCAAAACCTCTAACCTTTGTAGAACGTTTTGTGACTTTTCAGTTGCCACGGACATTACAACAACGGGCGTACACCGCAAAGCCATTACGGAGGCGTAAGCCTTACGTAACAACATCCGAAGTATCGTGGCAAAGAGAACCACCAAATGCTTGTTTCCGTTTGCAATTTCCAGCCACACGTTGTGACGTAGTGGATGATGAGCACCAGACGAGCCGTTGGCTGGACAATATTAAACAAGATGCTGAAAATGTTTTGGGGCTCGAGAAACTGTCAAGTGACCGGAGACAAAATCGACGGAGATCGAGGTTCAGAACGAGCTGTATTACCACTGGAAGAAAAAGAAAAAGGTGGATACACCACTTAGTGGACGCAGTACGAAGATTACGTTTTCCAGACGAGTTTATCGAACCCGCGATAAAATAAAGTTTTAACATGACCCGAGAAGCACCTGTTTCCTACAATTTCAGAATTTCAGAAGAAATTTCTGTCACCACCAAACTTAATCGATTTCTGGCTACTTTTAAAAAACGATTAGCGCTAGTCATGCGTTTTATAAAAAAAAACCTTGAATGCAATGTTACTTTTGAAACACTGAACGTCTGTATGGAATACGGTGTTTAGGAGTTGGGCCTTTTTAAGAAGAGCCCCCCGTCAGTCTTTAAAAATTTGCTATATAGTTCAAAGTATATAATACGGATGTGTGTGATTTGCCTTTAAAGATAAGACTCAGAAATGCATAATATAAAGCAGAATAAAAAAAAATTAATCTAACCTAAGCTAACTTGAACGTGATGAATTTTAACAGAACGGATTGTTAATACTGACTGATAAGTTAATATCAATTCCAGATTTGTAGGACGAGTCTATAATTTTTCCTGTGCTTTCATATAATCTCACACAAATGTGAAACTGTCAATTCAGTCCTAACGCTTTGTTGATGCTGTGTTTTGCAGATGCCCATAACGACTCAACAGTTTGTATGTGTGTACCCGTTTGTGGGTCGACGACATTTTCGCTGTGACTAACTGTTAGGTGTTTGAACTGCACATGAGGACCGATGGAAATACCACTATATGGTCTCCAAATATCTGAAATAACGGTCGTTTTCAGCAAAATACAATGTTTTTTGTCTGATAATAATGTTGCAGCCGTTCTTTGAGGCACCGAGTACAGGAACAATCTTCAGTCAGGCTAGGGAAACAGATAACCCGTGAGGCTAGTTACATTGGTTTCGCTGTTCCATCGTTGACTCGGAAGTGTTTGAACATTGTTGTGAGTTGGTTTACTTCCAACTTTGTTGTTCTGCTGAACTGCTACCTGTCATGCTTCGGACGAGGCCTTTCAGTATTCCCACCATTATCAAGTCCTACACCACGAAAGAGGTCAGCACCTAGGTAGCAGTTCAGCAAGTAAACACGGCAAATTTGGAATTACAGAGACTGTTAATTCAAATAACAAGATGAAGAACATTTACTGCGTATTGCGCGTGGAAAGTGAAGATAAGTTAAATAAGGTAAGAAAGAATAATATTTAGATATTTAAAACTAAAAGAAAATCGAATAAGGTTGTGGTTTAGGACTTGATAATAGTGGAGACACTGAAAGGCCTCGTCCGAAGCATGACAGTTCAACAAGTAAGCACGACAGAGTTGGAATTACAGAGACTGCTGATTCAAATAACAAGACGAGTTGGTTCACATTGCATAAGTTGGTTACAACACTTGCATGGCTTTTCTTAACAATAGACGACTCGAGGAGTTTTAAAACAAAGTTGATTCCACAATAACAACGCCACAAACCGTGTATCAATAAAATATTCCTCAGGCTTTCACGGCCGGTGTCAGATGAATTGTTAAGGATATCCGGGCTGTTTGGCCGTGGTCCATGGCTTATAACAAAACCAAACTTTTCGGCAGCTCCACTGGCTGCCATCATCAGTGGTATAAAAAATCCTGCACGCCGGGTGTTTACGTACAGGCCCACAGTACTGTGGTATAGGCTAAAGCTGTCCTGCCATGCTACCTGTACTTATAATTAGCAATAACAGTTAGCACAGGTGGCATCGCGGGAAATCAGCAGCCTTCCCCACAGTACTTCGCGGAAAACAAGTGAGTACCTAATGGCATAGCTTGGTGCGAGCCAATCATACACCATCTTTATTGTGATTGGCTGATGGTGTCATTTTTACCTGTACGTGGGACTTTGCTGAATTTATAAGTACAGGTAGCATGGCAGGACAGCTTTAGACTATACCACAGTACTGTGGGCCTGTACGTAAACACCCGGCGTGCAGGATTTTTTATACCACTGATGATGGCAGCCCGTGGAGCTGCCGAAACGTTTGGTTTTGTTATAAGCCATGGACCACGGCCAAACAGCCCGGATATCCTTAACAATTCACGTGTATCAATAAGTTTCCCCATAGCTTTATACCTACCCACTCATAGCTTAACAACATAATTCAACGTCTCTGTATTTTCGACACCTATTCAAGCCATCTCGTCTACATTATCTGCTGGACTTCACTACAGCTTTCATTTTCCTCGTATGATACACTGTCCAGTGACACTATTCTATTAACTGGCAAGGTTCAAGTTTTTATCGTCATTACTTTTTATCTTACACTCAAATGCTGATTTTAGCCTTATGAGGATATCACAGAATGGGCACAGAGGAAACATGCACTTAACATTAGATATGTGTGTGTGTGTACACGCGCGTGCGTGTGTGTTTCGCACACACAGGTACATTAATGAACAGGAAGAACGAAAGGCGCAAGTAAACCGAACAACGAATACAAGCTGGTCACAAAGCGTACTCTGGCTAAAAAAACATTGCTCATAAATAAGAAGATTAGTCACAAAAGAAAAACAAAGGTCTACATCGGTTCAACGGGGCCAGTAGTGGCATATGCAGCAGATAAGTACTAAGAAAACTCTATAGTCCAAGCGTGTCTGAAGGAATGAACACTGAAATATACCAAACATTAAAGGAGAACAATACATTTGTCAGTGGCGGCTGGTGTCATGGTTGCTGCGTTGCACAACCACCAATATAGAATAACTAAACTACAAAATAATACACGAAAACATTAAGCAGCAAAAAGTATCATAAATTTCAACGGAGAGCGTATTAGATCCTACGCGGTAACGTTCGCGTACAATTCAAATGTGGCGCGCAGGCTGGTGGTTGTAGGCCGTTTGCAACTTGAACAGTACATGGCAGAGCTTACTACACAAACATATGGGAGGACGTGCGCTACTCTTCACAACTGCCCTATGTTCCCAAAGTTTCTGCAACGTTCCACTAGTAGCGCTGTAGCGTAACTTTATTTCAGAAATCAGCACAGCCTTCTTGATTTATAAGTTATGTCAGGTTTAGTGTTTACGTTGGTTTAAGGTAAACGTTATCCGTTGTTTGAGGTGATAAAATTATAGTAATAATTTTGTATAACTGTGATTATGATAGTTTAAATGATTTTTAACCGATCTCCCATCCACTCAACCAACTACTGCAACCACCAAAATTTGGAACCACCAGCCGCCGCTGACATTTGTTAAGGCGCAAACGGTAATTTGGTTTGAGAAAATACACACGAAATGAAAGGAAAGCTTCGAAAAGTCAGGAGTGAAAACGTGAACAAATGAGAAGTAGGGACAGATACATCAACAATATTGTGGTGGACATAGGGAGGATGAAAACAGAAGGTGGAGGATAAGGAGAAAAATAACATTACCTGAAGAAATAGAGCGAATCATTCATTAAGAGAAACACGCCTACACATTTACCAATTAATGTAGCTTAAGTTGTGAAGGAAGTGGCCTGTTCCCTGTTCAGATCTCTTCAAGAGATCTGAAGACCTCTCCCAAGAACTGCTACAGCTGACCCATGAAAAGCAAAGCATAAAATAAATATAGTAGGTATACAGATATTAAAAAAAAGTTCTGTCATTTAATATAACAAAGATATATGTTTAAATTCAGCATGCATCCTCTGATCCTTCACATTATCTCACTGTACCAATACTGTACATCTAATTTCTACTTTCTTTATTTGCATATTTTTCTCTCAGATTTAGTTATATCCCTGAGACCGGTTATGAGAAACATCTGGAGACGATTAGATCTCTTTTATTTAGCAGTTGGCTCTTAACCGGCTCATAAATGAAAAATAATAGTAGGCTAAAAAAATAATTTAAATATCGGCAGAAGCGGATTGAATGCCGTTCGGCTCAAGTTAGTTAAACAATATACCCCGTCTCTCTCAGACTATATTGCCAGTTAAAAAGTAGTAATGTGTTATTAATATGTTTTTAAATATTTTAATTAACCAATTAAGTAAACACTGTGACTAAATCTTCAATGTTTTAGTTCGTTTTAATTTCATTATGCCAGAATACCTGCATGTAATTATGTAAATAAAACATTATTTGCAATGTATAATATCCGGTAACGACTGTTTATCACGTCTAGAATATAAATAAGGAATTTAACATCTTATTCTTGCATCCTCAATTCATGGGATTGGTGGGTAGGCAAATTATCTCCCCTGTCCTGCTTATCTGCTTATCCTTCAAACCCATTTCAATTTCGTCCAAATAGCTTTATCGTAGTATTAGTAGTAGTAGTAGTAGTAGTAGTAGTAGTAGTAGTAGCAGCAGCTGCAGTAGTGGTAGTAGTAGCAGTAGCAGTAGCAGTAGTAGTAGTAGTAGTAGTAGTAGCAGCAGCAGCAGCAGCAGCAGCAGCAGCAGCAGCAGTAGTAGTAGTAGTAGTAGTAGTAGTAGCAGCAGCAGCAGCAGCAGCTGCAGCAGCAGCAGCAGCCGCAGCAGTAGTAGTAGAGTAGTAGTAGTAGTAGTAGTAGTAGTAGTAGCAGCAGCAGCAGCAGCAGCAGCAGCACCACCAGTAGTAGTAGTAGTAGTAGTAGTAGTAGTAGTAGTAGTAGTAGTATTAACAGCAGTGCTAACTAAACTCCTCCGTCTTGTCTGTTAATGTCTATAGAATTTCAGCGGTCATCGAATGAAAGTTTGCAAATACCCGGTTTTATTCCTTAAAACCGACGAACTCTGATTTCTGAAAGTCGTTCTCAAGGTCATGAAGACTGTTGAAAACTAATCATTGTTTTTAGGCACACAACCGTTGTCTTTAGACAATCCAGTGTCAATAGAATTTAATTACTGTGGAAATCGTTTACAAAACGCTCCAACGGACTGACGGAAGCCACACGCTGTAGCCAATAATAACGGCCGGCCTTTTTCAAAATCGAGATCCACGTCGTATCTTTTTAGCGCCTTTTTGATTTATTTATCTATTGTTTCTTCTTATACTGTTTGATTGTCTTTATTGTTTAGCAATAATAATAATAATAATAATAATAATAATAATAATAAGAAGAAGAAGAAGAAGAAGAAGAAGAAGAAGAAGAAGAAGAAGAAGAAGAAGAACAACAACAACAACAACAACAACAACAACAACAACAACAACAACAACAACAACAACAACAACAACAACAACAACAACGACGACAACAACAACGACGACAACAACAACAACAACGACGACGACGACGACGACGACGACGACGACGACGACGACAACGACAACAACAACAACGACGACAACGACAACGACAACGACGACAACAACGACAACGACAACGACAACGACAACGACAACGACAACGACAACGACAACGACAACGACAACAACAACAACAACAACAACAACAAGACAATTTTTTATCGTACTGCCAATGCATAATCTGCTGTAACATTAAGAGTATTAAGTAAATTTCTATAGAAATTGTCGTGAAAAAACATTTTCTAGGGCCGATTCTCGTATAAATATCCATGCAGTACGAACAATGAGTTAGGTCCCACTGCTTCTTCAGCCATCGATATCGACTAGCTCTTGTGTAGGAAAAGGTTGCTCGAGAGTCCGGGAAGTCTCATGTGTCGATGGATTGTCGATGGATTTCGTCAGTACGAGACGGGCTGTCTAGTTCTTAGAAGTTGGACTGAGCAGGTTAAAGACTGTTCATACTGTTTCATCCCCAGTGTTGAACAGGTTTCATCCAGCCGTCCAAACAGGTTTCAAAACGGTACTGTAGGCAAGAACAATATGGTAATGGCAATACAAATATGCTGATAGTGTAGGGACATTAATTTTAATAAATTTATGTAGTATCATAAAAAAATATTCATTATAATCATCTCCTTTTCCACGTGTTTTTGTATAGGAGGGCCTCACGATGTATTTAAATTTGTTGATGTTGGTTGTCATTATACGAAACTTGAGTCGAGCCCATCATACAACTTTCATTGGCCATATTACTGTGCAGTATGAGTACAGAAGAGACAACATCGATGTTTGTCAGCTACTGCCGTGCATCGGGTTAGCCTCCAGATATTATTGTTAAATTATTTTGCTTTACATTTATATGCGACATTAACAAATAAAGTAAACATCATTGGTATACTAATTACCTCAATTTTTCGTCATAACACATGACGCTATTCGCGTTAATCTCGTCTCCACTGACAGCACGCTGAGATCGGAAACGCTCGGGTTTTATCGGCTCTCTTCGGAGAGAAGACTAGGTGCCTGCCATATGTACTTTTAAACACGTTCTAAGCTCGGGCGTTCTTTTATAAGTAAATTTCATTATCGTTTTGTTCTTATGAATAGTACTGGTGCATCTGTCAAGCTAACACAATTCTAGTTCTCGTTAATAAAAGAGATATAGAGTACAATTTGAAAGAGGTTTGATCCTCTATACAGTTCAACAGTGTTTCACACTATAAGAAATGGAAAGTCCTCGGCTGAACAACCTGATCGCTACAGCATAGCTTTGAGGAGAGTGCTAAGACAAGCAGCGGTATTAATTTAAGCGAGTCAGCGTTGTATAGCAGTGCCGATGGACTGTCACAGTACGGTGTTCTCGACCGAAATTCACCGTATTGTTTGGCCTTCTTTTGAAAAAAAAAGCAACAAATAATACTGAAAAGTAGACCAACTCCAGGCCTGTTAATACAAGAATGAAAATATATAGGCCTACGCGTAATTTCAAAACAGAGTATTAGAGTATTATTTAGTGGCGGCTGGTAATGTTTTTGACTGGGGGGGGGGGGCAAAATTTAGTTGTACCCATACATTATGTAAAAAAAAAAAACAGTAGAAACTAAATTATTGCTATTATCATCAAATAATTGTAAAATTGAATCTTTTGCTTCACTACTAAAATTATTGTTAATATCAAAAACCTACCTTGCAAACTACCAATATTTAAACAGTGTTTGAAACTAAAATTATTTATAAACCCGTTTTATAATTTTGTTGTGTAATATCTAAATTCGGTTTTGGTGGCCCTAATATTTTTAGTTCTATTTTCTTTTCGTGAGTAAGTGAATTTGAAATAATCAAACGTTTAATATTACTTACGGAATTCATAGACATTTTAATCATTTCTAACAAATACGCACAGAACACACAGGCTCAGGCCTACACAGAATAAGTTACACGTTTATGTAGGCCTACGCAAGGTTCGACAAAAACACTATCGTACACAGAATACACTGCCTAATAAAGAATAAATTATTAGAACATTACGTTTACACAACAAGAACACAATCAAAACTATATAAAACACAAAAGAAAATATATGCACTTTAAACAGCAACAGAGAAGTTTTGAACAACGCTCCGTTTCTCTATGAATTTAGCTGCGAAACAGAAAGCGGGCACAGCCCCACCTGTAATGGCGGATGCTCATTTAAATGCATAGCATGTGTACACGTCTCTTGCCCCGCTCCCCGAAAGACCGGCCTATGCAGGGAGGACGACAGCGAAACCGTCCCGGCTGCGGGGCCATGCCGAAAACATCGGGTGATCGCTATTAGCCGCCCCAAAAATATCTTTCAATAAGGATACTACACATTATCACATTATAGTTATATTATTGACAAGTTTAATTTGCAAATTTAGTGGGAGGGCTGCGCCCTTTTGCCCTCCCTGTACGAGCCGCTACTGGTATTATTATTCTTCAAAGTAGTTAAACGCATGAAAATCAAGAAACAGCCTGTAATATTGTCCTTTCGTTTTGACTGACAAGGTTAAAGGAATGTGGAATAATAATGGCTTTTGTGATATCAGTAATTTACACAAAGTCAAGATGCGAGACGAGAAGACTCATTAACACTTGTCCGTAATACATACAGGCTAAAGGGTAGGTTTTTTATTTTTTTTATTTTTCGTTTTTTATTTAATTATTTATTTATCTTTGTTTAACTATTTATATTCTCGTTTATTTGTTTGATTTATCTACTTGCTTATTTATATCTTCGTTTATGTACAGTATATGTTTATTCCGTTTACAAAAATTGTGCCCTCTAAATAAAGGTGTCTTCGAACCTAGTCCCCTTTGGGAAATTTCACCGTACGCCGGTGTTGTCAACAGTTTGCTGTGTAGTAATGTCATCCGTATCCCAGTAAAAATATTCACAGTATGTGCTTAGTTATTATAACCGGTTTTCTGGTTATGTTCTTTGTTATTCCTTTTACTAAGGTGGTATTTATTTACACATAAAGCAATCGTGCGACTCAAGTATGGTCGTTACAGCCGCTTCGTCGTTACAACTGGTGTCGTAATAAACTATCTCTACTGTTCTTTGAAATTCACTTTCCCGTTTCAATTCATCTTGTACGAACCAATTATAAGGACTGAGGATCATCCCAGTCTGAAGCTAATTTCCATGCTGTGGCGTAATACCGTACGTGCCAATCGATCGGCAACAATTATTACCCCAGTTATGGCTGTTAATTACGTAAACGCCAATTAACGGGAGTAACGCAATTAACGTACCAATTATTAGAGTTGACTAACCAATCACTGTTTCCTCGGCAAACGATTATCAAAAATTAGCAAATTAATTGGCGCACTCCGGACTGTGTATAGCGACTACGGTAAATAATATGAAAATTTTCCAGACAATAATCACTTTCATATAATTACGTTGAAAATGATTAATGTTTTATCGGGCGCCATAATACGGCGTTCTGCGATATGACCGATCGATGTCGAACAGCGTAAATTCACGCGTTTCTTTCTGTTACAACCTTGCACATCTGTTGTGTCTCGGTTTCCCCCTACGATTCATTCCTACGAGATTTTCTGTGAGGTCCACACCTTGTGGAGGTTTCATTCTTTTACTGACAAGCCGTGGAGGAAGAGAATTCAGAAGGAACAGACGCAATTTAGCGTTTGTTCGGACACTGCTCAGGCGAGTCCGCTTTCTGAGTTTCTGAGACCGTTTCTATACGCGAGCTGATCAAATACTACGCCGCAATGTATTAGTTACCACGAAGTGAAATCTTTCTTAAAAAAAGTTGTTACAGGATTGTCTCTGGCTAGTTGTTTTACCTGCCCATATTAGTCTTAAAATTCTACCTAATAGAAAATTACAAAATTGATTAGCTTCATTTAGTCTGGCTGTTTCAACGCCCAACATTTTGATTTATAAGAAATACTAAGTCTAGGCTCTTTTCTAGTCTCATTTATGAGATAAAAATTATTTCACGGCTTTTCACGTTAGTAGGCCTAAATTTAGGCACGGTCTTCTCATCTCTCAGCTGCCTTTGTTGGATAATGAAAACACGTACAACAACAAACTGCTAATGGATAGAATTTGTTGTCAATTGTCTGACACTTTGCCGTATTTCTGAATTTTGCCGGCACTGAATTTTGCATTTCGAATTGTCGCAATACAAACTAGAAATCCGTTTCTTTCAGTACGGTTGAGAGGGCTCGATGCTTCCCCGTATCACCAGTACGCTCACACGATTGCATTTTTTATCTGCGGGATATGCGACCAACTTCACCTCTCACCAGCGAGGTTTAATAAAAGTTTGATATCGCTGATACTTATGAGTTTGAAACTCTTACATTTGTTTCTGTAAACTAAGTTTGCTTGAAGTCAAATTTAATGACGTCAAATATACTGGAAGCGGTAGTCTGGACTATGGACAAGTTCTTAAAACATCACAATAACCGTACTACGTATGTTACTAATGACTCGCGACTGAGGGAGTACACAACTGTTGTGACAATCGAGGCAACGAAGGCTAGTTACTGTCATTAAGCAGAAGTTGGTATCCCGTCGTATATTTGATATTCCTTCATCTGTTTTAACTTCTCCTCTCAGAGGTTAGTCGTTTTGATCAATAATTTTTTGTTCCACCGATGTGTCTTAGGAGAGCCAGAGTAGACTGTCTCCAGGAAGTGTGGCCAGCACTACGTAGATGTCACGTTGACGATAGAACGTAAAAGACGATGGCGTCACGATATAATTTCCTCATTCGAGAAAGTTATTTGACGGGAAATAAGAGACCTTCACGATATGCTAGCAGGACCTTTATATTTCCATTGGAATGAGCGAGAAGTGCCGAATTTTCGCTTGCAAGTTTGAAGTTGGTACGAGTGTCCGTTAAGTAGTGCCGACCATGATAAAAACGATGTCCCGTCTTTGTTTTAGCGACATCGTTTTGAGGCTCCTAACGCTGACACAATTCATGGAGTCTTGCGCGTTATGGCGGTGATTATGATACAGTTCTGTGTTATATTATTTTGAATAATAGCTCAAATTGTTTTAAAAGGAATGTAAAGGCGTTTCGTCATTCCTAACGCTCAAAATATTACGCTCCAACTCATCAACTACCGTCAGAACGACGCTTCTTGCCGGAAGGACAGTTGCTAAATTTGTCAGAAGGGAGTTACATCCTTTCGGAAGGATGCAAGTCTCTGTACAAAGTCCTTTCAACGGGAGGAATGCCTATACGCGGTCTACCAATAAGTTATCCATTTGCTGAAGTGGCGTTATCGTCTTTCTTTATCCGTATCACTCCCATCCTACACCGTATTCAAGTTGTCCGCACTTTGTTCTCACCAGCAGTGTTTAGAAATATTCTCATATAATCTAATTCGAACTGTCTCAGCTAATTCGATTTTTATCTCTGCTCGTTTTTTAATAGGCCGCGCGTCTGTTCCGTCCTGTACTGTGGAATATCTGCAGTCCACACCGACAGAAGGAGGGGGTTTGTGTTCTGTGTACTAACATAGAATCTGTACTTCAGACCAAAACGAAGGTGCTCTTTCCAGTACCCAGACCCAGATTAACACAGCCTGTGGAAATGGGTACTTAGAATATGCGGCCAAACCAAAACGCTGGCCACACCACCCTTCCAGAACGTCGTACGGGTAAAGATGACATCTCATACCGTAAAAAGGGATCTACAATTATTTTTATTCCATGTAGCTATTGGGTTTAAAGAGGGATGGTATAAGTTTTTACAAGTTTGTGTGCCAAGAGACGAAACTAATTCGATACTGAAAAAAAACGTGACGTATGTAAATCGACCTACGTTCGTCCTTTGCGGTGTCAACAAGTCATCGAATTTCAGGAATAAAAATATTTATCAAATACAGTGAATTCCGCTCCTTATATGTCGGTAGACATTGCGATTATGTTCAGACCTTATTGTTTGGCTGGGCATTCTTTTCTCCTACCAGAAATATAGTTAGTAGTGCGTTGAAGTGTAAACATTCTGCAATACGGCATTCATAGTTTTAACGACAAGCTGATGGGCAATGTGATGACCAGGAGACTGGACATCGTAAGTAAGGAGGTGTAACTAACTATAGGTAAAGAACTTCCTCGAACCCGCCTTCTATCGAGTTTTCCGTATTTTCAGTCAAAACAACAGGCCGTTGTTCTGTGCTAATATGTACACAGTTTAAAGATCTACCAGCATCCGTTTGTTCGGAGATGTCAGTCGAGAGCTACGTTCTTGTTCCTTTATAGCAATATCTGCGTATATTATAAGAGCTTTTTCATTTTACTACATTTCTTTTTAACTGACTAATAGTTTATTTTATTTATATATTTGTATATTTATGTCGTTTCTATATTTAGGTCCTTATTCTAATGTTGCAGTATTTTACGAGTTCACTTTCAAATAATTTATTAAATTTAAAAATTATTTGCCATTAAAATCTTTAACAAATTTTTCCAAAACACACATGTTTCTAATGTTCAGAGTCAACTCAACTATTCAGTTTTACTCATAAACAGAATCTTGCAATCGTGGCGTATTTGCAAGACAGATTTAATGTTTAATCTCTGATAACGGCAAACTAAGAGAGGTGAACCACTTTGAAAGTCTATTGTTTATTTGATCGTGCAGTCTGAAAATAAATGTACCTTCGAAGAGGCCAGTTTCTCTAGAGAGTAACTTATAAAAGAACCGATGAGCAGGTACGGGTTATAAACAGAATCGTGTCCGACGCAACCACTTTTGCTGGGACAGGTTGAAAGACCTTTTAGCTGCAAAACGCTGTTCAAAAATTGTGTAAACGGAAAAGTAAGTCATTACTTTCAGTAACCGTTTTCTAGTTATTTTCCTTAATTTTTCAACATAGCTGATAACAGCAAAGAATATTAATAAGCTCAACAAGTAATTAATCTTCAAGCTGCATAAGAAACTTTTCAAATATACTTTTGCGTCAAAGAATATACCTTCATCTCTGTCCGTCCGTCCGTCTCTCTCTCTCTCTCTCTCTCTCTCTCTCTCTCTCTCTCTCTCTCTCTCTCTCTCTCTCTCTCTCTCTCTCTCTCAATATCTTTAACTTCTCAAGCATTAAAATATAGACATTACTTAAGGTAAGATACCTTTGTTTTTACAGTAATGTATTATCGACTAATTCTGCCAACAAAATATGGTTTATATAGGGCTACACTTCAGACTGTATAACTAACGTGAGCTATGTAGTATGTCTCTTTCGTGTAATAAGTAAAATAACAAATGCAATTTCTCAGAAATCATCCTCATTTTCTTGAATAAGAACTATGTCATCCGCATACAGCAGTGAACCCATACAAATTGATTTGTTAAGCTCTATTCCCGAAGTAACTCTGGATTTCCATGCTCTCAACATGTCCCCAGTGTACAAGAAGTGGCAAGAGAGTACTCACTAACAATTTCAGTGAAAAAGACGAAAACCATGGCCTTTAAAGATAAGTATCCAGTGAGGACTAAGATAGTTATAAACAACAGCACTTCAGAACAAGTGAGCCGTTTTAAATATCTCGGCTGTGCAGTAAGCTATGAATCTGAAAGAGAAGATAAATAGATTTGGGAATATTTGTGGTACTATTCATAGAAAACTTAAGAAATAAAACAAGACACAGCACAAGGATTAAATTTTATAAGACGATTGCCACGCCACACCCACATTGACATATGGGAGTGAGGCGTGGGACATGACAAAAAAGGAACGCGGCAAGATTCAGAGTGCTGAAATGCGGTTTCTTCGAAATACTTTAAAATATACATTCCAAGGTAGAATAAGGAATGTGGATATCAGAGCAGAACTCGAAGTAAAGAACATAAATGAAATTATTTCAGTTTTTCATAAGACAATGGTGTGATCATCTGCAAAGGATGACAGAGGATCGATTGCCGAAAGCGGCACTGAACTGTAAAGCCACTGGTAGAAGGGACGTGGGTCGTCCGAGGATGAGATTGGTGCCGAAACAGGTTTATATAACCTAATCCTTGAAGAGAAAAAGAAGAAAAAGAAGAAGAAGAAGAAGAAGAAGAAGAAGAAGAAGAAGAAGAAGAAGAAGAAGAAGAAGAAGAAGAAGAAGCAGAAGAAGAAGAAGACGAAGAAGAAGAAGAAGAAGAAGAAGAAGATTTATCAAAAATATATTTCACAACATGTGATACTATACGGTTCAATCAACGTTACATACGATTTTAGTATTCTAGTCCGCGGTTCCTGAACTTCACCGTCCCCGTCGGGATCTTAAAATTTTTGTTGCCATCCACTTACGAGAGTTTTGTTTACATCAAGTTGATTATTTATATAAATATGGCTCTTATCTTGTAATGAAATAATTAAAAAATAAATAATACCATTTAAACTTAAATAAAATCTTGGTATTAAATTAAAATTACTATTTAGAATCAATCTTCTATTGAGGTGTAGCCTATTCATTGTTCGTAACCTAAAGGTACCATACATATAATTTATAATAAAGTTTTAATTAATCACATTCTTAATTTTGATCGATTTCGGTCATAAACCATCGTCAGGACATATACAGTGTACACTCGCGGTCACAATATTGTAAAATAGTTACTATTTACAAAAAACGAATTCGCAAACACTGATCGTGAAATGCACGTTTATGCCCCAAGTTTCTCGAAAACTGATTGTGTTGCGGAGTGTTTATGTTTACATTCAGGTCTATATATTATTATATCAGCTGATTAATGTTTGTTGATTTTCATTTTGCCGCAATATCTCAAATGTGATACGATTTTTGAAGTCCGTCATGACACTCAATAGATTTTCGTGGCCTTCTTCTTTTACATATTTATATATTCGGTATTGTTCATGTATACTAGATCTTATTTCATCATTGCATTTTTTTCAATACTGTTAAATGTTGCTGTATTGGACCATAATCACAAGACTTACACATGTATGTGTATGTGTAGATTTTGGTTGAGGTAAGTGTGTGTATATTATAAATACATCACATTATCATTACTATTTAGAAATAGTAAAAATTATCATGATAACGAGTGGAAAATGTGATTAAGCAACATCGTAACATTTTCTGTGTTAACAAAAAATAGAAAACAAAAGATCTGTAAGCTCATTTACATGGTATCAGTAAGTCATAAACTGGATTAAAAGAGCTGAGTTTCAACCCGACGTCGTAATTTAATTCTTTCGACGTTCTATCGAGCAAGAAGACCGCTAGTTTTATCGGTTAAAGCATTTTACTGAAAAAACAAAATAATATTCAGTCGTCTCTTTCGAAAATCAACTACAATCGTTGATTTTTTTTTTGTACACGGTTTCAATATTTGACCCAACAAATGTATTCCACGAGTCACACTTTTCAAACCACTGTTGTAGAAGATTGTGCGTACAGAAACACAGAAGCTTGAAATGTGTCAATGCACACGTTTACTAGTAGTGTATTACCGAGAAGCCCTTTGCCATCACCGGTTTAAAGCCCCTTACGGTCAAACAAAGGTGATGAAAATATTGGCCGCTCCGGTGAAGCGGCGTTGAAAGTCGGAGAGACCCCGGTGCGACCGAGTATTACCCTAAACTTGTTTTCTGGTTCAAGGTCGAAACGAATGATTAATGTAGAAGAGAAGAACGTACCCGAACGAACGCAAGGCAAGGAATCGAACGTGTACGCATTGATTGATGCCTTGTTGTCTACTCTGTTATTACTGGCTTGTCCCAGCTCTGCTGTCGGCTGACAGTGATGGATCGAACTTGTAGAAAATTAGCTCACAGCCATCCATCGTAGCGCTCATCAAAACAATTGTTATTTACTAGCGACGGAAATCAGCCGCAGATAAATTTTTCACTATTAAGTTCATTATATTTTATATTGGGTTTTTGTCCGGGCCTAACTACCGGCCGCAACCTAACCAGAGGCAATAGCTTCTGTTTTGAATATAACGCGAGTTAATTTATGTAAAGCTGCCGGTCCAGACATCAGCAATGAATGATGTCGCTAACAATTTTAGCGAATGGTAATTATATGACCCAGTTATATGTTACGGCGTCTTGAGTACCGCACAACGTTGTTCGCGAAACTCCGCGCAAATCCAGTACACTCGCCCCCGGAAAGTACGGAATACACTGACCTCAACAAATGACGCCCGCGGCTTTAAAAAAAAAAAAATCATAATTTTATTAAGGAAAATACTACAATTCTATAATCATGGGGGAGGGGACAAGGTAAGTTCGAATATAGAAACTAATTGTAGTGCCATATTTCGTCTTGTTATTTCAGAATTTTCTCTTGAAAACGATGAAGTGTAGAATTTCGTCTAAATAAATACCGCTTTGATTCTTTTGAATAATAATCTGCATTTCCATCTTTTTCAACGTTTTTGCCACGTGAATGAACGTCTGTTGGTTCCGTTAATTTACCATGGTTCCACATAGCTTGCCATAAAACTAAATTTTAACTGAAATAAACCCAGACCTATTGGAATCCGCTGACTAACACAAAATCCAAATGAGTCGTTTAAAAGTATCATCTAGCAAAAATCCCCAAAATATGAATCTGTTGGACTAAAAATATTTGTATTTCGTTCATACGTTGGCACTATTCAGTTCATTTTAGGGAATATGCTTGATCTTAAAACATGAAAATTGTCTAGACGGTTTAAAATATGAAAGAGATATTGTAAACAAACTCCGAGACGTGCAGGTACGCTACCGTACAGGTAGTACAAAATCCAGGTAGACTATCATAAAATCAAAATATTAATAAATGTTTTCAAGAAAAAGTAAGGAAAACGCAGAAGAAAGACTAATAAAGAAAGAAATCCAAGTTATTTTGCTGGAATATTCTAAAAACTTGCGGTAATCTATACACGTAATAGAAATATTTTAACGCGCGACTTCTAATAAAAATGTATTTCCACTACAGCTTCAGTGTTATTGTTATTTCAGAGACTAATGATGACAGTGATAGAAAGTTGTATATAACCTACATCACTTATTAGAAGTAAGGACTAAAAGTTGTTTACTTTCAAGACTGAAATAAAAACCAACATATCCGTAAAAAAGATTTGTAAGAAATAATCTGTAGGCTATAGCGAGAAAGAAATTTATTTTAAGATCCAAAAATAATTATTGTTCTATTTTATAAAGATAGTGGGAAAATGGATCACAGTTATTAAGAAGCTTAAACTGCAGGGTAGGTCTCAACTATTCCTTTATATTACGTATGTAAATCTTTGTTTCGAGAAAGTTATCAACCTCTTGCAATGAGTATATCTCTCAACGTAATGTATCATGAACATTTGTATCTGGTATCCATTTGGTTTATTTCAATCAGCTTTTAGTCGTCTACAAACACGTAACTAGTGCGATGCAGCGAGAAACCATTTTAGAGATGCAACATACCATCTTTCTTACACATAATTTCTTCCAGTCACTCGGTTTCGTCATTGTGATTTCTTTCGGAATATATTTCGACTACGTTTTATTTGATCTTCCTGTTGCTCTTCGGCCTTCTTCCTCTTCTTCAGCACTACAACCCGACTGGCTTCCAGCACCAATCTTCTCCAACGTCTCCTGTACAGTGCCATTTCAGTGTAACCCTTCACATCCATTCTTCTGATACCTTCTATCACATCGTCCAAACCGTCGTATCATAGGCTAGCCCTGCTTTCTGCTTTTATAGGCTTGTTGCGGCCTCTAAATTTTCTTTGGCATACGCTGATGATCATTGATCTTCGACCTAAACTGCATGATTCTTCTCATCCTTCGATTCTCATTATCGTTAAAAAGTGTCGAATCCACACTATTCCTTGTGCTCTGATAAATATCGCTATGTCTGTTCAGTGACAAAACTCGTAGTTCATTCTTATTCCCAACGTCCCATTGTTATCTTGCCAGGACTACAGAGCTTTGTCAATGTTCTTCTCTAGGAGACTATGAGATACTCGACACTCTGGTCGTAAAACTGTAGCGTACAGAATCACTATGACTAAGTGATTCGATTAGGCACTACAGATACGTGACGATATTGGCGTAATTGTTGGTAATCTCTTTCTCAACAAAGCCGACTTTGGCCTCCTGTCAAATTTTAAATCCAATAGCCCCTAATGTTCATCAAGAAACCATACCAAGAATATATAAAACTATTTTGAGGCCAGCGCTACAGTATGGCTCTGAAATATGGATGTAAACTGAGATCTCTAAAGAAAACATTCACAGTTTTATATGAATATCCCTCGAAGAATACTGCATTCGTAAATGATAATGGACTCCACAAAATCAAAGCCAGATGAATTATACCGTGAATATAAAGTGTTATTCGTATCATAATTTGTTACAGTACGAAGACTGAAGTGAGCCTGTCATGTAGTAAGGATAGAAGGGCTAGAAATCCAAAAGGATGGGCAATACGGCGCCAATGGATGCGAAAAGTCCAAGAAGTCGCCAAAGAAAAACATGATAGGGGCAGAAAACTTAAAAGATGTAAGACACTAGGAATAATTAATAGGAGGAAAGCAGCGGCTAACAAAGATGAGTGAGAGCAGAAATTAAAGGAGGCCAGGACCAGACCGTGGCCCCATAATACGCGACGCTGGTATAAGAAACAACGCTAATGGAATAAATGCTAGCGGAAGGCCAATAAAGAGGTTCTTCGAGAACGTGGCTGCGGAAATGCGTTTAAAGTATTCAAGAATTTGAAACAGAAGGTGACTTCACAAAATGGCTACCCACCAATGTTCGGACTAAGTGTAATGGAAACGAAGGTAAACAGATTCTTCTGGTACTGTGCATAATTTGATATAGACTTTGACAATGGTTTAATAATAGTTAATATCTTCATCGATTTTATTTGGTGAAAGGTTACTTTTGTTACGAACGTTCTGTAGGAGAATACGAAATCGTGTCCAACTAAAATCAAAACATAAAAAAGCAGCCATACAAGGTAGTGAGTACAATACAAATAAAATCAAATACATATTATTAAGAGGTATAATATTTTTTACGAGTAATTTACTTTCGGCGGGTTTTGTGTTCGTGAGCTGGGAAACTCGACTAACCGTTCAATATAAAATCTAATAAGTCGCGAACAGGAATACTGCCCGGCCAAGCGGTAATCAGTCTGGTATAGTTTTTCATGTTTAATACATTTTCTCTCGAAATCAGTGGAACATTTACAGTCAGTTTAATGTCCGTTGCAAAAGAAACTCAACCTGAGTACACATTAGACCCTGTCACGGCCTGCGACAGTCGTAATCTAATGTTTATTGTCGAACGTTTTCTGTCTCTTTATTTCAGCGTATATTTTTTTATGTTTTCTGCAAGAGAGAAAAATAGAAAAACAAATAATTAAGTGAATGGGTTTCGCAATAAACCTGGAATACAACAGAAAACAAATAACGCGGAGTATTTTATGGCGGCACTCATAGTCGGGCAAAGTATACGGTGGTCGTCGTTATCCGTAATACTGTCACCGGCCAAACCAATCAGAAACGAGTTTATTCCGCGCTGAAGTATGCGCTACGAAAGGGGGAAGGTTAGCGCGTCGCTAATATTTGCCACGACTTTTCGATATCTCGTCGTCACTTGACGTTTTCTGTCACTGATTATGTTCATCATTAATATCATTATGAGTCCCGTCATGTCTGTTACTTTATATCACACCAGTCATCACCATTCGTTGTAATCGAATAAAACTAAACTTTAGGATTCGCTGTGGTTCGCTTTAATCCTGATGTAGATGTTTGGACCTTTAAACATAAAAGGCTGACTTGTTCCTTTTGTCAGTGAAATAAGGTTTTACATGAAGGGTTAACGGCCAATTGCGTGATCGGCGGCTAAAAACTGGTAGACCAAGATTTAACTTCTCCGCGGCTAAAGAGCCTAAGGAGCCCCTTTTTGCCTGTGGTTTGATTTCGGAGCATCTTTCCCCCAGCTACTGTGGACTACAACCCCCCGCCCCGTCCGTACAATACTGTATGGGCCAGTATTTATTTACCCAAATTCACCCTGTCAACGAAGAGTACTATTCGAAGTGCTATTTGATGAGTGCAGTCTCACACAAATCACCCCGAGTACACCCTTACAATGCTGCCCCTTTGGTTCGGGACGGATATTCGGCGTAGCCTTCTTCACAGCTGTATCTGTCAGCTGTATCTGTTGGAAATTCAGCTATTCACGATCTGAGTAGCTGAGACTCGCCCTCGAGTGAACTCCAGTTACTCGGGACATGACGAGACTGGCTCGCCCGATTAAATGGTTACTTTAATGAAGCTGTCACATAAGCAGATACGTATGTAGTTAAATACGATATAAAAATATGAAAAAAATAATAATTTCACTGACTAACGAAAATTTATTTAAATGTTATCTGAAGAACTGGCAGCCATATATTTTATCGCAGACATGCAGATATGTTTTATTGTTTTATTATTTAAAACATATAGTACACACAAAGATATTAAAAATCATGGTAAATATTAATATAAATATACTTTGCGAATATTTAACAAATTTCTTTGAGCATTATTCACGCAGAACTCTCGTTGGGGCCAAGAGCGTTAGTATTGGGTGACGTAAGCGTACAACGCATAAGACACAGACGTTATAAACATGCAACACTCCCACTATGAGCGAATCCAGGCTACTATTGCGCATTTATTTCACATCGAGAACCTCCATTGTTTCGCGGTGTCCAGACAAACCCGATGCTGCCTGTTAACATGTTATACAGTATCCACGGCTGCGACTGTGAACAGTTTCTTTTCCCTAGTTTACGTCTGAACAAGAAGAGGATCGCTTGTGTGTGAGGCGATTCGTGAGATATTATTTCCGATCTAAATAGCCTACATGTACACTTGATGTGTACCATCGGACATTAAGCGTCATTATGTTAGCTTCTATGGTATTAACTGCTACAGTCAATCATAATAATTATTAACATTACATCATTCGTCTCCCTGAAACCATTTTGCGAGCGGTCGCAAGGCTCAAGGTTCTCAAAGCTTCAGATCGTCCTCTGTTTTGAAGTCCCTGGTACACTACCAAATATATTACAAGGTTACATTTAATCCAATGACTACAATCTTATGACAGTAAAAGCTCTATTTTATGACTCTAACATTACTGTAAACTTGAATTCCTCGTAGATAAAATAAAGTTGTTGCTGCAAATCTAATCTTAATTAAAAAAATAAGTATATAAATATAACGATATGTGAAACGATGGATGAAGAAACATAAATTTAACATGCCTTATACATGCTTTATTCAGAGACTGTTACGATGTGCTTTAACAAATTTTTTATTTTATTTACAAACAGTGAAAATTTAAATAAATTGACGCTAAAAAGAAACCCTTTCGAGGGAAACTATTCTCTGAATTTGCAAGTCAGAATAGTATCTGGAAAATGCGTTGCAAAGAACTACAAATATCAAAAAGAATTTTTATAATTTTCAACGTGAGAACTGAGAGAGAGAGAGAGAGAGAGAGAGAGAGAGAGAGAGAGAGAGAGAGAGAGAGAGAGAGAGAGAGAGAGAGAGAGAGAGAGAGAGAGAGAGACAAGAAGAAGAAGAAGAAGAAGAAGGAGGAGGAGGAGGAGGAGGAGGAGGCGATCAAAAAAACCTATAAGTCATTGGTCGACGAATGCAACTGAAACAATAGCAGACTGGTAGGCCTATGTTCTATGACGTGAAGATCATTCGGATGCGAAATAAACAGTGACCTGTTCTATATAGACACGACGCCCTCAGGCAGTAAGTTGTGAGTTGAAAACGGAGTGCGAATTACCGGGTTTCGGTAATGCTGTCGTTGACATTACTATTGAATAAATTTTGTGATCGGTTTGTCACTGGAGAATATTTTGAACTGTTCAGAGTACGTATCGAATTATTGCATTAACGAAGGACAATTTTGTCGACTCAAGTGTTACGCGGATAAAAGTTTAATATCCAAGTCTGTGTTTGGTTGTATTGACTCCGTAAATATTTTTCCACTGCTGATCCATTACAATTCGTATTGCGTCCGCGAAACAAGGCCGGCCACACACCCCATCGAACATGTGTCTTAAGCGAAAACGTCTTAAGACAAAACGTTTTGACTTGTCGGATGTGGTGTGGAGGCGCTCACGACACGACGCGGCGAGACCCGACGTGCAAGAAGAAATTCCTTTATTTTGTCGCTCATGTTCAGTGTTCAGTTTAAACATACTCACGGTCAGTGATATCTAATTTGAGTGTTTACCTAGTTTCAGTGGTAATTATATATATCGAAGTGTATGTGAGGAGCTATGGATGGTAAGGAAGAAGAGACTGTTATCCTATTGTGGAATTTACTACAATTTCTGTGACTACGGTAACGACAGAAAACCTTTGGTTCACCCTATCAACCAAAATAGGGATATTATTGGTTCTATTGCCGAATTGAGCGCTGACCCAGCTAAATTTTACAATTATTGTAGAATGAGTATAGCAACCTTTGATTATGTCCTGGAGTTAATACGGGATAGGATACAGAAGCAAAATACGAACTACAGAAAAAGTAGGCCTATAACCCCAGAGGAGAGGCTTCTGATAACTTTAATGTATGTCAATTTATTGTACTCTGATTGTACTCTGGTGCACCAGCTGACATTTGAGAGTCACGTCACTCCGCTGCGCATGCGCAGATCGACTTGTTCGATAGTGTTTTGACGAAAGACGAAACTTTTGGTACCTTCGCCAGACAAGGAAAAAACGCCTCAATCGTGTTCGATGCGGTGTGTGGCAGGCCCATTTAAACCTATGCTAAACGTATCGCATCAGACGCCGTCCGACAAAACTTTTTGTCGATAAGGCGTTTTGTTCGATGCGGTGTGTGGCCGGCCACACACAGCACGACAACAGCAACAGCGCCCATGACAAATGGCAAAAGAGAATATTGAAAACTTTATAAGAGAGACTTTCCCTACAACGCCGATAGTTCGATGACCCATTACTTGCATCGCATAAACGTAGGCCTACTAGCTCACTATATTTTATGCCTTACGTGTCTAGAGAGTATAAAATAAAGGTGTAACTAACACGAAAAAGGGCTAAGTGTCAGGGGTAAACAACTAGAAAACGGTAAGCGAGATTAGACGGTGATCTCGAAGAGTCAAAGGTGAATAAGCGGCAGCTCGAGAGGAGTTGGAATTTAAGAAATTTATTTTCCCCTCGTTATTTTCCGCCGAGCGAATGTGAAGGCAAACAACAATGTTGTGTGTATGTACACAACGCTATAATTTCGACATCATAAAATTGCTTCGGCGTCGTGTTGTAATGGAGTTAACCATATATGTGTTTGGAAAAACGGTTAAGCGAAGCCGCTGCATTCGTTAATTAAGAACACCTCGCGACGTTGCTTCGATCGAAACGTAATTTCTCCCTCGATAACGTGAACTGGATGACTCCGACGATGTTGTTATCGGTGTTGTCTATGGTGCAGAAAAATAAAATACCCCGCTTTAAAAATCAACACTAACTGCAAAGTTCCCTTTCCAATTGCACATAACGGCGTGTGAATGAATGTTCCCCCATACCTGGTCTGTTTAAACATGATAGCTTATAGTCGTTTTCAGTGGCTGTAAAGAAACATCCGTTGCAAAATCTTTTGTAAAAATTCTAACCGACACGTATTAATAACAAAAGAAGTGTTTGTAAATTACAAATAAGTTCTACAGAAGACAACCGGGCGATTTGTTTTTCATTAAGCGTAAGATGCAGAGCGTTTTAAATACGTGACGATCGTAATGTAATACGCGTTGATTGTACGTTATTCATTTGTCAGTAGGTCACGCATCAAGTACAGATAATAAAAGAGAGAGTACTATGGTGGTGATCATCATCATCGTTGTCACCATTTTATATATCTTCTTCTTCTTCTCCTCTTCAAGGATTAGGTTATATAAGCCTGTTTCGGCACTTCATCTCATCCTCGGACGACCCACGTCTCTTCTACCAGTGGATTTATAGTTCAGTGCCGCTTTCGGCAATCGATCCTCTGTCATCCTTTGCAGATGATCACACCATTGTCTTCTGTAAATTGAAATAATTTCATCTATGTCCATTACTTCGAGTTCTCCTCTGATATCTTCATTCCTTATTCTATCTTGCAATGTATAATTTAAAGTATTTCAAAGAAACCGCATTTCAGCACTCTAAATCTTGCCGCTTTCCTTTTTTGTCATGACCCACGCCTCACTCGAATAAATCAAGTGGGTATTGCAGTTGTCCTATAAAATTTAATCCTTGTGCTGTCTTGTTTTATTTATAAAATTTTTATGAACCGTACCACAAATATTTCCAAATTTATCTATCTTCTCTTTCAGATTCATAGCTTACTGCACAGCCGAGATATTTAAAACGGCTCACTTGTTCTAAAGTGGTGTTATTTATAAATATCTTAGTCGTCACTGGATATTTACCTTTAAAGGGCATGGTTTTGGTCTTTCTTACTGAAATTGTCGTGAGTCCTCTCTTGTCACTTTTTGTAATTGAAACATAGCTCTTTGAAAAATCACCCTCATTTTCTTAAATAAGGACTATGTCATTCGCGTATAGCAGGGAACCCATACAAATTGATTTGTTAACCTCTATTCCCGAAGTCACTCTGAATTTCCATGGTCTCAACATGTCGTCAGTGTATATATTAAACAAGGTTGGGCAAACACAGCATCCCTGCCTAACTCCCTTTTTTATTGGAATGTCTCCTGAGAGACTACCATTCAGATCCAAGACTACAGATGTACTTTTGTAAAGAATCTTAACTGAATTTATTAAATGCTGTGAATATCCTCTTCTATCCATAATATTCTATAACTGTTGACCATCTACATTATGCTTTTCTAGATCAACAAAGCAATATGCTTTTCCTGGTTATACTCCCGCGTTTTCTCTATTATCTGTCATAGCCTAATACAAACAATGCATCCACAATCCACCTATCCTTTCTAATACCCATTTGCTCTTCAAGAAGTAATGCATCTATAATAACTCTTAATATTTGATTAAGGATTCTTGTATATATTTTGTATGTTGAAGTTTATTCCTATGGAATTATTATTTTATGTATATATTACAACGAAATAATATAACTTCCCCGCCTTTATTATAACGAAGCATAAAATTGATTTACAATTCATTAAAACAGTTTCAGATGTATGAATGTAATATTATCGCAGATATTAAGGAAGACATTAATGCAGTATCGCAAAGTAATGGAATAAAATGAACTAAAACAACTTTCGGGAACCGTGTAGAACATCTTTCCCAAATTTCTGTGTTGCATCCGAATTGCTAGAAGGCGTACGTCGCATAATACAAATACCAAGGGTGGTTCTACGTTTGTCCGAAGATCGGGTGTGTATAAGCGAAGGTATAGGTCTTGCAAACTACTGTAAACGGACGTAGAAATACCTTGACTCTTTCGTTGCTATATATTAATGGTTCTATCTGCTGTACACAGGTCGCTGTACGGGCTGTAGGTACCGTCTGCCGCAATCACAAAACATGTAGAAGTATAAAATTTCGTTACTTTTATTATCGTTTTTTGCTAAAACTTCTGCAGATATAATAATATGAAAACAAATTCATTTTCGTGCGACTTGGAAAGTTTTGCGTATATAACAAATTCAAGAAATAGGTGTTAGTCAGCAATTTTGTTAATTATTCTACACGGGATGGCCACGTTTTAATATTTTTTTAATACACAGTTTTTGTTTGATATAGATCTACTAAAAATTCGATCGGCGAAACAAATGTTTCCATTAACCTTGTAATTAACAAGCTTGAAGACAATTCTAATTATTATAAATACTGTGTTGAATATTGTCACGTGCGTTAGTGACGCTTAGTAAATATACATTATGTAGTCACAGATTTTATATTACAATGGAACTTGCTTATAACGAAATTCAAGGGAACGGACAAATGTGCTCGTTAAAACCGGGTCCTCGCTACACCCGAGTTGTCGATTCGCAAGCCTAAATTTTTATACTGTGATTATCGAACTCACAACAAAAAAACTCTCCTAAGAAATAGGGTTTGCACAATAAAATTTTGATATGTTTTACATTCTACGCTTAAAAGTGAAATCTAGGCTTTAAACATTTTTTAGACGCTAACATTCTTTGCTTAATAGGCCTATTGGCGTATAGTGCATTCGCGAAAGATAGTAACAGTAACTGTGTAGTAAAAATTTACCAAAAATCAGTCGGCTATCTGGCAAAAAGCGCAAAACTTTCATGCCACATGTATTTATTTTTATATTACAAGAAAATTCACTGCAATTTATTTGTCTTTTTGTTCTTCGTTCTAAATAGAATCGTCAAAATTATATTTCTACACAGAATATAATTAACCTTAAAAAGTCATCTATTTTTTTTTTTTACTAATTCTGTATCTGTAGATATAAAAACAGTTTTGAATTTTATTTAAATATTCTAGGAATTCATCACTTACATTATTAGTTTCACTAAATTCCGTTAATGATTTTAAACCGTGTTTAAAATGCTGTATTGTAACGAACGTTTGTTAGACCTTAACCCATGAACAAGCCTGAGATAAAATGCTCGTTATAACCAAGTCTCTAATCCGTTCCTACTCGTTAAAAGCAAGTTTAATTATCATTACTAAGATACAAAACCAAACAAATCTCGTACTTTTGCTCGTTAAATCCGAGTTGTTGTTATAAGCGAGCTCGTTATTCGCGAGTTCCACTGTATTTCGAAAGCAAAGTACGATATTCCGCTCAAGTTTATTTACCCTATAATACTGCAAGGACACTGAAACACCTAATTCTCAAAGAAAATTGTTCATGTGCCCGTGTTTTTACTATAAAAATTGAATTGAAGTAGTCTAACCTTTCCGTCTCCTCCTTCGAAACAGAGAATAGAATTGGGTACAATAAATTCGAATAAACCACATTTGAAAAGATAAATCAGTTTATGACAGCAAATCAAATCAGATAATTTTATTATTTTTTTCGCTGTCAGAAATAAACTTAAATTAAGTAATATGCCTGCCTTTGCCTGAAATAAAACAATATAAAAAATTTATGCTTTTATCATAAATAACATTTCTAGTTATTAATTAATATAACAGCTGGATTAATAAAGTCTTTAAATAAGTTTATTAAATTGTGGTTCCTGAGATCGGCATTTTCCTGTGCTGCAGATAATTTCGTGCTGTTTGAAAATAGTTGTTGGTATGATTCCTCCGGAGCCCCGGACAATGTTCTTCGCTGAATTACGTATGTCGGAATTTGTAATACAGTTTGTCGATGCAGTCGATAATATCACAGAATCTCTTGGCTCACAAGAGACTCTGACAAGAGGCATCTGGGTACACATTTGTTTCACCACTCAGATAACAGGACAACGTTCCCACCATTAAGACAGTTTACTGTTTCGTAAATATTTTCCACAAATAATTAATTAATTGTCAAATTTTTTAATTCTAAAATATAATTTTTAGAAAATTTTGGCCATATTGGATACTTTTGGCTAGACTGTTGCTCGCATTTGCGCTCCTCTGTTCTTATTATTGTTACTCAAACTTCTTGCCGACGGCCGTAAAAGAATACTGTTGAGACAATATTTCAAAATTAACCTCGTAAAACTTAATATTACCAATTATTTAGTAAGAAAATGTATTTGTGCTTCCTACGACGCGGCTAAAATTAGTTTGTTAGTTTGATTTTTTATAGCGATACTATCTTGTTTCCGTCTTTCTACTTCGGGAAGCCTAATAGGGAAAAAAATTCTTATTTGATGTTAACTGCATTTTTTGCAACATTTGAATCGAGCACGTTTGTTGCTGACTTAAAAACAAAAATAATCTTTAAATCCTAAAATTAAATCCTCGATGTAGCGTGCAATCAATAAAATTGTACGTTCGTACTTCAAGTTTTTAAGTCTTGTGCAACTTATAAACGACTTCACAGATATTTGAACGCTTACATAGAAGAGGATTATTTAAGGCAAATTTTCTAAAATAATTCTCATATAACACAATAATGTAAAAATTGTATTAAATGTTAATGTGAAAACAAATTAAAAGTTTCTATTTTTTGCTGTATGAAAAAAATTTATTGTATTGATTTAAAAAGTACTGTGGGAATGCATAGTTGTCACAAAGAAATACATAACAAAATTGGGAACGCATTAGATTTGATAAAATGTTTTTTTGCAGATAATTAATCCCTTAAATTTAAAATTTGGCACAGGTGAAGCCCAGTAGAGGGGACAATTTTTAGTCACAGCCAAATCTTCGCAAATAATCGAATCATTACTCTTCTAAATTTTAGAGAACGTTCAATCCGCTAGGCGATTCTGCAGAGCTTAGATCAGATCAGCTAATTACGTTGAAACTAGATAGCAAATGATTAGATTTCATATGATTCCTGGATTCCTTCATTTCAAAACTTTTTTTTTTGTAATTTCCCAATAATCGTGTACCTACACTTAATTTTCGATGTTTGGAGTATGCGATAATATTGATACACCCCGATGTAAAGAAGAAGAAAATGCGCCATTTGTAAATGATTCTGTTGCTGATGTAACGCGAAAATGAGTAATGTTGTAGTGTGTGAGGTTAGGTAAGAATGTTTCGGTTTTTTAGTTTATTCTTTAATGTAAACAAACATCATGGTTGACAAAAAATATAATATTTGATAAGTATATACAACGACTGTTAACAGATTGGCACTTGGTGACAGTCTCGGCACGTAAAACGAAAAAACTAAAACCAACCCGTACTGGGCTCTGTTGTGATAGTCAAGCGTGTTCTTTTCCTTCGTTCATAAGCATGCTGAACCTACACTTAAAATGTTGTTCATAACACATGTATTTTATTACTGTAGGGTTATACTTAAACCTCACCAAACGAACGAATCCTGGGAAACGAAAACATCATGCTTTTTCAAATGTGTTGCGTTTAGAACAGAATATATTGTATCTTTACGGATATTTTACATTTGTATTACAATATGTAGTGTAATAATATTCACGGTATACACAAACATTTAAAAAAACCATTGTAAATATAGTACGAGACCAGCGAAAAGCGACAACCATAAATAGATTTTGGTGATCAAAAAATACATTGAACTTGGTGTAGCAGAAATACATTGGTGTAGCAGCAATAAATACAAAACAAAACGTTGTAGTAGATTGAACTAGAACGGGTGCGCACCCAACATCGTTTACAGTTCTTATGCAAATTGACATTTTATTAATTAACGATCTCGCAAGAGTGAAATAGTTTTATTTTACTTTCTGAAGATGGAGCATAGTCTCCGAAACGCGTAATAGAAGAGTTTTATAAGAAGTCACACGGCGGATTATTGAAAGGTAAATTAATTTATTAAAAAAAATGCATGTGTACAATTTACTGTTCAAAGCGAAGAGCGATTTCTGTCACGAAAAAGGAGACACGTATGGGCCACCTCGCCGCTTTACTTCCAGATTTTTTTTACGTGGTTTTCACAAAAAAAGTGAGTATCATTGTACTGGCATATTGGTTTTCATGTATACTTTTAGTTTGCCTGTCAACCAAACAATGTCAATTTTTGGCGTAACATTCGCAAATCGAAGTTATAAAACATTTTTCGTAAACAGTATGAAAATGGAAAACGATTTCAATCGTCAACAAGCTATTTTATAACATACGCAAACATATTTTCACGACTTATACTGTACTATTTAACTAAGATTACATGCGATACTCGCGGTATTTATTACATATCGATGCCAATTATCGCATAATCTAAATATTGAAAATTAGCGTAGATACGGTTATTGGAAAACCACCCATTTTTTAAAACATAAACGTGAATGTACCGTATATCTGACGTTCCAGTTAATAGATCCTTTACTATAATCGGATTCGTAAAGTACTGATGATATGCTGCGATGAAGCATTAATGGGGTTATGTAGTAGTAGGCCTACAGTAAAAACCGATGCCAGGGACGAAACCACGGCCGGCACTGCAGTTCTGCATTTGCACTGACTGTCTCTCACATGGGCGTAACTTGGGACCTAACTTTGAGTGGGGCAAGGTAAAGCTTCATAAATTCAAGTGTGTAGTGAGACCATCTATATAATAAAATTAATAAAATATATTATATACAAAATTATAAAGTTTATTAATAATTCTTAGTTAGTAGGCCTAAACGAGGGACAATTTCATTTTTTAATGATCAACAAACCTTTCTTCATTAGTTGTACTTCCAGTTATGTTTACCTGGAACTAATATATTGTTACGACGGTCTACTCGATCGTCGTAGGTACAGTGGAAACAAAATAAGTACAAGACACCAATTAAGTCACTAATCACACCTTTAATTGTTATAGTAAAACAGTTCGTAATTAACAACACAGTGTCTACAACAAATCAAATGAAATTGTTCGTACGCAATAAAATGTCCACTAATATTAAAACTCAACTGTATTACAATTATACCGTCCGAATATAAAACGCAACACTTCACTAATAACTACTTGAACGTACACCGTAATAACTCGAACCGCTCTGTAAATATATCGCACTAATACTCTCGAACCGCACAGTCAAAAATCTCGCATTGAACTGAAAACTAAGGCCGCGACGCGATGTATTTATAGTTACGCTCACACACCAGAAGCTTCCAAACTGCGTCGTATCTCTCGCGAACTACGTAAATTGCTACGGCCTTGACACAGTCCGAGCGCCCGAACGGAGCCTGGCACAGTCGAGAAAATTCTCGCAAAATGCGTTTAGTAGCACGTACACCACACGCTTAAGTCGAGATCTTTCTGGCGCATTCGATAAACGCGTAGATTGTTCTGTGCTGTCGTAGCACTGCCCCCTCCTTAAGCCTGTTCGTCCCGAACTGGCAAAGCGTCTCTAAATTTGTATTTAGCCAGGCGATCTAGGTGGACGACCTTGAACTTTCGCTGTCCTTCCTGTTGAATCCGATAAACAACATCGTTAATCCTTTTTTTTACAGTGTAGGGTCCTTCCCAGTTAGGCTGAAGCTTAGTTGAGCGACCACGACGGCGCTTTGGATTGAACAACCAGACCTGATCTCCTTCTTGGAAACCCACACTATTGCTGCGAATGTCATACCGAGTTTTCATTTTATCACTGGCAATCTTGAGCCGTCCTCTTACCAAGCGATTCATTTCTCGCAGTTGGTTTTCTAATTGCGAGGAATAGTTCTTTGGCTCTTGGGACTGAGTCTCAGGTGATCCAAACATCAAGTCCCCAGGAAGACGAATCTCCCGCCCAAACACCAATTTTGATGGAGTCATGCCGGTTGTGTCATGTACTGATGACCTATACGCCATAAGGAATAGTGGTATACGTTGGTCCCAGTCTGTTTGGTTCTCGTCAACAACCTTCGAAAGATGCTGCTCAAGTGTCCTGTTGAATCTCTCAACCATCCCGTCCGACTGAGGATGCAGAGGCGTTGTCCTGGTCTTTCGAATTCCCAGTAGACGGCATAATTCTTTAAACACTCATGATTCGAAATTTCTCCCTTGATCCGTATGGATTTCCATAGGGGCTCCATAACGGCAACAGAAGTTGTGAACTAACTGCTTTGCCACAGTGGTAACCTCCTGATTTGGAATTGCGTATGCTTCCACCCACTTAGTAAAGTAGTCACCTACAATCATGATGTACCGGTTTCCATCGTCAGTAACTGGGAATGGTCCAGCAATGTCTATGGCAATTCTCTCGAAAGGTTGTCCAACGTTATACTGTCTCATTTTTCCCGTGCTTCTGGTTTGTGGGCCCTTGCTTGCAGCACATATTTCACACGTCCGAACCCATTCCTCTACGTCGTGGCGAAGATGAAGCCAATAGAATCGCTTCCGTATTTTGTCAAGGGTTTTGTTAACGCCAAGATGGCCTCCAGATGTTCCATCATGCATCTCCTTCAAAACAGACTGCACTTTACTTCGGGGAACTATCAACTGCATGACCACGTCTCGTCCATCTGCACTTTCCCAAGCCCTTTTCAGCAATCCGTTTTCTAAGGTGAGAGATTCCCATTGTGCCCAGTAGCCCTTCAGCACTTCGGAACCATGGCAGATATCTTGCCAATCCGGGCGGCGACCTTCCTCTTTTGCTGTCAAGATCGGTCCAATGTCTTCATCAGTCATCTGTTCTTGTCGACAGTCTTGTGTTGTCCAGCCATCAGCCAGGAAATCTACAGCGATGGCTTGAACATGTTCGCTTGAGTTTTGTTCTTCCTTTCTGTGGCAATGTCGGCAGTCTTCCGGGCACGGTCTTCGTGATAAGCCATCTGCATTACCGTGCAGGCGCCCCCGCCGATTTTGTACCTTGAAGTTGTACTCTTGCAGACGTTCGAGCCACCTTGCCAACTGTCCTTCCGGATTTTTAAATCTCAAGAGCCATGCAAGTGCAGCATGGTCGGTACGTAGTGAAAACTCTCTCCCATAGAGGTATTTATGGAAGTGCTCCAAAGCTCTGACAATTGCCAACAACTCTCTTCTTGTAACACAATAATTTCTCTCTGGTTTAGAAAGCGTCTTGCTGTAATACGCTATTACTCGTTCTTCACCGTTCTGCACTTGAGACAAAACTGCTCCTAGACCAGTATTGCTTGCGTCTGTGTCTACGATGTACTTCCCTTCGGAAGCTGGAAAAGCGAGAATTGGCTGCGAACATAATGCAATCTTCAACGTTCTAAATGCTTGTTCATGCTCTCTCGACCATTGGAAGTTTCGTTTATTTTCCGTTAGCTCATGTAGTGGTTTAGCAATAGTAGCGAAGCCTTTCACAAAACGTCGGTAATATGAGCATAACCCCAGGAAACTCCGAACTTCGTGTTTATTCTTCGGAACTGGCCAGTCTCTTACGGTGTCTACTTTATTAGGATCCATGCTAACGCCCGCTGCCGAAACCAGATGGCCCAAATACTGTTCTTCCTTCTGGAATAGAGAACACTTCTTCGGGCTCAGCTTCAGTTGTGCACCGTGAATTCTAGTTAGAACTTCCTTAAGGTTTTCCAAGTGATCTTCGAAAGTCTTCCCGATCACTATGACATCGTCTAAGTAAACAAGGCAAGTTTTCCACGTCAGGCCTCGGAGTATCAGGTCCATCAATCTCTCAAATGTTGCCGGTGCATTACAGAGTCCAAATGGCATGACGTTAAATTGGAATAAGCCACTTGGGGTCGAGAAAGCGGTCTTTTCCTTGTCTTCTTGATGAAGACTCACTTGCCAATATCCACTCTTCAGGTCCAATGTGGAAAACCACTGTGCTCCGGACAACGTGTCGAGTGTATCGTCAACGCGAGGTAATGGATAGCAGTCTTTCTTTGTAACGTCATTTAACCTCCGGTAGTCTACGCAGAAACGCAATCCACCATCCTTCTTCGCTACCAGCACTACAGGGGAAGACCAAGCACTTGACGAAGGTTCAATTACTCCCTCTGTCAACATGTCCTGTACTAACCGAGACATCTCCTCTTGTTTAGATAATGGAGGCCTTCGAGGAGGTTGGCGTATCGGTGTTGTGTCCCCGGTATTGATACGATGTTGCACAAGAGAGGTTCTTCCCAGTGACTGTCCCCGAACTGCAAAACAATCTTTGAATTCGTGTAAAAACTGTCCGAGTTCTTTTACCTCACCACTTGAGAGGTCGTTAGAAGATCTGTTCAAGAATTCTTGCAGTTCCTCTGGTAATTTAGAAGTATCCGACGAACTGGGTCTTCGTTGCGTTATTCCGGCTACCCAGGCCACAGGAGTCAATTTGCCTAGGAGCGTATTGCTTTGTAAAGTGATAGCTTGATCCAAAATATTCGCCACTCTAATAGGTACATTTCCGGTTTCGTCAGGTTTTACTAAACTTCTGGCAATTAGTATGCCCGGTGTGCTGACTACCTGGGGTTCGAATATAGAGCACTGATTGCCCCTAGTATCTACCGCAGTTCTAACCATGATGATCTTTTCGGAGTTTGGCGGAACAGTTACGGCCACTTGGTTTATGACGTCCATCGATTTTTCTGCTGTCGTCATTGTTGATAGCATTACCCCTTCGCCTCCGATTCTCAAGACATTGTTTTTGAAGTCGACTATAAATCCGTATGCGTTCATAACGTCCACACCAAGAATTGCTTCATCCACAATGTCTGCAACAAGTACTTGATGATTAAACTCAAGTCTACCGAGGCGTAGGTGTATCTCCACCTTTCCATACACTTTTACAGGCCGTCCAGTAGCTGTTCGCAAGCTGCAAGAGCACCAGATTGGCTTGAGATCTTTCACCACGTCGGGGCGCACAATAGAAACTGTTGCGCCTGTGTCAACTGTAATCGAGGTTGGCCTTTCTTGAACAAATCCGGTAACTATCAAGCTCCCGGTGTTTTTCTGAAGCGTAGAAATTGCGTATTCTCTAGGGGCTTCGTTCCTCCAGTTAGTCAGCACACGCCCCGTTGCACCGACTATTGCTCGTTTCCCTGCTGCTGAATTCTAACCCGACAATCTCGTTGTAGATGTCCAGGTTTCCCACATCGATAACACTTCGGTCTTCCATCCTTTCTTATTTTATTCTGTGGCGCCGACCGTCGAGTCTCTGTTCCTTGTTCTTCTTCCTCATCGTCTGTGCCGTCTCGATCTTTTAGCTCGCGCACTTTATGACTTGTCCAACCAGACGCTGATTTGGCGGCCTCAAATTGCAAAGCATGTACCAGGGCGTCCGCACTGTTCTGATGTCTTGCCATTCGTAACACTTGCTGTAGTTCGTTATCTCGGACACCGGCAGTAAATGTCTGCATCGCAAAACGCGTTCGAAAATCTTCTGGCGCTTCAGGATAGGCCAGTCTAATTAGTCTGTCGATACTTGCTTCAAACTCTTGAAGACTTTCCCCGGAATGCTGTCGCCTTGCTCTCAACTGGGTGCAGTACACATCTCTCAAATGTTTATCACCATACCGTAATTCCAGAGTTTTTATCAACTCGGCATAGGTGTTCTGGCTGTCAGGTGGCACTTTCTGTAGTAGTTCTGCCGCGGGTCCTTTTAATGCAAGAACAAGTGAAACAGCCTTGTCTTTTTCTGTCCAATTATTTGCGCATGCAGCAGCTTCAAATTGGCGGAGGTACGTTGCCCAGTGACTGCTTCCGTCAAAGGTTGGAGCTTTGACATGAACTGTCCCTACTGCAGGCAAAGTGACTTTCTCTGTTAACTTATTTTCTGTGTATTTTTCTGTCTTCATCACTGGTACAGTCTGTTCAGAAATTTGTTTTGGTTGAATCTTGATGCACTGTTCAACTTCAATTTTAATTTGTTCTCTTATGTTTGCCATTGAGTTTTCTACTGCAGATATTTTTGTTGACATAACTTCTTCCACAGTCAAGACAGATTTTTCTACTTTAGCTATTTTATTTGACATGGATTCTTCTACGTCAGATATTCTGGTAATCTGATTGTTGAGCTCACCTCGTAATTCACCTACGTCACCACGTAGGAGACCCAATTCTGTGGTAGTATGTTCTTGCATCTGCTTTTGTTCATGAATTAATGCTTTGATGTCATCTGCCTCCTGCTTGCGTTTTTCATCCTGTCGTTTTTCTGCTTCTTCCGCCTCCTGTCTGCGTTTCTCATCCTGTCGTTTCTCTGCTTCTTCTCTTCCTTGTATTCGTTCTTCTTTTTTCGTCTTTCTGTTTCTTCCGCCTCCTGTCTGCGTCTTTCCTCTGCTTCCAGCAGGAGGGTTTTCTGTCTCTCTTCCGCTTTCTCTGAATCCTGTCGTCGTCGTTCTTCTGTCTGCAACAACAGCGCCTGGAAATTTTCCATCATCTGACTGGCATCCATTGTTTTTCGATTAATTACGAATTACACTCGTCTTGTACAAAGTATCCACTGTTTCCACTGTTAACCGTTCTATCCCACTTCTGACACCACTGTTACGACGGTCTACTCGATCGTCGTAGGTACAGTGGAAACAAAATAAGTACAAGACACCAATTAAGTCACTAATCACACCTTTAATTGTTATAGTAAAACAGTTCGTAATTAACAACACAGTGTCTACAACAAATCAAATGAAATTGTTCGTACGCAATAAAATGTCCACTAATATTAAAACTCAACTGTATTACAATTATACCGTCCGAATATAAAACGCAACACTTCACTAATAACTACTTAAACGTACACCGTAATAACTCGAATCGCTCTGTAAATATATCGCACTAATACTCTCGAACCGCACAGTCAAAAATCTCGCATTGAACTGAAAACTAAGGCCGCGACGCGATGTATTTATTGTTACGCTCACACACCAGAAGCTTCCAAACTGCGTCTTATCTCTCGCGAACTACGTAAATTGCTACGCCCTTGACACAGTCCGAGCGCCCGAGCGGAGCCTGGCACAGTCGAGAAAATTCTCGCAAAATGCGTTTAGTAGCACGTACACCACACGCTTACGTCGAGATCTTTCTGGCGCATTCGATAAACGCGTAGATTGTTCTGTGCTGTCGTAGCAATATTGTAGGCCTATAAACATAAACAACTTCAGTTCTTCAAATTCTTATACCCAGTGTTCGTAAACGCATCCTCTCCCTTAGGCACATGTCACAAAATTTTCGGAAGTAGTGGCAGTAAGCCGAAGCAGTCATAACACAAAGAAATTTTCAAATTGCCAGTCAGGCAGTTTTCAAAAAAATTAAGCAGTGTTACTCCTTTGCGTTCCTTATCTACCATTTCTCACAACTTAGGAACACAAAAAGCCAAAACAATCACAACAATAACGAATCAAGAAAGAGACAAGCGATGAGTACCTTAACGGACTACGTACACGACCGAGTAACCGACCACACTTGTATCAGTAATCATTAACAAATAACAGTTCCAAACTACCGTCTTTTAAGATTCGTGAACAAAGCCATCGACGTCTTGAAACAAGTCTTTGTTTGTGAAAAAAGCACGCATTGTATTCCAGTTAATTAGGTCTCTAGCGTTTTTTTTTTCGAACAGAAATATTATTTTGACGTATATCATTCAAATCTGACAAACATTCCCCCTTATAAGTTTCTTCGAAAGAAAAAAGAATAATAAATTTATGGCAACTAGTCGTCTGATAACAGTACAGACGTTGATAAATAGTGCTTACTGTGTTCCCAAGCATAGAAACTGTCTCCTGTTTGACTATTTGTTAATTTTTATTTATAACAACTGGAAACAAAATTTTATAATGCTCGTAACATTGGTGGGGAGGGGCAGTGCCCCCCTTGCCCCTCCCAAGTTACGCCTATGGTCTCTCGTTTAGGTTATACAGTATTAGTGATATCGTGTGACATCAAAGAAGCTGTGAAGTGGATCAGCAACACCGTTTTGTTTAGGTGGATTAGAATGATATCCACGCCTTTAAACACGGAAATAACCGTAAAAATGTGACACGAGTCGGTGGTACAGGCTAGTAAGCCGTCTGCATCAAGCTTCGCTCCGTCACGAAGACACAGTTATAAAGATTCAATACTTTAATAGTACTAACGTAGTGGTACTTCGCTTCTGCTTTAATTTGTTTACTTCATACACGAGTTTTGACATTCTCGGGCACCAATTCTTACCGGGATAACATTTCCTAAACAAAGTCACAAGTCAGCGTAGCATTTCGTATCCTATTTGCAGCAGGTCTGAGCACTTGAATGGAAGTCAATCATGACTATTCTCTTAATCTGCTGAACAACTAGGTCTGTCACATTTCTACATCTTATCTCCTTCTATAATTAATTCTAACACAGCGTATGACTCTCCCTTCTTCACGTGTCCTAAGTACACCAAATGTGTTTCTTTCACAGTAAACACTACTTCCTCAGCTATACGTACTGAACACTTCTACACACGAATGTTATCTACCCAAGGTAGACGCAGCATCCTTCCATAAAATCATCGTCCAAAAAATTATAATTTTTTCGTATCATTTTTTTCAAGATCTAGTCTTCAGTAAGTAGTACTAACATTAAATCGGTCGTTGTAACAAAAAAAAAAACAAAAAAACAGCTTGATTGTATTACGGCAAGTTTGTATAGCTCATTTATTCTCCAGGAGTCAGTAATAAAAAAGAAGAGTATCCAATACAAAAACATGTCTGGGATTCGTAGATCTTCGTGAATATGTCAAACGCCAACTTTAGTTACTGAAATGAACACCTGAAACACCCAATAATCTTCACTGAAGATTCATTTCTTGCGACAAATATTATATACAGTGTCCGTAGTTATAGAAACAGGAAAAAATTTACGCAGCTCAACGCGTGTCGAATCTTCGTTTTCGTCTTGGACACGTAAACTCACATACAAACGTGTATTCTAATGTATTAAACACGACCACAGTTGTTCAGTCTGTGATGGCTTAACAAAATGTGTAGAGCCAGAAATTCGACAGGGAAGTTCGCCAGCCATTTTATTTCTCTCCACTGACAACACAAATCAGGATATTGAGTGGCACTCATATATGGATAAGTATTGTCCATATAAGTATGAACAACTAAACAAATAAATGGTTTGTATGGCTAGGCCACGTAGACAAATCTCAGCAGAGCTCTGTGCTTGTGTAGTGAACAGTGCTGATCTGAGTGATCATTATGGAGCTCACTCGTTTGGGATTTAAGCTTAAACTACTGTTACACTGATCGAATGGTCGCTCGGCGCTTGGTAGAACATTTTATTAATACTTTAATGTAATAAATAAATGAGTGCGTGTGTGTGTGTCAAAAAACCAATTGTAATTCAGTATTTATGAAATTATATGAGAAGAAATCTGAACTTCTCATTTGACCTGAGGAAAATAGGGGTGGGGTCCAATCTTCGAGTAGTCTCATCCCCCATCAGAAAAAACTTCTAATTACGCCACTGGGTTAATTAGTTATCTGAATACAACAGTTTTAGTTGCAATAACTGGTGTAAACCGATGTTTCTGTAAGCTAGTTTAGTTCTTGGATTTCGTTGTCCATGACGTGTCTGTTCATTAACTAAATATAAGTACAGTATATCACTACCGACTCGGTACACAAAGTTTTTTATTATATATAACTATTTATTATATAATTATGATATACTTATATTCAGCTAGTTTAGTGTTTGTAGCGTGAGTACACATTTTGCGTCAGTAGTGTTTGTGTGAATTTTTAATTTATACTAATAATTCTTTAGGATACTGATAAATTTAGTTATACCTGTGAACAATAAGACGACTATTAAAGAATAAAACGCAGAGGGAGACACAGCTAAAGTTCTATAAGGTCGTGGCTGTGCCGACTTTACTGTATGGATATGAAACATGGACTCTCCTGCTACGGTATTTATAGTGTAGTAATTTGTTCCGAATCAAATAAAATAATTTGTATATTAAATAGTTTTTCAGTTACTATTCGAATCTTATACCTACAGTACGTACCTTTTGTTGTAACTTACACGGTTTTTCGACTCGTCTTTGATAACATTTTGTTTTTTCAATTAAGTGTTTTATTACTATTCCGAAAACAAATCAAGGATTGAAAGCTTAAAGTATGTCTGTTATACGTAACTAAACGCGGCATTCGGGACGCCACCCCCCGAACGTTGGACAAGAACCGCAAAGACTCTGCGGCTAGTCTGAATTGATGTAAATCCAACAAGACGTGCGCCCAACAACGTGTTCGAGCATATCGTAGACGCTTACTCAGTAAAGCTAAGTTTTAAGAAATTCGCATATGTAAAACTATGAGTGTCTACAGAAGGTGGATGAAAATTTGTGCAAAATTTTCTAGTATTGTAATATTCATATTATTCCATTGTAATTATTCCGTTGTCATCTTTGTTGTTTCCTGACTAAGTAAAATTTTAGATAGACCTATCTATTAGTGTAAGCCCCATACACTTGAATTTAATAAATAAACACTTGGTATAATTCTACAGATAATTTTATTTTCCTGACAATAGTTTCACCAGTTACGTCAGCTTCAGAGGTTAGATTTGAACTGGCAGCTGTTGAACTATACCAAGTTTATTTATTAAATTCAAGTATTAAACTACTGTATATCAAACCGTACGGTTGTTAAAAGTGGCCTGGAATGCAGGAAGGTTTCGAGAATGAAGTGTCGAGGTCGTAATGCAATGTGACAGTACCTCCAAATTATATAAAAGCAGAAATCAGAAGGGTGAAGTCGCTGCCTTTAAGTAACGATTACTTTCTATTAATGCTGTACTTGATCTTAAGAGCGACCAACTGTTTAAACTAATCTCCTAATTTACTGATTTCAATGATTCGTCCATTAACATTTCTCAGTTATTTCTGTTGTATTTCAATCGCTCTTCTATTCCAATGTCCACTACGCCTGATCGTTTCGCTTTTCAATTGTATCTTCGATTTAGATAAGTTCAAGAGGTACCTTCTTCTCAAACCGTCTCACTGTATCCTGACTACATCGGTTCAATGTTTCGGTCGCCGTCCAACCGCTCGTACGTTTGGCCGTTTCATTATTTCATCAATTGCGAATTCGAAGTTTAGATACAACCTTATAGAGGTCCATATATCGTTTATACCAAAGAGGATCAACATAATTTTAGGACATAATTTTAAATCGTGTCTTTTTTTGTTTTTACGTTTACTTATGCAATCTGTTATGACATAACAATAAGCATAATTGTTTACAGAATACATGCCATGAAAAGAACTATTCCATTGACTAGTTCTCTGTATGAGTATTTAAAAGTAACGTATTATGTACAATATATTTATAGTGTTAAGAGTCTAGGTAAGTTCAGAGGAAATGTTAACTTTAAACGTCTTGTCTGCAGGCTGTTGTCTAGTGGATTTATGGCTAAAGGATTCGTGTGTTCTTCAAACCGTTTCACATTATCTTTCGCTGAACACCGCATTGCTTTCACTGACTGAGAGCAGGTCCAGGTCTCTATAGATGTCTTTGTTGCTGATAAACCACGGTGCGTTGGTTATGGCACGCAGCACCTTGGTCTGAAACCTTTCCATTATGGCGATATTGGATTTAGACGCAGTTCCCCAAAGCTGTAAGCCGTATGTCCACACAGGTTTGAAGGCAGCGTTGTACACCAACAGCTTCTTTCGTATTGACAATAATTATTTTCTTCCCAGGAGCCAGAAATGCTTGCGAAAATTGGTGTCCAGTTCTGTTGTTTTCTCTTCATCCAAATGTGGTCTTTTGTAGCAAGTCAGTTTTTTGTCTAAGTCGATGCCCAAGTATTTTACAGAGTCGGCTACCGGGAGAGCCTTGTTATTTAATTTCACAATCGATGTTGTCCCGTGGCATTTTGTGAAGGTGACGTGTGCTGATTTAGTTTCATTTAATTGTATTCTCCACTTCTTTACCCATAAATCGTGATGTGACGACGATTATGGCGAAAACGATGTTGTTGTTGTTGTTGTTAATGATGATGGTTTTCTTGGTCTGTTGCATGGCGTGATGTGCGATGGAATTTCATCACTTCGGGAGTTCCGACAAGCGAAAGGCACCGGACGTGCAGCCCGGGTAATAAGCCGGCGCTAAATGCGAAAATGACACGTGAGGTAGGTACGTCTCGGACGCGGCGTGTCGGAAAGTGAATACCGTACTTGCTCCTATGTCACTTCCTGTTTTTTACGACGTAACAGCCTTCAACGCTGTTGTGCCTCTGTTTATTTGTAGGAGCACCCTGTTATTAGGCGTAGGTAATAACTTAATGGTGCCACAACAAAACGGCCGAGCTCGGTTGCCGATTACCGACCGTTATTATGGCGACCTGATGCCTCTTGGCTCAATAATTGCAGGAAGTCAACCTTGTCTTTAGGCTAGTTTTCCTGTTGGGGGTACACTTTGGTGATTCTAAACGGCGAATTACACCGCGACTACGATAGTCTCTAACATCTGTTCCTAGGAACCCTTGCCCGGTCTTAAACGATGAAAACAAAGAGACCTCCTCAACGATGTTGTTGATAATAGAGACGTGTTTCGTGTGTCTCCGTTTTCAGGTCATTTGTAAAGATGACAGATTGGGTTTTTTATATCAACGTCGTCTTTTATAATAATTTTGATGCCGAAAACAACTCAATATACCCGGCCGGTTACAAAAGATTATTATTTGAATTAAACACGTAATGGGAAAAGCTCGGTCTGTTTCGTTCGTCTTGGAAATTCGGACTGACTAATTACAACCGGTTGGCGTTCTTGGTCACGTCTCGTAAAATTGGTCCATTAAATTGTTCATGGCCTACGTTACCGCACCATACACTAATAATTAAATAATAGTCCTAAAATAGTCAAGACAAAAATTTTCGTTTTGAAATTTGGTACCGATAATGATCACGTGGAAATGTCGTGTTAATAACGAAACTCAAATTTTGTATTCAACGTTTCGGGTACTATTGTTATTTAACTTGTTGCCCACTTGTTTGGTAGAACTGATTTCAGTGAATACTGGAGGCAAGAAATAAAATAAATACAGTTTTCTACGTAGAATATAAGAAATATGCTGTGACTTCAGGTCTTCACGGCTAACAATTTCATTATTATTTTATTCAAACTAATCTTTGGTAGTGCTGTTGTAGACAGTATTATAAGAAATAATAACATACAGGGAAAAATTGTTTTCTAATCGACCGTATTTTTCCGTGTATAGAGAGAGAGAGAGAGAGAGAGAGAGAGAGAGAGAGAGAGAGAGAGAGAGAGAGAGAGAGAGAGAGAGAGAATTATAATTTTGCAGACAAATTGTAATAGAAAATTAATAGACCCTTTTTATTTTTTCATAAATTGTATTGATACTGTTTGGAGTTTTAAGCAAAATATTTTTTAATTGCAAAAAGTAAATAGCCTACATCAGATTAGGAATTCAACGTGTTTGTTACATATATATATCTCATGTTTCAGAGATCCGCCATCTCTTCCAACTTTTCTGAATTTTATTGTCATTTTGCTTTTAAAATGTACCAGTGATCATAAGATATACTAAACTAATGTATGCCCCAAAACCTATCAAAACATCATACAAGTAGACCAATTAAAATCGCAATTACATTTAGCAAAAATTCTACGTTCCATCAGATTCTCATCGCCAATTCTGATGCGAACATAAGGCTGGATAAGAAGTTATCTCGCGGAACGAGTGTAAAATACGAGGGCTATTTTTTTTTAACCTCCGGTGAGTTGGCAAACCTGGTTCTGTTGTCATACCAACAATCTGATTGTTGATTAATGTTTTTGAGGCTTTGTTATAACCTATAACCACTGGTTTTTATAGTTATTTTGTCTATTACTGTGGTGACGACAGTTTAATTATGGCAACTACAATTGAAATTGCCTCCAAGTGTGAGATTCGGTCTGTTATTAGATTTCTTCAAGCTGAAGGTCATAGTGTTGCAGAAATTCATCGAAGGTTGTGTAATGTGTATGGAGAAAATGTGACGAGTGAAGGTTCAGTTCGGGAATGGTGTCGAAAATTTAAAGAAGGGCGAATTGATGTTCATAATGAAGGAGGGCAAGGAAGAAAGTCCGTGGCTACTGATGATGTTGTTGAAACGGTAGACAGGATGGTTCAAGAGCGCCGTCGTTTCACAATTACTGAACTTTCTGCTGATTTTCCTGAAATTTCTAGGTCTGCTCTCTATGTTATACTTAATCAGAAGCTTGGGTATAGGAAACTCTGTGCTCGGTGAGTTCCCAAACAACGCATGCACGGACTTTCTTCCTTGATTCTTCTTCCAAAACTACTATTCGGCTTGTAAGGCCTGTGGTCTTCTACTTCGTGGCTTCCATTTTCTTCTAATTTACGAAAGACGTTGACCCTTACAGACGTTTCGGCCAGCTCTAAGACAGCGTTACGCGTGATGCCGATGGAACTGTTCACGCGTCCAGTACAGCCAAACGACGGTCACTGTGGAGGACATTGCCTATTCCTGTGTGGAGGATATTGCCTAAAGCTGCAAAAGAACGAAGTGTAACTTACCAAACGGTAGACGATGTATAGCAAATTGAGAATACACGGAAGAAGCAAGAAGCGCCGAGGGTTATCTAACAACATACGACACACAGGTTAGTTCTCCAGCAACCGTGCTCAGGTTTCCCACTACTAATTACGATATCAGTTGCTCAATTCCAATGTACAACTTCAGGAAAACATCGTCGTGTTTATGAGCTACACTGTTATAACCGATTCGCTCCGAATTCAGATATAAGGCTTACCGATAGAGTCAGTATTGCATACGTTCATATTTTCAAATCCATCCCTAAGAAAACTTGGTATGATTAAGCGATCGGATTAACTTCGTCAATCTCTGCCAACGAATTAAAGATAATATTATGAAATCATGTAAAACAATCTTTTTCTTCTTCTCCTCTACAAGGGTTAGGTTATATAAATCTGTTCCGGCACCCATCTCATCCTCGGACGACCCACGCCTCTTCTACCAATGGCTTTATAGTTCAGTGCCGCTTTCGGCAATCTATCGTCTGTCATCCTTTGCAGATGATCCCACCATTGTCTTTTGTAAATTGAAATAATTTCATTTATGTCCTTTACTTCGAGGTCTGGTCTGATATCTTCATTACTTATTCTATCTATCAATGTAAAGTTTAAAGTATTTCGAAGAAACTGCATTTCAGCACTCTGAATCTTGCCGCTTTCCTTTTTTATCATGACCCGCCCCTCACTCGAATAAATCAAGTGAGTATTGTAATTGTCCTATAAAATTTAATCCTTGTGCTGTGTCTTGTTTCATTTCTAAGATTTCTATGAAACGTACCACAAATATTCCTAAATTTATTTATCTTCTCTCTTATATCATATTCAGATTCGTAGCTTGCTGCACAGCCGAGATATCTGAAACGACTCACTTGTTCTAAAGTGCTGTTGTTTATAACTATCTTAGACCTCACTGGATATTTACCTTTAAAGACCATGGTTTTGGTCTTTCTTACTGAAATCATCAGTGAGCGAGTTTATATTATTAATATAAAACAATATTAATAATATTATGAGATGAAATAATATACCAGAACAGAACATTTGAAACAGAATATGAACCTCTTACATCCGCTTAAAGACGTAGAAAGAACAGGGAATATACTGTCAAATACCCGTAATCCACGTTCCGCTAGCCTGAAGCGCTAAGAAATCCTCAACTGGTAGTATACGGATACGATTCTTTGAAGAAAAAAAGAAGTTTCTCCCTATGAACAGTGTTACAATGCTAAGTCACTGTATTGTAAAAAATAAAATTCTCGACTCTAATATTAATAAAAAAATAAATATTAAAAATGGGCACTTCAACTTCAACGATTTAGATTACAATATGTAAAACAAAACATATCTGCATACCGCCTAAGTAAAATTAAACCCAAGCAAATAGTGCAAATTTTACTTTAACTTGTAGTATAATGTTTATTAAGACGTCCAGGGACGTCTATAATTTATTTCATAATTACAGTTCATTTCCGTGATACCTCAGAGTCTTGTATGAAGTTTCAGTATAGTAAAACTTTCTGGGATAAAAAAAATGTTTCATTTGATGTGTGTTTTTTTCGAGTTGTACGAATAAAAATTCTTCACGAGTATGAGAGATTATGTGTTTATTACAGAATACCGTTTATGTAAAGCGATACAGTACGGTACAGTGTTTTAGACAAAATTTCATAGAGAGTAAAATAATCAACAGTCTATATGTAAGAATATATGAGAATGAAAGTAATATATAAGAATTTTACATTCATTCATAATAGGCATGTTCCTGTAGTACTCAATGCCGTGACTTTTTAATTTCACTTAAGACGGATGGAATGTGTAACGTCGATAATGGAAACTCCCACTAATTCAAAACGGTTGGAGATTTTGTATATCGCATTTCCAGAATTGGTGTCCTCTTTTGGGATTCAATTCATGGATTGGTTGGCAGCCGTTCTCCTCTTATACCAAGTTTATGTTCCAAATAAGTCCGTGTCTTCATTTCGTAATATTTGTTCATACATTTCTTCCTTTATCCACTCTATCAGACTCTTTCATTGTTGACTTTGTTGAAACACGGCACCACTCGCCTCGCCTGTCCAACTCCATTCAAAATATTTCTTTTACTTTGTCCATCCTTGGTTATTATCCTAACTAAGCAGGTGACGTTTTATCCACTCAATAAAACGTTAATTCCGTACTCTCTGCAAGCCATAATTTGTTTCCCTTATATTTTATTTTTAAATTAAATTCTCTCCTGAAACCTCATGAGTACTGTACATAAAACTTTCTATTCGGCTCTTGTTCACTGCCATCAGTGACAGCCATGTCATCCACAAACATAACTTATTCGCCACGTACTGTCTCCGTAAGTTGGGCCATTTAAATTATTTACAGCATATTGTATGTATACAGTTTAAACAATGCAAGGGAGCCTTGCCTAACGCCTTTCTGTATGTTCACTTCCTTCTGGGTTCCTCAAACATTTAACATTACGGTCCCAGTTCTATACAGCTGCCAAATTGTCTGCCTAAATCAAATGAAATTTAACTATATACACGATTGAATTTATGAAAATGTTAAAAAAAGGGATTTCTTAACATATAGAAAGTTACGGAAATCTTTAAACTTATGAATTTATGGCAGTCTACGTTATAATTATGAATATGCGGACGGACCATACTATACCACATCAAAGATAGATTTCTTATAGTGAGGCGGAATACCAGGCTTTAGTAGGCTTTGGCACTGGGAAATGTTTAAATGCCGTTCCAATTGACGTAGTTACGAATTTAAGGTTATCATCTGTTGACAGTATATGATGATAGTAACTTAATGTTACTATAAAACCCTACAAATGTTGGATAATATCTAAATAGAAGGTACGAGCCTAGAAGCTGGAGATAATATTCAGTACAACGTTACAGTTTATAAATTCTCAACAAAGCCGAAGGAGAAGACGAACCGAAGACGAAGACGAAGACGAAGACGAAGAAGAAAAAGAAGAAGAAGAAGAAGAAGAAGAAGAAGAAGAAGAAGAAAAGAAGAAGAAGAAGAAGAAGAAGAAGAAGAAGAAGAAGAAGAAGAAGAAGAAGAAGAAGAAGAAGAAGAAGAAGAAGAAGAAGAAGAGGTGAAACATTTCTTTACATGTCTGTTTAGTGTTCTGTTCCCAGAGGTGTCTTCTTAAACACTGTAAACTGAATTTATAAAAGAGTATACTCAAATTTTCGTAGCAGAAAATAATAAAATAGACAACCAAATAAACACATTATAATGTTCTACAGTTATCATCAAGTCAATATCAAACAGAGATTCTGTACTGTGCGATACAGATTGTTTTTTGCTACGGTCGACGATAGGCATAAGGTTTGTGTAAGATTCAACGGAAAGTAAAAACAGAAAATTTAGAATTTGGATTGATCGTTTTACATGGTTCGAAAAGTTTTCTCGAATGCTTTCTCCTGTTATCCCACAAATTACCAGTCAAGAAATGCTAAATTCGCTGAAGTGATAAAACATTGTCGCAAAAAATAAAACACGAATACAGAGAGAATCCAGAGAGCGATGTGGGTTAATTGTGGATAAATTCAAACCACGATCCGGAGTACAAACAGTGGAAATATAGCCTGTCGTTTTATTTTTAATATCCAGAACTATTGCCCGATATCGGTATGATGGATTTAGAGTTGATCAGAACGATGATAATAGAGTAATGATAGTTGTATCTATTAAACACGAAATCAATGTGAGAAACTATTTTGTTAGGAAGTTTTCTTGGTACAATATGCTTCCTACATTGCACAAATATTTTATTCGCGGCGCAGCAATAGTCCCACCAGCTTTGTTGTTGGGGTGCATGAAGCGCCAGAATCGCGTAACAAAATCTTCATCAAATACCGAGAGTATTATTCCAGAAAATGCTGTCGTTAAAAAATATTCCAAATTATTCAATTCATTTTTATTGAGTTCAGATCCAGTAATTACAAGCAAGAGGAAGCTACCAATGAAAACCACTTTTTGTCCTTGCCAAAGAAAGAATTAGACTTATTAGAGTTACCACCCGTTAAGATCCTTTATGAAGAAGACGCTGGAAACTACTGTAATCACGATGACTACGATGATGCTAAAAATGTATATTCACAACCTCATAGCGATGATATAATTGTACAGCGATTATAATTATAGCGATTACGTTATAAAATTATGGATAAATTATAACCTAGTTCAATATTTTTTGTATTTAAAAAATGGTGTGTATAATTTTAGACCCTTTTTAAAGAAAATGGAAATTTCATATGATATTTTTCGTGATTTGTTAATGTAATTATGTGATTATGAAGACGTATCACTTAAGGAATCCGCTCATAGTGTGTGTGATTTATTGCCAACTTTGAAAGCCTGTTGTCCTGGTGTGAGTTACTGATTGTAGAGAATTGATATACTTTACGTCTTGATTTTAATACGATACTCAATGTTCTATTATTATACACATAATTTTACAATGTTATGTTGTATGGGATTCTAAAATCTCACTCATTTCATTTCGCGAACATTTCACGAGTGTAAGACCTATTCAAACTACAATCTCTCTGTCCTTCAATTGTCAATTAAGTTCTTTTACAAATTATAGTCAACAAATATCAGTGATCTCATTCACTAGGTTGACAAATAAGCCTATCAATTGGCTGATTTTAAAATCTGATAAGTTGATTGAATGTTAACAATCAGGTCTGATTCACTTTTATGTGTAATTTACTTACCTGTTTATTCAAGTAGTTATATTCTAAAAAAAAAATTCAAATTTCGTTTCTGTTAAATACGTTTTAAAATGCGTGGCGCGTATAGAACGAAAAGTATTATGTAAGGAAATTAGTTTGCGCGAGGCCGAGGGTGGCGTAAGGGAGCGTTTACGGCCCGTTACACCTCCCCAACACCTATCATTATCTCGGTAATCTTGGGGTGCAATAAGCAGCACTAAAAAAAGTATAAGAAACCACCCTTAATTGTTATATCCGGAAAAACGAATGGCCGGAAGACGCTGATGAAATAGTTTATAAGCCCTACCTGTGGACTGTGAACATCGTTCAGAAATGGATACAATTATTTTCTTCCCTTCAGAACTTTAAGGCAAGTTATGGGGCCAGATGGAAAACATCTATTTTAGTAGTTGAGAACCCGACAAGTCGGCAGATCGGTTTGGCCTGAGCGGACCCCGCCACTGGCTCAAAGCTGTTTAAAACCAGTGTTACTTTCTGCTGACAGATTTTAACCAAATTCTGGTGTTGCATGTCCCGCGTCTGCTAGCTGAATTTCTGCAACCATTCAAACCTTTTGTATTCCTATTAGATTTTGCACTACTTGTGTGAGCGTAGTTGGATTTAAGAAATGCCCGTTCTAATTCTTGGGTATCAAAATGATCAAGATATTTGGGTTTAAAATTTTTATGAGACTTCTACCACTGTTAATTAACTAAATGCTCCCCACGGGACTGAAACAAACATTAAAGTAAAGTTTAAATAAAATCAGATTTATAAATTTTTAACTAGGTACAATTTTTTCTTGGCGAATTAAATATTCAGTATTGTTATAATATACAAGTCAGGATATATTCTGTAGAGCAACGAACTAATGTATTTAGATGTGCATTCATATTGATGATTAAAACATGCCCTATGTTAGTTTATCTTGACTCCTACCTTATACATAACGTTAATAAACCGGTGTACAAATACAGTATATTATTAATAAATAATAATAGGCCTATATATATATTTTTTTAAACAAGAGTATATATTTTATTATTATTTATTTTTCATTATTATTAAAATACAGTATATTACCATAATAATATGATATACTCGTATAAATTAACGTAATAATATGTTATATTACCACTTCACGCGCGCGCGCGCACACACACACACACACACACTAACAAGAATGTGATATATTAATTACATTAAAGAACTTGCACTTACTTGGTATGTAACTGAACAAATGAAAAGTGTGTAGAGATGGCTGTTAGAGAGTAATAGGACATTGCATCCAAATTTCGGCCTATCCTGAAAACAAAAACTTGTGAAGTATAACATAAGACATTTATTTGGATGGCAAACAATATCCAGAGTGCACGGTCAGTCACGTCAAAGTAGACCAGTAGCACAGTAGTCTGGACATAGTTGGTTCAAATCCACCTTATGGCGGATCGTATATCACGACGTAGCCAGCTCTACGTTGACTCCACCCTGTGAAACGTATGAAAAGAAAAAATTTAGGTTTTGTATTCCGAAAAAAGCATGAAATGTAGTAAATTGTTATGGCTACGCCAGTTTTAAAAATATTCACCACTACGGGGAAACCCGAGTACAACCACACGGAAAAAATATGTTATCATTATCAGACCTCATAAAAAAAAAATAATAAATACGGTAATAAAAGGAATAGCGATTTTGGGAATACAAAGTTATTTCATTTAGTGAAGAACGTATGAAAACGATTTAACTATAATAATTATTTTCCTGTAGGACATGATCGTTGTTGAGAAGAAAAAGCTGGAACAGCTTCGGTGGCCTGTTATATTCTAGGCCATTATGACCTTGTAATTCGTGTCTTACTGCAGACCACAGACAGCAAGAGAAATTTCAGAACCCCCAAAGACGACATGGCAAAATGTTGTGGCCCGTGACGGTTGAAGGGCTAGAATAACAATTGAAATTAGAAATTTGATGGCAGTACATAGCCCACGAGAATACTAAGCCAGACGCCATGACACTTGGCTACTAATATAAAGTCCCCGGGTTCGATTTCCGGCCTTTCGATAAAATCTAGGCGTGTTTCTGAGCCCCAGGTCAATTCATTGTAAGGAAATGAGTAATAAGATGAAACCTAAACGTAGGCTGAAACGTAATGCTGGCCACACCGTCTTCCCATATGGATGGTAGAAAAATGTAGTTTATTATTATTCCTTCCTTTCCGTTTTTCGTTTCAGCCATGTATGGACTGCAATTACACAGCTTCCTTCACCTCCTTCGCCAGTATTTTCAAATTCACTGACTCGCACTTGCCTCGTTCTTCGTCCGATAACACCCTTTGTTCCTTTTGTTTCTCTTTGGACAGATCCCTCGTCTACGCTATTTCTCTTCTAAACACGTCTCAGTTCCATATATCTTCTACCCTGATTCCACATTTTCTAGAGCTTTATGAACTTTTCCACCCATGGTTCGTGTGTCTTTCCGTTCTTCTGGAAGGTAAGCATCTTGTCTGTTATCCTGTCTGGCCCCATTCTTTTGCTGTATTCTATATTTGCTGTAAAGCTATTTCGTTGTAACCATATAAAGCTTATATATTGGTTGTTAAAATTCATTCCCGGTCTGTTTGGCCGTGGTCCATTGTTTCTAGCTAAAACAGACGTTTCGACAGTACCATCGACTGCCATCGTCAGTGTAAAATTCGAATTTTACACACTGTGGTCTAACGTGTACCACCCTACGTTAGTAAAGTTCGAATTTTACACTGACGATGGCATTCTATGGTATTGTCAAAAAGTCTGTTTTAGTTAGAAACAATGGACCACGGCCAAACAGCCCGGGAAGGAATTTTAACAACATTGACTCCGGCCGTGTAAGCCTACTATTTGTCTTTCGTTTATTGTGACCGAGATTTTATCAAACTTTTCATGCAGCTCCTGATTTGACCTCGAATAAAATGTAATCTCATTTGCTGATACTTTTCTAGGTGGCAAGATTATTCTTAGAAATTTCTTTTGTATCTTCCCATTTTTGAAAGTCTTTAGCTATTGTTTCTTCTGCATGTAAGCATCTGGTTTTACTACCGTACTCTTGTGTCTGAAGTTGGCCTGATTTGTATTTGTAAATGCTATTATTATTATTATTACTATGATAAAGATAACAATAATTATAATTATTATATAATAATTAGTATATATTATTACATAAATTACATAATTATTATGATAATGATAACAATAATAATTATCATTATTGTAATACACCGCCAATTCTAAGAGTTGACTCCAGCCACGCTTAATCCAATGATGATTTCACCTTCCCGCCTCCATTCCGTACTACTGACCGTAAGATCAGTTCATCTGTCTTTAGACCACATTTCACCTAGACAGACAAGTCGGAACCTTACATCATATGGTAAACGTTTCAAGGACTTAACTATGTTAATATCTATAAAACGGGAAATGCGTTTTTTTTTTTTTTTTTTTTACCACAGTGAGAAGTACTTTGGGAGTTTGCCTTCTCTAAGATTAGAATCAAGAGCGATTTCTTTGAATTCGCTAGCATCTTTTGCGAACCGTGCATTTGTTTTCCTCCGTTTAAGTAGTTTGTTATCCCTTGGGTAGACTCTAGGCATCCGTTATCGGCCCATAATTTCTGTACATAACCGATGATGGCCGGAACGTCGACGAGAGAGAGAGAGAGAGAGAAATTCAAACGCGGATCAATCGAGTAGTAACTACGAAATATTAAGCCACCGAGAAAACTTGAACCGATCATCGCTACTCTTGTTTGTGTGTATATAAATAAATCTACATGTTGACATATGTTCGCACGTTTCTGTTTTTTAAAGCATAAATTCATATACGGTAACTAACATTTATCTGGAAACACACACATATATCACATATATCTGTTATAATTTATATTTGAACACAGTTTGTCAAAAATAAAGATAAGATTTCCCCCCCAGTAGTATTTGATGTGTCGAGAAACAGTAGTATTTGATGTATCAAGAAAGTGACAGTTACTTTTCCCATTACAAACGGCATTGAAATCTCAAGTAAGAGATCAAGTAAAGCGTTTGAACAATAAGTGATACACGAACAACACACACACACACACACACACACACACACACACACACACACACACACACACACACACACACACATACGTACGTACACATAGGCCTATATAGACACACGCCGATCCTTTCCGTCTGTTACTCAGTCATATACAGAATTAAGAAAACACTTTATTGATTGTAGGTGAGCGGGGCAGCGGGACAGCAGATGGTCACGAAGGCGGAGGAAAGTAAAGAGGTCACACGACGGATCTTGGCAAGCTGAATGGATGTCTTGGTTAACTACTGCGGTATATTAAACTGGACAAGTCTTTCTTTGGAGAGAAATGACAAAATCACCGGAAAATGGCGATGGAGAGACACCCTTCAGTTGCGAAGGAGGGCACTTAGTGTTGCTACAGCCACTACCGCTACTGATGATGATGATGATGATGACTAGTTCATTGACATGTAGTATGAACATTTACAGGACATTTACTAAATTAATAACATTTCTGTACATTATGGATCATTGTACTAAAATACATAGCAAATTCGAGTTGTCAGTCTTTTAATAATAGTTTGCGGCCGACAGAATAGAACAGGTTAGTGCAACACTAGTGGTGCCAGATTGGCGAACGGGACAATAGACTCTTGCATAACGTCACACATGGCTGGCAAGACGGTGAAAGGCCTCCCGGTATAAATGTCACAGATGGAGACCTCACAGAGATAGGCTACGCTGGTAATTTGTCATTATTTCGGCGCGGCTATTATCTAGTCAGCGAGCGAGCGTGTGTATGTGTGCGGGCGCGCGCGCTTGTTTCCTGCACGCGACACTGTTTGACTACGTGCTCGCGCTACGACAGTTTACGCCGGTGATTACCGGGTGCAGGAAGAGGCAAAAAACGTGTTATTTACAATGAGTCGCTCACGGATTTGTTTGTTCAGTTGTATCAATTCAGAATAGTTTTTAAATGCGGTATAAGTCTTAAATTGGTATAAGAAACATTCCGTGTTAAATGGCCTTGTATTAAAAAATAATAATTTTCATATTAAGGCATATACGATTTATATACGATTTATATCGGACGATAACCTACGGTAAAAACTCGTACGTCATGTAAAACAACAGAACAAATGGGCCGTTTTATGCACTGTTGTACAATAAATTTATTGTTACGAACACAAAAACATGTCGTGGTCTCCTAGGAAACGGATCCGATAAGATATCGGACGAATTGTGTAGATACATGGGCCGTAATGGTTCCGTTTATGCACTCCCGCGAGTTTTTTATCGTATGACTTTCAGACGTCAGTGTTGGAAACCTTCCTGCCTAGCGTCGGCGAGGCCAGTTGTGCCAAGTAATCAGTGGTATTCACGTCGTGGTGTGATTTTATTAATTTGTTTTGTAAATGTGGAAGGCATTAATACAGAAAGGCTCGTTGACGAAATCCAGAACAGGAGAGCACTATGGGATCCCGCCTCCGAAGCTTATAAAAACGAACCGATAAGCGGCATTCAACACGCACGGGTCAATTTTCAGTACTGGTGATGGCAACACTGAAAGAGTTTGTTCACATCCACGTCCGATATTTTTGACACACGAGAAAAATCGGAGTAAAATCGGATGCAAAATTTATCGTACAAAAAATTTACGTACGAAATTTATCGTATAAATCGGGTGCATAAAAGGGGCCTAAGCCTAGCCGTTTATGTAATTATTCTCATAACACTCATGCATTTATTTTTATTTTAAAGTTTAATTACATTTACAGGTGTTCATCAAATTTTAGTACTTTAATAGCTGAAATATCATAATTGAACTACTCCGCGACTTGTTAAAAACGTCTTATGAGACTAGTCGATGCCAAAATTAAATAATGTTGTGCTTCACTACACTTGGAGAAACGGAAAAGAAATATCTTATGATTTTAAAATTTGGAAAATAAAATGAATGCACAATTACAACGGAAAATCCTGTCAAGCTCGTAGCGTTCCTTCTTCTCGCTCCTTCTTCTCTTAGATGAGACGTATGATCTCACAATTATGCGCAATAGAATAACTCAATAATAATAATATTCGTGTATTCCTCAGTTAAATAGAAACATGAAGTAAAGTCGTCATAATCCATACGACTATTTAATTTGGTGTTTGGTGTATATGTTAGGACGGCTCAAGCCCCCCCGCCCCCACACTCAGCCCATATTAATAACCCAAGACATAAATTACTTGTAAATGTAACGTAGGATAAAAGTGGAAAACGAAAGTTTAAAATTAGATTAATTAATAATGGTCATAACAAATATATGCGTATATAAGTTTAGTTTTTGAATTAACTCTTATAAAGTTTTTGATCACTCAATTAAACTGAGTGCTGTAACATTTAATTACGCGTATTTCTGTTAGAAACGTTATAGAAATACGTCTCTTAAACTTATGTTACAACTTTCACAGGGCATATTTCCTAACACTTCTGCACAAGCGTTCACGAGACATCTCTCTAAGACTCAGGCGAAGATTTTCGATGTCAATTTTCTTGATTTTTTTCGATGTTTTCGTTAGTCGAAGCCGTTGAATGTCTGCCGGAACGCGGAAAATCCTGAACTTCTTCTCGGCCCTCTTTGAATGCCTTATACCATTCATACGCTTGGGTTTTCGAGAGGCACGACTCACCGTAAGCTTTTTGTAATATTTTCAACGCTCCAGCACAAGAAATTTCGTTAGAAACACAACATTTAAGAGACAAATTCTTTGGTCGACAGCTTTTTGGTAAATAACGTACGTATTTGCAGCATTAAAAAAGAATTATGCAATCGCCAGAAAACGAAAGCAGAGCCTATTAATCTGCCTTTACCTCTTTCACCCCCCCCACACACACACACACACACACTTCCCGTTACAGGGTTGTCTGTCTTGACTCCTGTAGTCTAATATCTCTATGGTTTGAAAGGTCGTCTTTGCACAGATAAACTAACAGTATTAAAGTGATACATGATTGCATGAAATTTATTACCTTTCTACCTTTATTTTCAATAAGAGTTAATCAAGATAGGATAATCTGAATTCAGTGCTCTTCCATATTTTTTCAACCTTTATTGACTTTTCGACCTTTAGCATAAGTATACTTTGATATACTCAAAATCTTGGGGACCTCAATTTCTCATTTTTGTCGAAGAAATGGGCAGTCCAGCCTACAAGCTAATCTCGTCCACCACTTCCCCCAGGGCAGAACCTAGTTACACCACTGAGGGGGTGAAAAGGACAAAAAATGGAAGCTGATGATGGGAGAACGGAGATAAATGGAAAAAAACGTTCCGAGAAGGAAGGTGCAAGCATTCTCGTTTACGTTTGTTTAGTAGGCTATGTCACAAATCTTGGGGACCTCAATTTCTCATTTTTGTCGAAGAAATGGGCAGTCCAGCCTACAAGCTAATCTCGTCCACCACTTCCCCCAGGGCAGAAACTAGTTACGCCACTGAGGGGGTGAAAAGGACAAAAAATGGAAGCTGATGATGGGAGAACGGAGATAAATGGAAAAAGACATTCCGAGAAGGAAGGTGCAAGCATTCTCGTTTACGTTTGTTTAGTAGGCTATGTCACAGGTGTAAGGCAATCGGGTAAATCCTCTACTCGAACAGCTGCCATCGTAATATTTTTCGTTTGGCGTTTCGATCCCTAGAATTTGGGATATCCTCAGAAGCTGTGAGTGATGGTTGAAAGACCTCATTGAAAGACCTAAAAACAGGGGTTTCAACCGCCACTCACAGCTTCTGAGGCGATCGCAGATTATAGCAATCGAAACGTCAAATGAAAAATTTACGATATAAGCAGTACCAGTACAGGATTTGTCCGATAGAAATGACTTACTGATTAGGAGTTTTAAAGTATAAGGAAGTATTTCCTACACATGATGCTGATACGATTGGCATAGATGATATTTATTACGTTTTGTATAAAGTTGAGTTATTATTTTTTCCAAGTAAGAAAGGAATGCTGACTAACCGAAACGAAGATCCAAGGCTTTTCTTAGTCTTCGACACGAAGAAACGATATTAAGAGGTCCATGACACGTTATGATTTTCTGTATAATAAAGATCGCTCGATGATAATTCGTAAGCAAATTTAATTTTATATGATCTCCGATTCACGAGTAACCTCGAGTAACACTGTTTTCAAAGCCAAATGAAGCCTTATGCCTGGTTCCTCTGTAACCCTCTAAGTCACGGACCATTAGGGAGAGAGCGACACAAGGAACTATTAGTGGCTTCTGAGATAATGTAGAGGTTTCATTCATGGTAATATCAAACTGTTTAAAAACGGCCATAAGGAAACAGCAGTACGGAAAGCTCTTTAAAAAGATATCGATGGTTGGAGCAAATTATTACGCACAACAATTATACGACTGTAGTATTAGGTACAGTGTAGGTTATGGGGAATATGTTAGGGGAAGACTAAGAAAGACATTCTTGGGTGTAAGCGGGCTGTAGTAAAGGGTTTGTACGAAAATAGCGATTTAAAAAAATGGCGATTAAAATCGTGTGACGAATTCAAAATATGAATCGAGATGGCAATAAAGAAAACCGGTAGGAGCCATTACTTGAGTAGGCCTATGTAACGTTTACAATTTTAACATAGTTACGAAACTTATCAGCGTTTCATATAAAAGCATAAACAGAAAATGAGACACATTGTTATTTATTAGTAATTAGTCACTGTTCGTTGGTAAACATTTTAACTGAGTTATCTAAATACGTACAGTAACACCAATGACAAGCAAAAACGTAAAAGAAAATGATAATAGTACGCATCCTTGTAGGTGGAACAAAAAACATGGAAAATTCAAATTCACGTTTTATGCTCAGCACTTGTATTTAACAGCTGATGGTGATTTACATATTATATTAAAAATAAAGCGAGAAAAGAGCTCAGAAAAAAGTGGTAGTGGCGCCATGATTTTAATTATCCTGGGATTTAAAAAAATGTTACAATAGTTGATTTTTATAATAAAATTTATAGCTTTCCTAATTTTTAACCTTATTTTTCTTAATGAATTCAAAATCGGATTGCTGCTAATGTGTGTTTGGTAATGAATTATAAACGATCGTCCATTAAAAAAATATTAAATTAAAAATATTTATGTAATTATGCATTTTTTACGTTGGTGCGTGGTAGATATTTCAAAATGTCTGATTGCTTGTCGCCTTCAGCACTGTGCCTTCTTTGCTTGTAATTCAGAACTTGTTAGAAAAAAATTGAAGCATTTCTTAGGAATAATTTTTTTTCATATTACACTTTCCTCTGGACCGGTTCAAGTGTTTGACAAACGAAAATTCTTTCTTCTAGGCAACAAAAAGTTTCTTTACCAGATTTTTATTTTTATTGACTGTACTACACTGTTAATTGTTCTTCTGTTTTATTTGCGAGTTTTAATCAACAAGCATATTTTTCTGATAAATATATATAGTTTTTTTAATTTTACTTTATTGCAACTAGTTACAAACTATCTAGCAATTTTATTCTAATACATAAGTTGACAGTGTGTAGGATAAGCTCTGTGACGATTTAAAAAAATGTTTAAATAGCACAAATTAAATTTTTGTTCTTATAACAAGTAAGAGTATTATCCACCCCTTATCTGTACCTAGATTCCTGTATCAACGTGCAAATTGTCCAGTACGAACACGCAAAGTACGATGTTATTAAGCGAAAAATAATAATACCGTTAATTAAATAAAAGACGTACTAATAAAAAGGGAAAATTCCTAACTCATAACCAAAAGGTAGCATAAAATATTAATAGTTAATTAATGAATAATTAATACTACTAAAGGAACGAACTACTTTCTCAGCGCGTAAAACCGCGCCAGCTTACAGATTCCTCGCCGCGAAACAATGCCCCATTCGCCGGAGAAACTTCGACATGTAAGGATGTCGCAGCTGTGTTGTCAAGTTACACGTAGGTGTATACCGCTCAAATACTATACAATCACGTTAGTAGTTATTTTGTTTTAACCCAATGTAGCGTTGGGAAATAATAAATAAAAAAAAAATAGTAATGTAGTGCGTGAAGAAATATGGGTAATATGTAATATAAAAAAAATAGAATTTAGCCGACACATCTCTTAACAAACAGTAAGTGGTAAGATATGTTCTTTACCATATTTTAGTGCTGCTAAAGTAAGAACTATTAAAATGTAAAATGTGAACAACCGACTCCAGAAGAAGAAAATTACAACTACAACCGTATGAACTTCTAGTACCAGAATCCAATCGTCATGAAATAGACTACCTTTCGGAAACAATCAACCATATGGAACATCAAGATGAAAATTGTATCACACCCAAGAAGACGACTGAAGAAGACCATCACGGACCCCCACAGCAAACTCATGTTCTGTTCAGGTGATATTAAATCGTAACATTTGTGATAATTTGTTTCAACAAAAAGTAACAAAAGAACTGTAAAGAGCTTTTGATAACTTAAAGATTAACATATAAATATTTGTAATCTCTGTAATGATATAGTAATAACATTACGATGTTTAGATGTAAAGTAATTCTAAAATTTACACCAAACTATTCTTCAAATAATTTGGTTGAAGTTGTGATAAATTAAAATATTGCAAAGTTGAGACCCGGATCCGTGGTACTTGAAATAATACCTAGCTGAATGGTTTTAAAAAAGAAAATAAGAAATAAAAATTTAAAGAATATTTAATGCAGAATTTATTAGAGTCTTTTCTTTAAAAGTAAAGTAAAGTATGAGATATAAATATGACAATAAAGAGATGTTTTCGCTAACACCCAGCGAGTGAATAAATTTATGCAATCCTTGACTAATTCCTCAAATATAATTTGTTATAATTTGTTGGTAAGTAAAGTTTACTAACAACGGCAGCTAGTTTAATTAACAGGTAACAATTGAACTGGTTCCCGATTTTTGTAATGTCTTGACAAGGGAGACGTTATAGCTCCCACTGGAGCATTCCTCAGTACAGTTGCACTTTGTTCATGTGCTGAGAATTACCAGACATATTTAGTTCACTAGTTCAAATGGTTTCTGTCTCTGCAATCGCCGAAAGAGTCCAGAATTATCAAGCAGTTGTAGTACTTCAACGTTTACGTGTTCATGAAATCTTCTTTCATATTTATCCGTTTAATCTCGTCAGCAACCGTAGGCATTTTCAGGTCCCGATGGATGTCGTCATTTCTTACGTACCATGGTGCATCAACAGTACTGCGAAAAACCTTATTTTGAAAAAACCGAATTATTTTAAGAGTAGATTTCTTAGAACACCCCCAAATCTGTACACCATACACCCAAACTGGTTTCAAGACTTGTTTGTATAACAACAGCTTGTTATGCAACGACAACTCAGAGTGCCTTCCAAGCCCCCACCACATTTTCTTCAATTTCAATCCAAGTTCTTCCCGTTTCTTCTCAACATGTTCTTTCCATCTAAGCTTGGCATCCAAAGTCATACCCAAATACTTCATTGAGCTTTGCTGTGGAATTCTTTGCTGATCGATTACGACTGGTAAATAATCTAGTAGCTAGTAAAGCAGTGTCATCAGCGAATGTAGGTGCCACCCCATCACATTTAATAATATCTCCTGTATACGACAAATACAGAATAGGTCTAAGGACACTCCCTTGTGGTACACCATCTAAAATATCATTTAAATTATAAGAATCATCACCACACTTAACTCTGAACTGACGTTCTGAGATATATATTTTAAGAAGTTGGATCGTCTTTTTAGGCAGGTTTACTTGCATCTTGTATACCAGTCTCTCATGCTACACTTTATTAAAAAAAAAAAAAAATAATAAATAAATAATAATAATAATAATAGCACTTTTTTTTACCAGCGAAGTAGTTCAGGATTTAGGCAAGATAGGCTGCCTTATTTGAGCCGTTCAGCATACAACGAAAGTTGTGTGGCGAGCACTACGCTTCTGCCGGCCATTGTTAGAGGTCCGACAGTCGTTCCTGAACATTAAGCTGCGCCGCCTGAATGCATGAATTACCCCCACTAACAAGTATAGCTAAGTTATCTAGAGAGAAGAGAGGGGAGACGACGCGATAACAGTTCACTGTCTCACTTCCATATTATCTCCCTCTCTGTCGCACACATGCTTTCATTGTTCTCGCCAGTCTTGTTGCAGCCGATGTTCACACTATGAAACACCGTACAAGACTGTCATGTGGTAAGTGAATGAAAATTTTGTTAGCCTCGCAACGAGGTGTTTGTCCACTGCGCATCTCTAAGCCACTGCTCAATTTCTATCGTCAAGTTTCTACCACAGGTTGTTATTCCGGGTACTCATTTCCACAGGCTTAGTTGACCTGAGACTTAAAAAACGCACTATAATTTTGTGATGTGCCGGAAATCGAACCCAGAAAGTATAGATTAATTTGACAGGAGTCTATTAAGCCCCTGGTGATAAATACACATGTATTTTGTAGTGGACTGCTTACTTGTCTTACACTACTTAATTGTTAGGTTATCTCTCACAGACCTTCGTACTTTAAGGGCGTAGTAATTTGAAACTTATAGGCCTAATACTTTCAATAATTATTTACAAATATCAACCGTCCCTTTAACCGTAACTGGCGAGATTCGTTGTCTTTAATTTTTTTTTTTTATAAAAAAAATAGTCACATAAATAATAAAATTTGCCTTCTATAGTTCCATGTAGCAAAACTATGCAGTAGGCCAACGTTAAAGAGCTCCTTTACTTATAATGGTCTATGCTGTTAGCAGTTATTTGTGTACATTTTTCTCCTTTTCATTTATATTCTTCTTCTCGTCGTCCTTTCTTGTTGTTGTTGTTGTTGTTCTTCTTCTTCTTCTTCTTCTTCTCATTCATTTTCCACTTCTTCTTCTTCTTCTTCTTCTTCTTCTTCTTCTTCTTCTTCTTCTTCTTCTTCTTCTTCTTCTTCTTCTTCTTCTTCTCCAATATATTAACGTTTTTATAAACTTCTTATTGGGAAAAATTGTACACATACAACAGATAGTAGTGTACTGGAGTATGGAATATCCTGATACACTGATACTAATGCATTAAAAAATAATTATACACTGAAGTACAGTTATAGTTGGCATTTAATGGATGACAGAGAATCGATGAAAATAAAATTTTCCTTATGGAGAAATTTTCAATTTAAGCAAATTGTAAAGCAACTTTTCGTCCTTGCCTATCGTATACTAAAACCACGAAGACACGGTAATGGCATGTCAGTTACCAAGGTAACTGTATCTGTCAGCGATACGAAATCTGTCACTACGATCATCGTCATTAATGTCATCAGGACTACGGTGCCTACTTCTCATCACTCCAAAATCCAAATTGGCTCCCATCTTAGTCTCTTGGCTTACGATCTAGCGACCACCGTGACCACGTTTATCTTTGTTTGGCCAAGTGGTTTGCCGCATCCGTTTTGTTTTCGTAATTCCACGAATGGGGTCATCTATTCTACTGCGGTTAGACTGTTATCTACTCCAGTCCATGTGTCTCCTTCTTATTTCTTGCATTATCCTTCGTGTTCATTTCTACTGTCTTCTTATATGACCCAAAAATCGTTGAAACACACTCTGATTAAAAAAAAAATTAATCAGCAGGCGACAATGTTTTTACTCTTTATTATGTTGCTATATTCTATTATAACATACTTCCTCTTTTCAAGGTCAGCCTACTCTGGTTTCATTTTATTCATAATTTCAAACATTATACATCAAATATTTATTGTTATTTTACCAAATATTTAACTCCTTTCAGGGACATTAAATGTTTACCACGAATTTTCACCACTTCACCAGATAAATAACACTGGAATGTTCACAAGAACGTGTAATAAGGCCAACGCTAAGACTATGACGTTAATATTGTTACTTATTGTTCTCGGCCCACTGTGCGTGCGCCAGAACTTCGTATGTGCGCGCTGGGCTCTAAACTGATCCCAATTATACAGGAAAACACGTACGTCTATTGGACATAAATCTTTGTTACGTGCGAGCTGCGGTCACCATAACTCAGCGCTTTGCTTAGGCTACCAGTCCTTACGCCTTTTTGCACAATCAATTTTTAGATCATAAACATCTATAAAATAATATAATTTTTTTAACCTATATGCCTAATAATTTAACTAGTATGCTCCCTGTGCTGTAGAACTCGTTCACCATTTTGACAGAAGTGCATTATTATTAGATAAAGTTCGATATTAGATAACTTTTCAGTTATGAGAAAGATTATGAAAATCCCGACTACTACACAATATTTGTATTAATAATACTAAACACTTAATAATACTTAGTAATACTACAATAATAGTTGCAGAGCGTACAATCATGCAATTATTATTTGGTGTTCTGCCCTAAGGCAGGTCTTCAAATGGTAAAAGCTCTCCAAGCTGTCCTATCGCATGCCAGTCTTTTCGTTTCTTCGTAACACCATCTGATTTTAATGCTATCTATTAACTTAATTCTTCTACGCTCTCTTCTTTTTTCTCCTTCTATGACACCCTCCATGGCAGTTGTAAGCAATCATACAATGAACACTAAAATTTCAAACATTAAGATTTGGGTAAAATTCCATTTAGTCTGTCACCTGGCTGGATTTTTACAATATTTTAAAAGTTTTGATCCCTTTTTTGGGCCCTGAGGTTGAAAATTTTTGAAATTAGAAAACAGTTTACATTATTTATAATTTGTTTAAAATTCTTTTTAACTAGATACCCCACACGGAATTTTCGGTTTTATCAAAATTTTCACCAACGTTTTGAGTCGTGACGTGCCAAAATGTATACATTTCCGTGATACGCAAATGAATTTTTGAGATTTATCAAAATTTTTATTCACTTCTTGATCCGTAGTCCAAAACGTTGAAATATTAAAAAATGTACACTATATTCAGACTGTGGTTAAAATTGTCTTAAGTTTGTTACTCCACATGGATTTTTGGGATTTTTTTACAATTTTGACTCCCTAAACGTTTACCACCCTCCCCGTATTTTAAGTGGGAATCAACCTCGAAAAGCACGGACACGCATACGAAGTTTTATAATAATCGGTTGACGCGTCCAAAAGTAATTGTGAGATATACTACAAGAGACGGACTAATGCCAAAAGGTTGAGTTAAAACTGAGAACTCGTTTCGCTCATTTAGTAATTATAGAAACAATTATTTTCTTGCAACAGTACAACCATTAACGGTACTGTGCATTGCCAAAATAATTTAAATAAAGAATAAAAATAAATAAATATGGATTAATAAACATGATTAGATTGCATAAGCTGTATCGTAGTTAAAAATAGGGAGCGCAGAATTCATGCATGGACACGCATTCCTGGCACACCTGTCGCTAGCGTTGTGTACACGCGTATTTTGTTTGTGTGTGTGAAGCCTGTCCGTTCCTGAAATGTAACCAACCCTTTTCAAATAGAATAGTTTTTGTTTCATTTTAATTATAAGAAAAATATGTACGATATGGTAAAACAAAAGACACCAAAGTGTATAGAAATTAAAGGTGAACACAAAAGACCGTGCCAATGTGACGAAAAGTGCAATTACTATACGTAAAAAGTGAATAGCTCTTTTTGTAATTACAATAAAGAAGTGTAATTTACGTATAGTAAACATATAGAAATTATTGATCGATTGAGCATCGAGTGGTGTGAAACGGACTTCGTAATTCGCGAAAATAGGCGAAAATAGTTAATTGAACCAGAGTGGGGGAAAAGACGCTTCGACAAAATCTGTCAAGTTAAAAATTGTTCAGACCTGAGCTTCTGCACGACCTGACTATAAATAGCAGGTTGCGCTAATAAAGTTTCTTCTTCTCGATTAAACCGTTGCCACAGAAGGCTATGTCAGTCGACGACGCTATTTTAAATCTATAGTAAGAGTCTCAGGACAAACTGGAAGTCCAACCAGAGCAGCAGAGCACATAAGAGGAGGTCTATGTATACACCTGCAGCATATGATGTGAGGCGTGACGACTATTAAACAGCACATGCAGTGGAATCCGACCAGAGGACCAGGAGGACACGGAGGACACGGACTGAGGACCAAAGGAGGACGTACGGATGATTAACCACGTCAAACGAGGTGATAAAAAACCATTGTAATTACAGACATTCGAAAGACACTAATTAAAGTTAGAATGAAAGACATTCAACCAGTATTAAAATAACTAAATTGTACATAAATGTAAAAGCCGAGTAAAATTTAGAATAATAATATCCCTTGTATAAAATTTAGTAATTGAGAGTAACGTAAATGATAAGAGAAATATTTGATTTTTGAGTTAACGTAATTAATAAAGTCTTTGTTGATAAAGGAGAATGCATATGCAGTAGAAAGTTTTAAAGCCAATTAATATTAAAGAATTTTGAATACAAGTAAATTCATTATTGAACCAAAGTAATCAGCAATTGCAAAAAGATGACCACACAATGAGTAAGCCGAGAGCAAATAAATATTTAATTAATTAAAATTAGATAATAAGATTTATGTATAACCTGTTGTATGTAATTTGTTAGCTATAAGTGTGTGTACGAAAGAGTCGTACAAACGATTTAGTAATGAGTACTATTTCAATACGCTAAATAAAAGATTTTGTTTAATAAAAAATAAATAATGGAACAATTTTAAAACTTATATAACGCATTATCTTCTTATTACGATTACACCCATGAATTCAAATTAAATTACATTATATAATTTGTTATGTTATAATATATTGTAACGGAACACAGGCTGCGAAAGTCATCAAACAGGGATACTACTGCTATAACACATGCTCTGACGGCCATAGGCACGTTATAAATTGATTTTGTTCTTTTTTTGTTAAGTAGATATAAGTTTTGAATTATGATATGGGTAAAAAAATGAGTTATGTCAAAATACCCGTAATTGTATATACTCTTTCATGTCATGTGCAATATTTTTGTGTAAGTGCACTGATGCACGTGTGATTGACATTTTATTTAGTAACTTCATTAATAATTGACTTTTTTTTTTGAAACTTGGACAGAGAATTCACAGTATTCAAGGCTACGTTTTTCATATATTTAATTATCCAAACATGTAATTTTAATATGGTTTTAATGAAATTAATTCTTCTTTTAACTCGTTATCTGCAAATAGGGTAATAAAATTTGTAGATTAAATCTAGACAGGCCTTTGCAGAATTGGACAGAGTTTCAACTTGAAGTCTGTCTATCATGGTGAAAATCTATGACGTTGCTAGGATTTCCACAATCAGAACGTCTAAAATTTATTTGAGTCGGTACTTTGCGGAGTACGGATGGCACAGTTTGCTTCGAGGTCTCGTCATAGAAGGACGTACTGACTGTCGCGAGTTTTTTGTGTCAGGACAAGTCGAATCTGTATGTGAAGAAGAAATTTGGTACACGTTATGAGTTGGTCGTATACGTATCTCAGTCGAAGAACTCAATACCATCTTATAATAGATCAAAATTAGTGTTTTTCGCGCTAATGGAAAATTTTCCGCTTAGGGGTTGCAATACCGACCGCGGTGTTACTGATTTAACGAGAGAATACTTCAAGAATCCGGAGTTTGTGTAAGCCCAATACACATGATCTATTAATAACCCTGTATAAAACCCTGAGATAAATATTATAAACAATAACAGTCGATAAGAGCAACGCGTATGTGTGAAAGGTAAGTGAACAACGGTGAGATCTCGTGTTACTGATTTAATGCAAGAATACTTCAAGAATCGGGAGTTTGTGTAAGCCCAATACACATGATCTATTAATAACCCTGTATAAAACCCTGAGATAAATATTGTAAACAATTACAGTCGATAAGCGCAACGCGTATGTGTGAAACGTAAGTGAACAACGGTGAGATCTCGTGTTACTGATTTAATGCAAGAATACTTCAAGAATCGGGAGTTTGTGTAAGCCCAATACACATGATCTATTAATAACCCTGTATAAAACCCTGAGATAAATATTGTAAACAATTACAGTCGATAAGCGCAACGCGTATGTGTGAAACATAAGTGAACAACGGTGAGATTTCGTGTTACTGATTTAACGCGAGAATACTTCAAGAATCGGGAGTTTGTGTAAGCCCAATACAGATGATCTATTATTAACCCTGTATAAAACCCTGAGATAAATATTATAAACAATAACGGTCGATAACTGCAACGCGTATGTGTGAAACATAAGTGAACAACGGTGAGATTTCGTGTTACTGATTTAACGCGAGAATACTTCAAGAATCGGGAGTTTTTGTAAGCCCAATACACATGATCTATTATTAACCCTGTATAAAACCCTGAGATAAATATTATAAACAATAACAGTCGATAACCGAAACGCGTAGGTGTGAAACATAAGTGAACAACGCTGAGATCAACGAGCTACGAACAACAAATTTGCCGGACGTCGTTGACATGAGTCAACAACAGATGAGCGCCGGACGTCGACAATACTTGTGGAATTCTACGAACAAGTAATGATTTATTGTAAAACAAACCCAATAAACACTTTATTTAAAAGACAGTTAAATAAATAAATAATTTTATGTTTTAAAAACTGACTAAGACAAATAATTAATGTGTTAGTTAAAAATTTTTCCTACCTCCGGATATAGACTCTGTGTATATAATTTCATACAATCTATCTATGCAATAATTAATTATTACGCTGCAATATATATATATTGCAACAATACAAGCATAGGCTGTACTGTGCATTTAGTAAATAAAATAAATATTTAGATTAATTTTATTAATATGTAATAGATAAGCAGGTGTGAAATTGAAAGCTGAGTTTATACGCAGGAATCGACAGGCACGATCACGCGATTGCCGCTGAGAGTGTGTACACTAGTAAATAGAGTGTGTGCGTGAAGCCTGTTCAAGCCTGAAAGTGTGCAATCTCACCCCAAGTAGATGCTAAATTATAGTTTTATTTAATTATAAGCAAACCGTAAATGTTAGAAAAATTGCAAAGACTTCTAAATATGCATAAAAATAATACACATGTGCAGTGCGAAAACGGTGTGATTAGGACGTGCAATGCGAATTCTGTGCGATTTTAAGAGCGTAGAAATTACACTAAATATGCGAGTCCAATAGTAATTACACAGAATATGTGTAATTAAGTCAGACAATGTTAGAACACCTTGAAATCCGCATTAGAAGTTGCAATTGGCAGAAATGTGCGAAAATATGAAATTGGACGATAGTGGGGGAACTGACGCCACGGACAGTTTCTGACATGCAGAAATTCCGTTCCGACAGGTGTGGTTTCTTGATTGAATATAAATACGGGCCCAAGAGAGCCAATTTTACTCTCAAGCAGTCTTCAGTCGCGGCGGTACGCTGTGTCCGTTGGAGATGCGAATTTTTAATACTCTCAATCAGTCTTCAGAAGCGGCGGGACGCTATGTTCAGTATCGACGCGATTATTTTTAAATAAACTGTAAAGTCGGATGGACGATACGTTAATCCAAGTATCAAACAGTAACTCTTAGTTTGATTTTTGTAAACACGATTATCGAACATACTCTACAAGTCTACAACCACAAACGTTCAGCACTCTAGACAACCGACGAGTCACATCAGGTAGAGGAACGCTATGCAGAGCAATAGAGGCGTCTGCTAAGACAACACCAGCTGGTGCAGAGCAACATATCACTCTACACTACAGCAACCAGATGGGACCATGAGGGACGAGTAACTGGAGGACGACAAGTGGAACCGGAGAACGTGCAGGGAACTCCATTTGAAGGGATTTACAGAATCGAGATGACAAATAACCAATTTATAATTTGTAAATGAGAGAATAAAGACATTGAAAACACATTTTAAAATTAAAAAAAAATTTAGTTATGTTAAATGTAGATAGAGATAAGAGAATATAATTTAAAGTCAATAAGAATTTTCTTTGATGATGAACAATTAATTTCAAGTAAATTTAAATCTTTGCTTGGATGATTAACAAGTAATTTAGTAAATGTACATATTTATTTAAAGTTTATAAAGTAATAAATGAATAATATTACACGCAATGCAGAAAGTAAAGTAGTTGGGAAGTTATAGAAAGAGAATAACAATTCTCTTAGTCAATTTAAATTTTTATAAAACATTAAGATGTATGCAATGCATAAAGTAATGTAATAAAAAATTATATAAAGCAAAGAAAATAAAACTGCAATAAAGCATACAGTCAGACTGAGCGGTAGAGAAATTTTAGATTAACAAATGAATGTTTAGCATATACTTTTGTTAATATAGGATATAAGATTTATTTTATGATGAATTTATTGCAACAAAGAAACGTTTAAACAAAAAATAATGAATATTTTATGGAGAAGTAAATGCGATTTTAAAAACATTTGTGATTTTTTTGAATAAATTAATGAAAACACGTACAATTGAATTAATGACTACTCTTGTTACTATTACACCCAAACCAAATTGGAATTGTAATTGGTACATTCTAACAGTAATGTTAGATACATGTTAGCACAGCACAAATTAAATTACATTAAATAATCAATTCGTGTTGTTGTAATATATATATATATATATATATATATATATATATATATATATTGCAATGGAACATCGCAGAAAGGGTCTTTGTAGCTATGACTACATGCTTATATACAATTTATAACGTTATAGACATGTTGAAAATTGATTTTGTTAAAATTTTGTAAAATAGCTATAAGTTTTGAAATAAGAAATGGGTAACTAACTGTTGTATGTCAAAATGCCCATAAATTTATTTTCTGTCATGTCAAGTGCGTATTTAGTGCGCGAGTGCGCGTGTGCGCGTGTTATTCGTATTTACATGAATAACTCTGGTGCAAATTAACGTATCGAATTGAAACTTGGACAGCTCATACTTCTGAATTAGCGCTACATTTTTTATACGTCAAAGACTCAAAACATATTATTTAAATAATGTATTTTTTTAACAGAATTCACTTTTCTAAAGAATCCTTATCTTCTGAAAGTATAAAACTTTAAGACAAAATCTATACATGCTTTTGCAGTCTTCAACAAAATTGATCAGGACATATGTCTATCTATCTAACCCATCAATCACGTGCTATGGGTTTTAACCAATCGGAGGCTCCAATTTTCATTCAGATCGGTCCGTCGTTGAAGAAGCTTCGACAGTTCAACCTAGCAGCTCGGCCTTAACAGAAGTTGTCTCTGTGCGAGTTTGTCGTATCAGTATACGTTCGACATTAGGGTTACGAGTACGGGGTCTTAGCAACGAGTTGCCGTTTGCTAGATCGATTGGGTATTAGAACTCAAAATAATTTAATTATAAATTAAACAGTACTATCTCGCGATAGTCAGGATTTTTCCGCATAGGAATAGGGTGTAGTTGCCGAAATACACCTGGGTGAACGCGAGGACACGTCAAGATACCGGAAGGTGAACACACCGAAATCGAATTAATAATAGATAAAACCATTATCGAGCCCTGAGATAAATGAGATAAACTTTATTGGTGAAACGGCGTGCATGCGTGTGTCGCGAGAGTTCTACGTGTCATCATTGCAACGGCTTCAGCAGGCGGCGAGTGGCAGTGGAGCAGTTCAACGGTTCGTCAAGGGATTTCGTCGAACAAGTAAAATAGACTATAAGAGAGAAAAACATTCAAACCATTTTACAGACTCTATTAAAATTTAAGAATAAATAATTTATATTCAAATCACAGACCATATTAAATTTGTTTTAAAATAAATACCTAACTCCAGATAAAAGACTGATATTCTTTGTTGTAATTTACTATGATTTATATTTGTTTCATTGCAATATAAGCTTATATGTATATCGTATAGTATAATAAAAGTATAGTATAGCCTTATAGTATAGGCCTTCTTCTTCTTCTTCTTCTATGGTGTCACAGAGTGGAGTCGAACCTTAGCCTCCATAATCATCCGCCTCCATTTTCCCCTGTCCTTGGCGATCGATGTCCATCGTTTTATTTTAAGTAAAGTATCCAGCATCCCTCGCCACTGCGTCAATCCAACTATGGTTGGGTCTTCCGACAGGCCTTCTACCCTCGATTTGACTAAACAGTATCTTCCTAGAATTCGGTTGCCTTCCATCCTAATGATGTGTCCTGCCCATCACAATCTATGCAGTTGGATGGTGGTGGCCAGATCAGTGTCTTTATATAGCTTGTATAGGTCCTCATTGTGACGCATTCTCCATATCCCATTGACTTGGATTGGTCCATAGATTCTCCTCAAAATTCTCCTTTTAAAGGTACTGACTATATTAGCTGCTTAGAGCCCAAGTCTCGCTGCCATATGTTAACACCGGTCTAATCATAACTTTATAAAATGTGACCTTGAACTGACTGTGGATATTCCTTGTCTTGAATATAGTTGTCGACGAAGCATATGCTCTATTTGCGGCCTGTACCGTTTTCCTTATTTCATTTATTTCTTCATTATCTTCTGCCATCCAACATCCTAAATATTTAAACGGATGAACTATTTCCAGCTTTAGTGGTTCGATTTCAAACTGTTCAGGTTTCCTGGTTTTCCTTCGAGTGGTGATCATAACCTTTATTTTATCTGTATTCATCTGTAATTCTATCTCTTATGTTCTCTTTTGCTCTTCCTTTGGATCTTGCCATAATATTACTATGGTGATATAATATAATAAAAGTATAGTATAGGCCGATAGTATAAATAGTAGTCCTTCCTATATACTTTATACGCCTAACATTTATTACATAGTGTGTAATATGTAAAATATTCTTTTTTGGTAAAGTAGTTATAAGTTTTGAATTAAGATATCTGTAAAAAAATAAAGTATGTCAAAATACCAATAATTTTATACTCTTTCTTGTCAAGTGCGATATTTGTGAATAAGTGCGTGGGTGAGCGGGTGCGCGTGTGATTCACATTTTATTTAATAACTTCTTTAATAATTGACATTTCTTTTTGAAACTTGGACAGGGTATTCTCAGTATTGAAGGGCACATTTTTCTTATACTCAATTCTCCAAAACTAAAAATTTTATGTTTTTTTTTATGAAATCAATTCTTCTTTTAACTTCATTAATCTGCAAGAGGGTAATAAAAGTTGTAGATTAAATCTATACAAGCCTTTGCAGAATCGGACAGAGTTTTAACTTGAAATCTGTCTATCACATGACCATCAATGACGTTGCTAGATTTTCCACTAATCAGAAGGTCTAAAATTTATTTGAGACGGTGCTCTGCCGAGTACGGATCGTGCAGTTCGCTCCGAAGTCTTGCCATAGAAAGACGTACTGACTGTAGCGAGTTTTTCGTGTCAGGACAAGTTTATTTCTATAAGACTTAGTAGTTTTCGTAGATGGTACGAGTTTATCGTACTCGTAGCCATATCATAGAACTCAATAAAATATAAGTAGATCTTACATAGTGATTTTTTGTGTACAGTGGAAGATTTCAGGTCTAGGGGCAGTAATACCTATCGTGGTATTCTGAATGTAACGCGAGAACACTTGAAGAAGCAGGAATTGTGTAACCCAAATACACATGATCTATTTGTACCCAGTTAGAACCCTGAGATTAAATTTATAAACAACAATAGTCCGATAACGCAGCGTGTGTGCGTGACGTAGTGGACGGCATACTGGGCTTCGAACGACGCGCAAAGGAGCAGCTAAAGCGGCGCGCCGGAGGTCTACATAACCATTGGAATTCTACGAACAAGTAACTTTATATATAAAACGCATCAAATAGACTTTTCTTTAAAGACAATTAAATAATCAAGAATTTTATGTTATAATGGAATAAGATAATAATAATTATTAAGGTGTTAATTAATAAATTTTTCCTACCTCCAGATATAGACTCTGTTGCAATAATTTCGATTAATCTATCTATGCATTTATAAATTTGTATCGTTGCAATATATTACAACAACATATTTTGTGTATACAGGTTGCAAATACAAATCTATTTGTGTTTGAGGAGCCCCAGGTTCTTGGGACGCCAAAATTATACAACGACACACATTATCAATTTAAAGGTATTTTAAATTGTATAGCCCCACGCTTTTGGGAGCAAAATTATACGATGATATATTTTGTGTTTACAGGTTGCAAATACAAATTTATTTGTGTTTGAGGAGCCCCACGTTCTTGGGACGCCAAGATTATACAACGACACAACGTATTAATTAAATGTAATCTAAATTGTATTGTGGTATAGCTCATACAATATTATTGATAACGTGTATGTATAATTGGAGTTTGGGTGTAATCATAATAAGAGTAGTCATTTTTAAATTGTAACATGTTTTCATTAATTTATTCAAAATAAATTATTAGTGTTTTTAAAATAACATTTAGTTTACCATAAAATATTCATTATCATTTGTTTAAACGTTTCTTTGTTGCAGTACATTCATCATAAAATAAATCTTATATATTATATTCACAAAAATCTATGTTAAACATTTATTTGTTACTCTAAAATTTCTCGACCGCTCAGTCAGACTGTGTGCTTTATTTGCAGTCTTGTTTTCTTTGCTTTATATATTTTTTCTTTAACACATTACTCTATGTATTGCATACATATTAAAGCTTTATAAAATTTTAAATTGACTAATAGAATTGTTAGTCTTCTTCTATACTTCCAACTACGTTACTTTATACATTGCGTGTAATATTACTCACTGATTACTTTACACGCTTTAAATGAAAATTTAAATTTATTACATTAATCGTCAATCATCCAAGCAATGATTTAAATTAACTTTAAATTAATTGTTCATCATCAAAGAAAATTCTTACTAAATTTAAATTATATTTTATTATCTCTATTTACATTGGCACAAATTTTCTTTATTTTTAAATTTAAAAATATCTTTTCAATGTCTTTATTCTTTCATTTATTAATTATAAATTGGTTATTTGTCACCTCAATTCTGTAGATTGTACCCCTGCCCTCCGGTGATCGGTAGGTCCTCTTCTAACGGATTTCCCTGCACGTTCTCCGGTTCCACTTGTCGTCCTTCAGTTACTCGTTCCTTCTGGTCCTCTCTGGTTGCTGTAGAATGATATGTCGCTCTGCATCAGCTGCTGTTGTCCTAGCAGACGCCTCGATTGCTCTGCATATCGTTCCTCTGCTTGATGTGACCTCGCCAGTTGTCTAAATTGCTGAACATTTGTGGTTGTAGGCTGGTGGTGTATGTTCGATAATTGTATTTAAAATAATCAAACTAAGAGTTAATGTTTGATACTCGGATGAATGTATTGTCCATCCGACTTTAGTTTATTTTAAAAAAATCGCGTCGTCCCGCTGCTTCTGAAGACTGATTGAGAGTAAAATGTGGCTCTCCTGGGCCTGTATTTATATTCAACAATAAAACCTAACTTAGAGCTCAATAGAGCTCACAGGATGTATTCAATCCTGTCGGCTCAGGATTTTGCATGTCAGAAACTGTCCGTGACGTCAGTTCCTCCACTATCGTCCAATTTCACATATTCGCACATTTCTGCTAATTGCAATGTCTGATGCGGATTTCAAAGTGATCTAACAATGTCTGATTTAATTACACATATTATATGTAATTACCATCGTGATCGCATAATTAGTGTAATTACTGTGCTCTTAAAATCGCACAGAATTCGCACTGAACGTCATAATCACACCGTTTTCGCACTGCACATGTGTATGATTTTTATGCATATTTAGAAGTCTTTGCAATCTTTCTAACATTTACGGTTTGCTTATAATTAAATAAAACTCTTATTTAGTATCTATTTGGGGTGAGGTTCAAACTTTCAGGCTTGAACAGGCTCCACGCACACACACTATTTACTACTGTACACTCTCTCAGCAATAATCGCGTGATCATGCGTGTTCATTCGTGCGTCTAATTCAGCTTTCAACTTCACACTTGCTTGTCTATTACATATTACTAAAATTAATCCAAATATTTATTTTATTTAATAAATTCACATTACAGCATGTGCTTGTATTGTCGCATTATTCCTCTTCTTGGTAAAAATAATTTTTAATAAATTTATTTATTAACATTTTTTCTTTTATCATTAGACACATCATATTTTTATATTTCATATTATTTATTTTTATTTTTATTCATACAATACAACCAATAATAATGAATATTAATTGTTCAATTCCCCTTAGTTGGAGGGTAGAGCAAGTAATGTTCACTCTCCCCACACAGGTGTTGCTGACCACGTGTGAGCGTAGCTCCTCTTTCCATTGTTCTCCTTTAATATGGTCCCATTGACCTATTTATTTTTACGTGTAGAACTTCCTAAATGTGTTGCTTTTTTGCACTGGTAAACATTCTGGATCTTAACATATCATGCTATACTTCAATCTGGAATTTTACATTGCCTTAATCACACATTCCTACCTTCGTTCCTTAACCCTTTTCTTAGCCTTTTATTCCAATCTTCATTCTTACATTTCCTTTCTGATCGCTAATAATTTTCTTCATTCTTACCCTGTGCTGAAGTACAGCACAATACAGCACAAGTACAGCTAAAAGATTCTTACTCTTTTAGCTTCGTAGTGTGTCGCCTGATCGGTTACAGATGACTGCCTTAGAAACACGTCTATTTCCAGACTATTATGTGCTTAACTCACTCGATATGTTTTTACTCGTAGTATTTGAGTCTTAAGTAGTCTCTGACCTTGACTTCCACTATCGCTTTCTTCTGTGTCCTTGCATTTCCACTAAGGTATGAAGTTTTCGCTTGATCTGCCGTTCTGACAATTATAACATTTCTTTCTCATTTCTAACCCTTTCTTCATATTAATAACAACATTCTTTACATTCCTTACCTTTCTTTGAATACTAACATTCCTTTTATTCCTTATATTTATTTCACATCTGTTTTTATTTAATTCTTAAACATTAACAATAACATTTCTTATCATTTATAATCCTTCCTTTACATTATTATTATCCCTTATTATTTAACTCCTTATCTAACATTAACATTCCTTCTTAATTACTTCTTTATCATATTAATAATTAACAGTAATATTTTTCGTTTAAATTATGTGAGTTGTTTGATTTTACACCCTAGTTTAATTTAACAATGCATTGTATCCGTCAACAGGAAATTCATTATTCCTTTGACCATAGTAGCCATTGTCGTATATTAGCCGACACTTACCATTTCCGTCTTGCATTCCTTCCTCGTTAAAATTCTATTGTAACGAAGCGACTCTGCACTCACCTGATGTGACGGCATAACTTCTCTCTCCCTTATTCTCTCTGCGTTCCACAATTCTCTCATCATGAATGTGTTGCGTAGGGTCAGTCTGCTTGAAGCCAATATAAACAGCTGTTGACCGTTTTTTCATTCGTCGTTTATGATAACCTCTGTAGTTTTTATAATTACAGTTATAATTATCGTTATTATAATTATCGCTCGTTCGGTACTTACCATGCATATAATTAATTTTATACTTAACATTCGCTTGATATTTATTGTGCGTGTTCTCACCGTAAATGTGGTGTTTTAAATGTGTTACTGTTTTAATTGCTTTACTGTGAGTTTGCAGAGCATTGGATATTCCTATCACTAAGGTATGATTGTTAATATCCTACGTTACATTCATCCCTAGTGTTAATTACTTCTCTAGGATTATCATAATTAATTACGAACGTATTTTTTTTCGTATCTTCAGTTAGTATGGTTTGCTCTCATAGCATTGTTTCACATATTTGTTCTGTTTGTTTATCAATTATTTCACATATATTTTCTCCAATAGTGTCAATATGTGAGTTGGTATCAACAATCCTTTCTGTTAACCCTTTTAACTTCTTCGTTATTTTTATGGTTCCTGTTTAAAAATTTCAGACTGTTGTTCTAATTTATTATTTAACTTTTCAGTTTGTTCCTCAAGTTTAGCATTTAGATTTTCTGTCTGTTTTGTGCTTATTTCATCTACCCAAGCACGCATCATGGTTTGAAGTGCTTCCATGTTCAGGCTTTCTGGTGCTGCCATCATTAATACGATGTATTTAAATTTATTTTTAAAATTATTATTATTATACAACCGTTTGCTATTTTTTTATTGATTTTTTTTATTAGTAACTATTATTATACTCTTGTTACAATTACACCTGTTATCATATACATCAATGTATTGGTGGGGGCTAGTTGTGTCATTACACACAACAAAATAAACAACATACAAAAATATTCATGCATAAACATCAATTATTATACATAACATCTTATGCACGCATTTAACAATAGAGCATACATTTATTCATTAAATGTAGACGTGTCATGCAACACGCTAAAGGGCGACAAAATTACACAACGGCATATTTTTTGGACAAATTTAAATGTAATTTAAATTTATTTGTGTAGCCCCACGCTTTTGGGAGACAAAATTATACGACGATATATTTTGTGTATACAGGTTCCAAATACAAATTTATTTGTGTTTGAGAAGCCCCACGTTCTTGGGACGCCAAGATTATACAACGACACAACGTATTAATTAAATGTAATCTAAATTGTATAGTGGTATAGATCATACAACATTATTGATAACGTGTATGTATAATTGGAGTTTGGGTGTAATCATAATAAGAGTAGTCATTTTTAAATTGTAACATGTTTTCATTAATTTATTCAAAATAAATTATAAGTGTTTTTACAATACCATTTAGTTTACCATAAAATATTCATTATCATGTGTTTAAACGTTTCTTTGTTGCAGTACATTCATCATAAAATAAATCTTATACATTATATTCACAAAAATCTATGTTAAACATTTATTTGTTACTCCAAAATTTCTCGACCGCTCAGTCTGACTGTGTGCTTTATTTGCAGTCTTGTTTTCTTTGCTTTATATATTTTTTCTTTAACACATTACTCTATGTATTGCATACATATTAAAGCTTTATAAAATTTTAAATTGACTAATAGAATTGTTAGTCTTCTTCTATACTTCCAACTACGTTACTTTATACATTGCGTGTAATATTACTCACTGATTACTTTACACGCTTTAAATGAAAATTTAAATTTATTACATTAATCGTCAATCATCCAAGCAATGATTTAAATTAACTTTAAATTAATTGTTCATCATCAAAGAAAATTCTTACTAAATTTAAATTATATTCTATTATCTCTATTTACATTGGCACAAATTTTCTTTATTTTTAAATTTAAAAATATCTTTTCAATGTCTTTATTCTTTCATTTATTAATTATAAATTGGTTATTTGTCACCTCAATTCTGTAGATTGTACCCCTGCCCTCCGGTGATCGGTAGGTCCTCTTCTAACGGATTTCCCTGCACGTTCTCCGGTTCCACTTGTCGTCCTTCAGTTACTCGTTCCTTCTGGTCCTCTCTGGTTGCTGTAGAATGATATGTCGCTCTGCATCAGCTGCTGTTGTCCTAGCAGACGCCTCGATTGCTCTGCATATCGTTCCTCTGCTTGATGTGACCTCGCCAGTTGTCTAAAGTGCTGAACATTTGTGGTTGTAGGCTGGTGGTGTATGTTCGATAATTGTATTTAAAATAATCAAACTAAGAGTTAATGTTTGATACTCGGATGAATGTATTGTCCATCCGACTTTAGTTTATTTTAAAAAAATCGCGTCGTCCCGCTGCTTCTGAAGACTGATTGAGAGTAAAATGTGGCTCTCCTGGGCCTGTATTTATATTCAACAATAAAACCTCACTTAGAGCTCAATAGAGCTCACAGGATATATTCAATCCTGTCGGCTCAGGATTCTGCATGTCAGAAACTGTCCGTGACGTCAGTTCCTCCACTATCGTCCAATTTCACATATTCGCACATTTCTGCCAATTGCAATGTCTGATGCGGATTTCAAAGTGATCTAACAATGTCTGATTTAATTACACATATTATATGTAATTACCATCGTGATCGCATAATTAGTGTAATTACTGTGCTCTTAAAATCGCACAGAATTCGCACTGAACGTCATAATCACACCGTTTTCGCACTGCACATGCGTATGATTTTTATGCATATTTAGAAGTCTTTGCAATCTTTCTAACATTTACGGTTTGCTTATAATTAAATAAAACTCTAATTTAGTATCTATTTGGGGTGAGGTTTCAAACTTTCAGACTTGAACAGGCTCCACGCACACACACTATTTACTACTGTACACTCTCTCAGCAATAATCGCGTGATCATGCGTGTTCATTCGTGCGTCTAATTCAGCTTTCAACTTCACACCTGCTTGTCTATTACATATTACTAAAATTAATCCAAATATTTATTTTATTTAATAAATTCACATTACAGCATGTGCTTGTATTGTCGCATTATTCCTCTTCTTGGTAAAAATAATTTTTAATAAATTTATTTATTAACATTTTTTTCTTTTATCATTAGACACATCATATTTTTATATTTCATATTATTTATTTTTATTTTTATTCATACAATACAACCAATAATAATGAATATTAATTGTTCAATTCCCCTTAGTTGGAGGGTAGAGCAAGTAATGTTCACTCTCCCCACACAGGTGTTGCTGACCACGTGTGAGCGTAGCTCCTCTTTCCATTGTTCTCCTTTAATATGGTCCCATTGACCTATTTATTTTTACGTGTAGAACTTCCTAAATGTGTTGCTTTCTTGCACTGGTAAACATTCTGGATCTTAACATATCATGCTATACTTCAATCTGGAATTTTACATTGCCTTAATCACACATTCCTACCTTCGTTCCTTAACCCTTTTCTTAGCCTTTTATTCCAATCTTCATTCTTACATTTCCTTTCTGATCGCTAATAATTTTCTTCATTCTTACCCTGTGCTGAAGTACAGCACAATACAGCACAAGTACAGCTAAAAGATTCTTACTCTTTTAGCTTCGTAGTGTGTCGCCTGATCGGTTACAGATGACTGCCTTAGAAACACGTCTATTTCCAGACTATTATGTGCTTAACTCACTCGATATTTTTTTACTCGTAGTATTTGAGTCTTAAGTAGTCTCTGACCTTGACTTCCACTATCGCTTTCTTCTGTGTCCTTGCATTTCCACTAAGGTATGAAGTTTTCGCTTGATCTGCCGTTCTGACAATTATAACATTTCTTTCTCATTTCTAACCCTTTCTTCATATTAATAACAACATTCTTTACATTCCTTACCTTTCTTTGAATACTAACATTCCTTTTATTCCTTATATTTATTTCACATCTGTTTTTATTTAATTCTTAAACATTAACAATAGCATTTCTTATCATTTATAATCCTTCCTTTACATTATTATTATCCCTTATTATTTAACTCCTTATCTAACATTAACATTCCTTCTTAATTACTTCTTTATCATATTAATAATTAACAGTAATATTTTTCGTTTAAATTATGTGAGTCGTTTGATTTTACACCCTAGTTTAATTTAACAATGCATTGTATCCGTCAACAGGAAATTCATTATTCCTTTGACCATAGTAGCCATTGTCGTATATTAGCCGACACTTACCATTTCCGTCTTGCATTACTTCTTCGTTAAAATTCTATTGTAACGAAGCGACTCTGCACTCACCTGATGTGACGGCATAACTTCTCTCTCCCTTATTCTCTCTGCGTTCCACAATTCTCTCATCATGAATGTGTTGCGTAGGGTCAGTCTGCTTGAAGCCTATATAAACAGCTGTTGACCGTTTTTTCATTCGTCGTTTATGATAACCTCTGTAGTTTTTATAATTACAGTTATAATTATCGTTATTATAATTATCGCTCGTTCGGTACTTACCACGCATATAATTAATTTTATACTTAACATTCGCTTGATATTTATTGTGCGTGTTCTCACCGTAAATGTGGTGTTTTAAATGTGTTACTGTTTTAATTGCTTTACTGTGAGTTTGCAGAGCATTGGATATTCCTATCACTAAGGTATGCTTGTTTATATCCTACGTTACATTCATCCCTAGTGTTAATTACTTCTCTAGGATTATCATAATTAATTACGAACGTATTTTTTTTCGTATCTTCAGTTAGTATGGTTTGCTCTCATAGCATTGTTTCACATATTGTTCTGTTTGTTTATCAATTATTTCACATATATTTTCTCCAATAGTGTCAATATGTGAGTTGGTATCAACAATCCTTTCTGTTAACCCTTTTAACTTCTTCGTTATTTTTATGGTTCCTGTTTAAAATTTTCAGACTGTTGTTCTAATTTATTATTTAACTTTTCAGTTTGTTCCTCAAGTTTAGCATTTAGATTTTCTGTCTGTTTTGTGCTTATTTCATCTACCCAAGCACGCATCATGGTTTGAAGTGCTTCCATGTTCAGGCTTTCTGGTGCTGCCATCATTAATACGATGTATTTAAATTTATTTTTAAAATTATTATTATTATACAACCGTTTGCTATTTTTTTATTGATTTTTTTTATTAGTAACTATTATTATACTCTTGTTACAATTACACCTGTTATCATATACATCAATGTATTGGTGGGGGCTAGTTGTGTCATTACACACAACAAAATAAACAACATACAAAAATATTCATACATAAACATCAATTATTATACATAACATCATATGCACGCATTTAACAATAGAGCATACATTTATTCATTAAATGTAGACGTGTCATGCAACACGCTAAAGGGCGACAAAATTACACAACGGCATATTTTTTGGACAAATTTAAATGTAATTTAAATTTATTTGTGTAGCCCCACGCTTTTGGGAGACAAAATTATACGACGATATATTTTGTGTATACAGGTTCCAAATACAAATTTATTTGTGTTTGAGAAGCCCCACGTTCTTGGGACGCCAAGATTTACAACGCCACAACGTATTAATTAAATGTAATCTAAATTGTATAGTGGTATAGATCATACAACATTATTGATAACGTGTATGTATAATTGGAGTTTGGGTGTAATCATAATAAGAGTAGTCATTTTTAAATTGTAACATGTTTTCATTAATTTATTCAAAATAAATTATAAGTGTTTTTACAATACCATTTAGTTTACCATAAAATATTCATTATCATGTGTTTAAACGTTTCTTTGTTGCAGTACATTCATCATAAAATAAATCTTATACATTATATTCACAAAAATCTATGTTAAACATTTATTTGTTACTCCAAAATTTCTCGACCGCTCAGTCTGACTGTGTGCTTTATTTGCAGTCTTGTTTTCTTTGCTTTATATATTTTTTCTTTAACACATTACTCTATGTATTGCATACATATTAAAGCTTTATAAAATTTTAAATTGACTAATAGAATTGTTAGTCTTCTTCTATACTTCCAACTACGTTACTTTATACATTGCGTGTAATATTACTCACTGATTACTTTACACGCTTTAAATGAAAATTTAAATTTATTACATTAATCGTCAATCATCCAAGCAATGATTTAAATTAAATTTAAATTAATTGTTCATCATCAAAGAAAATTCTTACTAAATTTAAATTATATTCTATTATCTCTATTTACATTGGCACAAATTTTCTTTATTTTTAAATTTAAAAATATCTTTTCAATGTCTTTATTCTTTCATTTATTAATTATAAATTGGTTATTTGTCACCTCAATTCTGTAGATTGTACCCCTGCCCTCCGGTGATCGGTAGGTCCTCTTCTAACGGATTTCCCTGCACGTTCTCCGGTTCCACTTGTCGTCCTTCAGTTACTCGTTCCTTCTGGTCCTCTCTGGTTGCTGTAGAATGATATGTCGCTCTGCATCAGCTGCTGTTGTCCTAGCAGACGCCTCGATTGCTCTGCATATCGTTCCTCTGCTTGATGTGACCTCGCCAGTTGTCTAAAGTGCTGAACATTTGTGGTTGTAGGCTGGTGGTGTATGTTCGATAATTGTATTTAAAATAATCAAACTAAGAGTTAATGTTTGATACTCGGATGAATGTATTGTCCATCCGACTTTAGTTTATTTTAAAAAAATCGCGTCGTCCCGCTGCTTCTGAAGACTGATTGAGAGTAAAATGTGGCTCTCCTGGGCCTGTATTTATATTCAACAATAAAACCTCACTTAGAGCTCAATAGAGCTCACAGGATGTATTCAATCCTGTCGGCTCAGGATTCTGCATGTCAGAAACTGTCCGTGACGTCAGTTCCTCCACTATCGTCCAATTTCACATATTCGCACATTTCTGCCAATTGCAATGTCTGATGCGGATTTCAAAGTGATCTAACAATGTCTGATTTAATTACACATATTATATGTAATTACCATCGTGATCGCATAATTAGTGTAATTACTGTGCTCTTAAAATCGCACAGAATTCGCACTGAACGTCATAATATCACCGTTTTCGCACTGCACATGCGTATGATTTTTATGCATATTTAGAAGTCTTTGCAATCTTTCTAACATTTACGGTTTGCTTATAATTAAATAAAACTCTAATTTAGTATCTATTTGGGGTGAGGTTTCAAACTTTCAGACTTGAACAGGCTCCACGCACACACACTATTTACTACTGTACACTCTCTCAGCAATAATCGCGTGATCATGCGTGTTCATTCGTGCGTCTAATTCAGCTTTCAACTTCACACCTGCTTGTCTATTACATATTACTAAAATTAATCCAAATATTTATTTTATTTAATAAATTCACATTACAGCATGTGCTTGTATTGTCGCATTATTCCTCTGCTTGGTAAAAATAATTTTTAATAAATTTATTTATTAACATTTTTTTCTTTTATCATTAGACACATCATATTTTTATATTTCATATTATTTATTTTTATTTTTATTCATACAATACAACCAATAATAATGAATATTAATTGTTCAATTCCCCTTAGTTGGAGGGTAGAGCAAGTAATGTTCACTCTCCCCACACAGGTGTTGCTGACCACGTGTGAGCGTAGCTCCTCTTTCCATTGTTCTCCTTTAATATGGTCCCATTGACCTATTTATTTTTACGTGTAGAACTTCCTAAATGTGTTGCTTTCTTGCACTGGTAAACATTCTGGATCTTAACATATCATGCTATACTTCAATCTGGAATTTTACATTGCCTTAATCACACATTCCTACCTTCGTTCCTTAACCCTTTTCTTAGCCTTTTATTCCAATCTTCATTCTTACATTTCCTTTTTGATCGCTAATAATTTTCTTCATTCTTACCCTGTGCTGAAGTACAGCACAATACAGCACAAGTACAGCTAAAAGATTCTTACTCTTTTAGCTTCGTAGTGTGTCGCCTGATCGGTTACAGATGACTGCCTTAGAAACACGTCTATTTCCAGACTATTATGTGCTTAACTCACTCGATATCTTTTTACTCGTAGTATTTGAGTTCTAAGTAGTCTCTGACCTTGACTTCCACTATCGCTTTCTTCTGTGTCCTTACATTTCCACTAAGGTATGAAGTTTTCGCTTGATCTGCCGTTCTGACAATTATAACATTTCTTTCTCATTTCTAACCCTTTCTTCATATTAATAACAACATTCTTTACATTCCTTACCTTTCTTTGAATACTAACATTCCTTTTATTCCTTATATTTATTTCACATCTGTTTTTGTTTAATTCTTAAACATTAACAATAGCATTTCTTATCATTTATAATCCTTCCTTTACATTATTATTATCCCTTATTATTTAACTCCTTATCTAACATTAACATTCCTTCTTAATTACTTCTTTATCATATTAATAATTAACAGTAATATTTTTCGTTTAAATTATGTGAGTCGTTTGATTTTACACCCTAGTTTAATTTAACAATGCATTGTATCCGTCAACAGGAAATTCATTATTCCTTTGACCATAGTAGCCATTGTCGTATATTAGCCGACACTTACCATTTCCGTCTTGCATTACTTCTTCGTTAAAATTCTATTGTAACGAAGCGACTCTGCACTCACCTGATGTGACGGCATAACTTCTCTCTCCCTTATTCTCTCTGCGTTCCACAATTCTCTCATCATGAATGTGTTGCGTAGGGTCAGTCTGCTTGAAGCCTATATAAACAGCTGTTGACCGTTTTTTCATTCGTCGTTTATGATAACCTCTGTAGTTTTTATAATTACAGTTATAATTATCGTTATTATAATTATCGCTCGTTCGGTACTTACCACGCATATAATTAATTTTATACTTAACATTCGCTTGATATTTATTGTGCGTGTTTTCACCGTAAATGTGGTGTTTTAAATGTGTTACTGTTTTAATTGCTTTACTGTGAGTTTGCAGAGCATTGGATATTCCTATCACTAAGGTATGCTTGTTTATATCCTACGTTACATTCATCCCTAGTGTTAATTACTTCTCTAGGATTATCATAATTAATTACGAACGTATTTTTTTTCGTATCTTCAGTTAGTATGGTTTGCTCTCATAGCATTGTTTCACATATTTGTTCTGTTTGTTTATCAATTATTTCACATATATTTTCTCCAATAGTGTCAATATGTGAGTTGGTATCAACAATCCTTTCTGTTAACCCTTTTAACTTCTTCGTTATTTTTATGGTTCCTGTTTAAAATTTTCAGACTGTTGTTCTAATTTATTATTTAACTTTTCAGTTTGTTCCTCAAGTTTAGCATTTAGATTTTCTGTCTGTTTTGTGCTTATTTCATCTACCCAAGCACGCATCATGGTTTGAAGTGCTTCCATGTTCAGGCTTTCTGGTGCTGCCATCATTAATACGATGTATTTAAATTTATTTTTAAAATTATTATTATTATACAACCGTTCGCTATTTTTTTATTGATTTTTTTTATTAGTAACTATTATTATACTCTTGTTACAATTACACCTGTTATCATATACATCAATGTATTGGTGGGGGCTAGTTGTGTCATTACACACAACAAAATAAACAACATACAAAAATATTCATACATAAACATCAATTATTATACATAACATCTTATGCACGCATTTAACAATAGAGCATACATTTATTCATTAAATGTAGACGTGTCATGCAACACGCTAAAGGGCGACAAAATTACAACGGCATATTTTTTGGACAAATTTAAATGTAATTTAAATTTATTTGTGTAGCCCCACGCTTTTGGGAGACAAAATTATACGACGATATATTTTGTGTATACAGGTTCCAAATACAAATTTATTTGTGTTTGAGAAGCCCCACGTTCTTGGGACGCCAAGATTATACAACGACACAACGTATTAATTAAATGTAATCTAAATTGTATAGTGGTATAGATCATACAACATTATTGATAACGTGTATGTATAATTGGAGTTTGGGTGTAATCATAATAAGAGTAGTCATTTTTAAATTGTAACATGTTTTCATTAATTTATTCAAAATAAATTATAAGTGTTTTTACAATACCATTTAGTTTACCATAAAATATTCATTATCATGTGTTTAAACGTTTCTTTGTTGCAGTACATTCATCATAAAATAAATCTTATACATTATATTCAAAAAAATCTATGTTAAACATTTATTTGTTACTCCAAAATTTCTCGACCGCTCAGTCTGACTGTGTGCTTTACTTGCAGTCTTGTTTTCTTTGCTTTATATATTTTTTCTTTAACACATTACTCTATGTATTGCATACATATTAAAGCTTTATAAAATTTTAAATTGACTAATAGAATTGTTAGTCTTCTTCTATACTTCCAACTACGTTACTTTATACATTGCGTGTAATATTACTCACTGATTACTTTACACGCTTTAAATGAAAATTTAAATTTATTACATTAATCGTCAATCATCCAAGCAATGATTTAAATTAAATTTAAATTAATTGTTCATCATCAAAGAAAATTCTTACTAAATTTAAATTATATTCTATTATCTCTATTTACATTGGCACAAATTTTCTTTATTTTTAAATTTAAAAATATCTTTTCAATGTCTTTATTCTTTCATTTATTAATTATAAATTGGTTATTTGTCACCTCAATTCTGTAGATTGTACCCCTGCCCTCCGGTGATCGGTAGGTCCTCTTCTAACGGATTTCCCTGCACGTTCTCCGGTTCCACTTGTCGTCCTTCAGTTACTCGTTCCTTCTGGTCCTCTCTGGTTGCTGTAGAATGATATGTCGCTCTGCATCAGCTGCTGTTGTCCTAGCAGACGCCTCGATTGCTCTGCATATCGTTCCTCTGCTTGATGTGACCTCGCCAGTTGTCTAAAGTGCTGAACATTTGTGGTTGTAGGCTGGTGGTGTATGTTCGATAATTGTATTTAAAATAATCAAACTAAGAGTTAATGTTTGATACTCGGATGAATGTATTGTCCATCCGACTTTAGTTTATTTTAAAAAAATCGCGTCGTCCCGCTGCTTCTGAAGACTGATTGAGAGTAAAATGTGGCTCTCCTGGGCCTGTATTTATATTCAACAATAAAACCTCACTTAGAGCTCAATAGAGCTCACAGGATGTATTCAATCCTGTCGGCTCAGGATTCTGCATGTCAGAAACTGTCCGTGACGTCAGTTCCTCCACTATCGTCCAATTTCACATATTCGCACATTTCTGCCAATTGCAATGTCTGATGCGGATTTCAAAGTGATCTAACAATGTCTGATTTAATTACACATATTATATGTAATTACCATCGTGATCGCATAATTAGTGTAATTACTGTGCTCTTAAAATCGCACAGAATTCGCACTGAACATCATAATCACACCGTTTTCGCACTGCACATGCGTATGATTTTTATGCATATTTAGAAGTCTTTGCAATCTTTCTAACATTTACGGTTTGCTTATAATTAAATAAAACTCTATTTTAGTATCTATTTGGGGTGAAGTTTCAAACTTTCAGGCTTGAACAGGCTCCACGCACACACACTATTTACTACTGTACACTCTCTCAGCAATAATCGCGTGATCATGCGTGTTCATTCGTGCGTCTAATTCAGCTTTCAACTTCACACCTGCTTGTCTATTACATATTACTAAAATTAATCCAAATATTTATTTTATTTAATAAAATCACATTACAGCATGTGCTTGTATTGTCGCATTATTCCTCTGCTTGGTAAAAATAATTTTTAATAAATTTATTTATTAACATTTTTTTCTTTTATCATTAGACACATCATATTTTTATATTTCATATTATTTATTTTTATTTTTATTCATACAATACAACCAATAATAATGAATATTAATTGTTCAATTCCCCTTAGTTGGAGGGTAGAGCAAGTAATGTTCACTCTCCCCACACAGGTGTTGCTGACCACGTGTGAGCGTAGCTCCTCTTTCCATTGTTCTCCTTTAATATGGTCCCATTGACCTATTTATTTTTACGTGTAGAACTTCCTAAATGTGTTGCTTTCTTGCACTGGTAAACATTCTGGATCTTAACATATCATGCTATACTTCAACCTGGAATTTTACATTGCCTTAATCACACATTCCTACCTTCGTTCCTTAACCCTTTTCTTAGCCTTTTATTCCAATCTTCATTCTTACATTTCCTTTCTGATCGCTAATAATTTTCTTCATTCTTACCCTGTGCTGAAGTACAGCACAATACAGCACAAGTACAGCTAAAAGATTCTTACTCTTTTAGCTTCGTAGTGTGTCGCCTGATCGGTTACAGATGACTGCCTTAGAAACACGTCTATTTCCAGACTATTATGTGCTTAACTCACTCGATATCTTTTTACTCGTAGTATTTGAGTTCTAAGTAGTCTCTGACCTTGACTTCCACTATCGCTTTCTTCTGTGTCCTTGCATTTCCACTAAGGTATGAAGTTTTCGCTTGATCTGCCGTTCTGACAATTATAACATTTCTTTCTCATTTCTAACCCTTTCTTCATATTAATAACAACATTCTTTACATTCCTTACCTTTCTTTGAATACTAACATTCCTTTTATTCCTTATATTTATTTCACATCTGTTTTTGTTTAATTCTTAAACATTAACAATAGCATTTCTTATCATTTATAATCCTTCCTTTACATTATTATTATCCCTTATTATTTAACTCCTTATCTAACATTAACATTCCTTCTTAATTACTTCTTTATCATATTAATAATTAACAGTAATATTTTTCGTTTAAATTATGTGAGTCGTTTGATTTTACACCCTAGTTTAATTTAACAATGCATTGTATCCGTCAACAGGAAATTCATTATTCCTTTGACCATAGTAGCCATTGTCGTATATTAGCCGACACTTACCATTTCCGTCTTGCATTACTTCTTCGTTAAAATTCTATTGTAACGAAGCGACTCTGCACTCACCTGATGTGACGGCATAACTTCTCTCTCCCTTATTCTCTCTGCGTTCCACAATTCTCTCATCATGAATGTGTTGCGTAGGGTCAGTCTGCTTGAAGCCTATATAAACAGCTGTTGACCGTTTTTTCATTCGTCGTTTATGATAACCTCTGTAGTTTTTATAATTACAGTTATAATTATCGTTATTATAATTATCGCTCGTTCGGTACTTACCACGCATATAATTAATTTTATACTTAACATTCGCTTGATATTTATTGTGCGTGTTCTCACCGTAAATGTGGTGTTTTAAATGTGTTACTGTTTTAATTGCTTTACTGTGAGTTTGCAGAGCATTGGATATTCCTATCACTAAGGTATGCTTGTTTATATCCTACGTTACATTCATCCCTAGTGTTAATTACTTCTCTAGGATTATCATAATTAATTACGAACGTATTTTTTTTCGTATCTTCAGTTAGTATGGTTTGCTCTCATAGCATTGTTTCACATATTTGTTCTGTTTGTTTATCAATTATTTCACATATATTTTCTCCAATAGTGTCAATATGTGAGTTGGTATCAACAATCCTTTCTGTTAACCCTTTTAACTTCTTCGTTATTTTTATGGTTCCTGTTTAAAATTTTCAGACTGTTGTTCTAATTTATTATTTAACTTTTCAGTTTGTTCCTCAAGTTTAGCATTTAGATTTTCTGTCTGTTTTGTGCTTATTTCATCTACCCAAGCACGCATCATGGTTTGAAGTGCTTCCATGTTCAGGCTTTCTGGTGCTGCCATCATTAATACGATGTATTTAAATTTATTTTTAAAATTATTATTATTATACAACCGTTCGCTATTTTTTTATTGATTTTTTTTATTAGTAACTATTATTATACTCTTGTTACAATTACACCTGTTATCATATACATCAATGTATTGGTGGGGGCTAGTTGTGTCATTACACACAACAAAATAAACAACATACAAAAATATTCATACATAAACATCAATTATTATACATAACATCTTATGCACGCATTTAACAATAGAGCATACATTTATTCATTAAATGTAGACGTGTCATGCAACACGCTAAAGGGCGACAAAATTACACAACGGCATATTTTTTGGACAAATTTAAATGTAATTTAAATTTATTTGTGTAGCCCCACGCTTTTGGGAGACAAAATTATACGACGATATATTTTGTGTATACAGGTTCCAAATACAAATTTATTTGTGTTTGAGAAGCCCCACGTTCTTGGGACGCCAAGATTATACAACGACACAACGTATTAATTAAATGTAATCTAAATTGTATAGTGGTATAGATCATACAACATTATTGATAACGTGTATGTATAATTGGAGTTTGGGTGTAATCATAATAAGAGTAGTCATTTTTAAATTGTAACATGTTTTCATTAATTTATTCAAAATAAATTATAAGTGTTTTTACAATACCATTTAGTTTACCATAAAATATTCATTATCATGTGTTTAAACGTTTCTTTGTTGCAGTACATTCATCATAAAATAAATCTTATACATTATATTCAAAAAAATCTATGTTAAACATTTATTTGTTACTCCAAAATTTCTCGACCGCTCAGTCTGACTGTGTGCTTTACTTGCAGTCTTGTTTTCTTTGCTTTATATATTTTTTCTTTAACACATTACTCTATGTATTGCATACATATTAAAGCTTTATAAAATTTTAAATTGACTAATAGAATTGTTAGTCTTCTTCTATACTTCCAACTACGTTACTTTATACATTGCGTGTAATATTACTCACTGATTACTTTACACGCTTTAAATGAAAATTTAAATTTATTACATTAATCGTCAATCATCCAAGCAATGATTTAAATTAAATTTAAATTAATTGTTCATCATCAAAGAAAATTCTTACTAAATTTAAATTATATTCTATTATCTCTATTTACATTGGCACAAATTTTCTTTATTTTTAAATTTAAAAATATCTTTTCAATGTCTTTATTCTTTCATTTATTAATTATAAATTGGTTATTTGTCACCTCAATTCTGTAGATTGTACCCCTGCCCTCCGGTGATCGGTAGGTCCTCTTCTAACGGATTTCCCTGCACGTTCTCCGGTTCCACTTGTCGTCCTTCAGTTACTCGTTCCTTCTGGTCCTCTCTGGTTGCTGTAGAATGATATGTCGCTCTGCATCAGCTGCTGTTGTCCTAGCAGACGCCTCGATTGCTCTGCATATCGTTCCTCTGCTTGATGTGACCTCGCCAGTTGTCTAAAGTGCTGAACATTTGTGGTTGTAGGCTGGTGGTGTATGTTCGATAATTGTATTTAAAATAATCAAACTAAGAGTTAATGTTTGATACTCGGATGAATGTATTGTCCATCCGACTTTAGTTTATTTTAAAAAAATCGCGTCGTCCCGCTGCTTCTGAAGACTGATTGAGAGTAAAATGTGGCTCTCCTGGGCCTGTATTTATATTCAACAATAAAACCTCACTTAGAGCTCAATAGAGCTCACAGGATGTATTCAATCCTGTCGGCTCAGGATTCTGCATGTCAGAAACTGTCCGTGACGTCAGTTCCTCCACTATCGTCCAATTTCACATATTCGCACATTTCTGCCAATTGCAATGTCTGATGCGGATTTCAAAGTGATCTAACAATGTCTGATTTAATTACACATATTATATGTAATTACCATCGTGATCGCATAATTAGTGTAATTACTGTGCTCTTAAAATCGCACAGAATTCGCACTGAACATCATAATCACACCGTTTTCGCACTGCACATGCGTATGATTTTTATGCATATTTAGAAGTCTTTGCAATCTTTCTAACATTTACGGTTTGCTTATAATTAAATAAAACTCTATTTTAGTATCTATTTGGGGTGAAGTTTCAAACTTTCAGGCTTGAACAGGCTCCACGCACACACACTATTTACTACTGTACACTCTCTCAGCAATAATCGCGTGATCATGCGTGTTCATTCGTGCGTCTAATTCAGCTTTCAACTTCACACCTGCTTGTCTATTACATATTACTAAAATTAATCCAAATATTTATTTTATTTAATAAAATCACATTACAGCATGTGCTTGTATTGTCGCATTATTCCTCTGCTTGGTAAAAATAATTTTTAATAAATTTATTTATTAACATTTTTTTCTTTTATCATTAGACACATCATATTTTTATATTTCATATTATTTATTTTTATTTTTATTCATACAATACAACCAATAATAATGAATATTAATTGTTCAATTCCCCTTAGTTGGAGGGTAGAGCAAGTAATGTTCACTCTCCCCACACAGGTGTTGCTGACCACGTGTGAGCGTAGCTCCTCTTTCCATTGTTCTCCTTTAATATGGTCCCATTGACCTATTTATTTTTACGTGTAGAACTTCCTAAATGTGTTGCTTTCTTGCACTGGTAAACATTCTGGATCTTAACATATCATGCTATACTTCAACCTGGAATTTTACATTGCCTTAATCACACATTCCTACCTTCGTTCCTTAACCCTTTTCTTAGCCTTTTATTCCAATCTTCATTCTTACATTTCCTTTCTGATCGCTAATAATTTTCTTCATTCTTACCCTGTGCTGAAGTACAGCACAATACAGCACAAGTACAGCTAAAAGATTCTTACTCTTTTAGCTTCGTAGTGTGTCGCCTGATCGGTTACAGATGACTGCCTTAGAAACACGTCTATTTCCAGACTATTATGTGCTTAACTCACTCGATATCTTTTTACTCGTAGTATTTGAGTTCTAAGTAGTCTCTGACCTTGACTTCCACTATCGCTTTCTTCTGTGTCCTTGCATTTCCACTAAGGTATGAAGTTTTCGCTTGATCTGCCGTTCTGACAATTATAACATTTCTTTCTCATTTCTAACCCTTTCTTCATATTAATAACAACATTCTTTACATTCCTTACCTTTCTTTGAATACTAACATTCCTTTTATTCCTTATATTTATTTCACATCTGTTTTTGTTTAATTCTTAAACATTAACAATAGCATTTCTTATCATTTATAATCCTTCCTTTACATTATTATTATCCCTTATTATTTAACTCCTTATCTAACATTAGCATTCCTTCTTAATTACTTCTTTATCATATTAATAATTAACAGTAATATTTTTCGTTTAAATTATGTGAGTCGTTTGATTTTACACCCTAGTTTAATTTAACAATGCATTGTATCCGTCAACAGGAAATTCATTATTCCTTTGACCATAGTAGCCATTGTCGTATATTAGCCGACACTTACCATTTCCGTCTTGCATTACTTCTTCGTTAAAATTCTATTGTAACGAAGCGACTCTGCACTCACCTGATGTGACGGCATAACTTCTCTCTCCCTTATTCTCTCTGCGTTCCACAATTCTCTCATCATGAATGTGTTGCGTAGGGTCAGTCTGCTTGAAGCCTATATAAACAGCTGTTGACCGTTTTTTCATTCGTCGTTTATGATAACCTCTGTAGTTTTTATAATTACAGTTATAATTATCGTTATTATAATTATCGCTCGTTCGGTACTTACCACGCATATAATTAATTTTATACTTAACATTCGCTTGATATTTATTGTGCGTGTTCTCACCGTAAATGTGGTGTTTTAAATGTGTTACTGTTTTAATTGCTTTACTGTGAGTTTGCAGAGCATTGGATATTCCTATCACTAAGGTATGCTTGTTTATATCCTACGTTACATTCATCCCTAGTGTTAATTACTTCTCTAGGATTATCATAATTAATTACGAACGTATTTTTTTTCGTATCTTCAGTTAGTATGGTTTGCTCTCATAGCATTGTTTCACATATTTGTTCTGTTTGTTTATCAATTATTTCACATATATTTTCTCCAATAGTGTCAATATGTGAGTTGGTATCAACAATCCTTTCTGTTAACCCTTTTAACTTCTTCGTTATTTTTATGGTTCCTGTTTAAAATTTTCAGACTGTTGTTCTAATTTATTATTTAACTTTTCAGTTTGTTCCTCAAGTTTAGCATTTAGATTTTCTGTCTGTTTTGTGCTTATTTCATCTACCCAAGCACGCATCATGGTTTGAAGTGCTTCCATGTTCAGGCTTTCTGGTGCTGCCATCATTAATACGATGTATTTAAATTTATTTTTAAAATTATTATTATTATACAACCGTTCGCTATTTTTTTATTGATTTTTTTTATTAGTAACTATTATTATACTCTTGTTACAATTACACCTGTTATCATATACATCAATGTATTGGTGGGGGCTAGTTGTGTCATTACACACAACAAAATAAACAACATACAAAAATATTCATACATAAACATCAATTATTATACATAACATCTTATGCACGCATTTAACAATAGAGCATACATTTATTCATTAAATGTAGACGTGTCATGCAACACGCTAAAGGGCGACAAAATTACACAACGGCATATTTTTTGGACAAATTTAAATGTAATTTAAAATTATTTGTGTAGCCCCACGCTTTTGGGAGACAAAATTATACGCCGATATATTTTGTGTATACAGGTTTCAAATACAAATTTATTTGTGTTTGAGAAGCCCCACGTTCTTGAGACGCCAAGATTATACAACGACACAACGTATTAATTAAATGTAATCTAAATTGTATAGTGGTATAGATCATACAACATTATTGATAACGTGTATGTATAATTGGAGTTTGGGTGTAATCATAATAAGAGTAGTCATTTTTAAATTGTAACATGTTTTCATTAATTTATTCAAAATAAATTATAAGTGTTTTTACAATACCATTTAGTTTACCATAAAATATTCATTATCATGTGTTTAAACGTTTCTTTGTTGCAGTACATTCATCATAAAATAAATCTTATACATTATATTCACAAAAATCTATGTTAAACATTTATTTGTTACTCCAAAATTTCTCGACCGCTCAGTCTGACTGTGTGCTTTATTTGCAGTCTTGTTTTCTTTGCTTTATATATTTTTTCTTTAACACATTACTCTATGTATTGCATACATATTAAAGCTTTATAAAATTTTAAATTGACTAATAGAATTGTTAGTCTTCTTCTATACTTCCAACTACGTTACTTTATACATTGCGTGTAATATTACTCACTGATTACTTTACACGCTTTAAATGAAAATTTAAATTTATTACATTAATCGTCAATCATCCAAGCAATGATTTAAATTAAATTTAAATTAATTGTTCATCATCAAAGAAAATTCTTACTAAATTTAAATTATATTCTATTATCTCTATTTACATTGGCACAAATTTTCTTTATTTTTAAATTTAAAAATATCTTTTCAATGTCTTTATTCTTTCATTTATTAATTATAAATTGTTTATTTGTCACCTCAATTCTGTAGATTGTACCCCTGCCCTCCGGTGATCGGTAGGTCCTCTTCTAACGGATTTCCCTGCACGTTCTCCGGTTCCACTTGTCGTCCTTCAGTTACTCGTTCCTTCTGGTCCTCTCTGGTTGCTGTAGAATGATATGTCGCTCTGCATCAGCTGCTGTTGTCCTAGCAGACGCCTCGATTGCTCTGCATATCGTTCCTCTGCTTGATGTGACCTCGCCAGTTGTCTAAAGTGCTGAACATTTGTGGTTGTAGGCTGGTGGTGTATGTTCGATAATTGTATTTAAAATAATCAAACTAAGAGTTAATGTTTGATACTCGGATGAATGTATTGTCCATCCGACTTTAGTTTATTTTAAAAAAATCGCGTCGTCCCGCTGCTTCTGAAGACTGATTGAGAGTAAAATGTGGCTCTCCTGGGCCTGTATTTATATTCAACAATAAAACCTCACTTAGAGCTCAATAGAGCTCACAGGATGTATTCAATCCTGTCGGCTCAGGATTCTGCATGTCAGAAACTGTCCGTGACGTCAGTTCCTCCACTATCGTCCAATTTCACATATTCGCACATTTCTGCCAATTGCAATGTCTGATGCGGATTTCAAAGTGATCTAACAATGTCTGATTTAATTACACATATTATATGTAATTACCATCGTGATCGCATAATTAGTGTAATTACTGTGCTCTTAAAATCGCACAGAATTCGCACTGAACATCATAATCACACCGTTTTCGCACTGCACATGCGTATGATTTTTATGCATATTTAGAAGTCTTTGCAATCTTTCTAACATTTACGGTTTGCTTATAATTAAATAAAACTCTAATTTAGTATCTATTTGGGGTGAGGTTTCAAACTTTCAGGCTTGAACAGGCTCCACGCACACACACTATTTACTACTGTACACTCTCTCAGCAATAATCGCGTGATCATGCGTGTTCATTCGTGCGTCTAATTCAGCTTTCAACTTCACACCTGCTTGTCTATTACATATTACTAAAATTAATCCAAATATTTATTTTATTTAATAAATTCACATTACAGCATGTGCTTGTATTGTCGCATTATTCCTCTGCTTGGTAAAAATAATTTTTAATAAATTTATTTATTAACATTTTTTTCTTTTATCATTAGACACATCATATTTTTATATTTCATATTATTTATTTTTATTTTTATTCATACAATACAACCAATAATAATGAATATTAATTGTTCAATTCCCCTTAGTTGGAGGGTAGAGCAAGTAATGTTCACTCTCCCCACACAGGTGTTGCTGACCACGTGTGAGCGTAGCTCCTCTTTCCATTGTTCTCCTTTAATATGGTCCCATTGACCTATTTATTTTTACGTGTAGAACTTCCTAAATGTGTTGCTTTCTTGCACTGGTAAACATTCTGGATCTTAACATATCATGCTATACTTCAATCTGGAATTTTACATTGCCTTAATCACACATTCCTACCTTCGTTCCTTAACCCTTTTCTTAGCCTTTTATTCCAATCTTCATTCTTACATTTCCTTTCTGATCGCTAATAATTTTCTTCATTCTTACCCTGTGCTGAAGTACAGCACAATACAGCACAAGTACAGCTAAAAGATTCTTACTCTTTTAGCTTCGTAGTGTGTCGCCTGATCGGTTACAGATGACTGCCTTAGAAACACGTCTATTTCCAGACTATTATGTGCTTAACTCACTCGATATCTTTTTACTCGTAGTATTTGAGTTCTAAGTAGTCTCTGACCTTGACTTCCACTATCGCTTTCTTCTGTGTCCTTGCATTTCCACTAAGGTATGAAGTTTTCGCTTGATCTGCCGTTCTGACAATTATAACATTTCTTTCTCATTTCTAACCCTTTCTTCATATTAATAACAACATTCTTTACATTCCTTACCTTTCTTTGAATACTAACATTCCTTTTATTTCTTATATTTATTTCATATCTGTTTTTATTTAATTCTTAAACATTAACAATAACATTTCTTATCATTTATAATCCTTCCTTTACATTATTATTATCCCTTATTATTTAACTCCTTATCTAACATTAACATTCCTTCTTAATTACTTCTTTATCATATTAATAATTAACAGTAATATTTTTCGTTTAAATTATGTGAGTCGTTTGATTTTACACCCTAGTTTAATTTAACAATGCATTGTATCCGTCAACAGGAAATTCATTATTCCTTTGACCATAGTAGCCATTGTCGTATATTAGCCGACACTTACCATTTCCGTCTTGCATTCCTTCCTCGTTAAAATTCTATTGTAACGAAGCGACTCTGCACTCACCTGATGTGACGGCATAACTTCTCTCTCCCTTATTCTCTCTGCGTTCCACAATTCTCTCATCATGAATGTGTTGCGTAGGGTCAGTCTGCTTGAAGCCTATATAAACAGCTGTTGACCGTTTTTTCATTCGTCGTTAATGATAACCTCTGTAGTTTTTATAATTACAGTTATAATTATCGTTATTATAATTATCGCTCGTTCGGTACTTACCACGCATATAATTAATTTTATACTTAACATTCGCTTGATATTTATTGTGCGTGTTCTCACCGTAAATGTGGTGTTTTAAATGTGTTACTGTTTTAATTGCTTTACTGTGAGTTTGCAGAGCATTGGATATTCCTATCACTAAGGTATGATTGTTTATATCCTACGTTACATTCATCCCTAGTGTTAATTACTTCTCTAGGATTATCATAATTAATTACGAACGTATTTTTTTTCGTATCTTCAGTTAGTATGGTTTGCTCTCATAGCATTGTTTCACATATTTGTTCTGTTTGTTTATCAATTATTTCACATATATTTTCTCCAATAGTGTCAATATGTGAGTTGGTATCAACAATCCTTTCTGTTAACCCTTTTAACTTCTTCGTTATTTTTATGGTTCCTGTTTAAAATTTTCAGACTGTTGTTCTAATTTATTATTTAACTTTTCAGTTTGTTCCTCAAGTTTAGCATTTAGATTTTCTGTCTGTTTTGTGCTTATTTCATCTACCCAAGCACGCATCATGGTTTGAAGTGCTTCCATGTTCAGGCTTTCTGGTGCTGCCATCATTAATACGATGTATTTAAATTTATTTTTAAAATTATTATTATTATACAACCGTTCGCTATTTTTTTATTGATTTTTTTTATTAGTAACTATTATTATACTCTTGTTACAATTACACCTGTTATCATATACATCAATGTATTGGTGGGGGCTAGTTGTGTCATTACACACAACAAAATAAACAACATACAAATATATTCAAGCATAAACATCAATTATTATACATAACATCTTATGCACGCATTTAACAATAGAGCATACATTTATTCATTAAATCTAGACGTGTCATGCAACACGCTAAAGGGCGACAAAATTACACAACGGCATATTTTTTGGACAAATTTAAATGTAATTTAAATTTATTTGTGTAGCCCCACGCTTTTGGGAGACAAAATTATACGACGATATATTTTGTGTATACAGGTTCCAAATACAAATTTATTTGTGTTTGAGAAGCCCCACGTTCTTGGGACGCCAAGATTATACAACGACACAACGTATTAATTAAATGTAATCTAAATTGTATAGTGGTATAGATCATACAACATTATTGATAACGTGTATGTATAATTGGAGTTTGGGTGTAATCATAATAAGAGTAGTCATTTTTAAATTGTAACATGTTTTCATTAATTTATTCAAAATAAATTATAAGTGTTTTTACAATACCATTTAGTTTACCATAAAATATTCATTATCATGTGTTTAAACGTTTCTTTGTTGCAGTACATTCATCATAAAATAAATCTTATATATTATATTCACAAAAATCTATGTTAAACATTTATTTGTTACTCTAAAATTTCTCGACCGCTCAGTCTGACTGTGTGCTTTATTTGCAGTCTTGTTTTCTTTGCGTTAAATATTTTTTCTTTAACACATTACTCTATGTGTTGCATACATATTAAAGCTTTATAAAATTTTAAATTGACTAATAGAATTGTTAGTCTTCTTCTATACTTCCAACTACGTTACTTTATACATTGCGTGTAATATTACTCACTGATTACTTTACACGCTTTAAATGAAAATTTAAATTTATTACATTAATCGTCAATCATCCAAGCAATGATTTAAATTAAATTTTAATTAATTGTTCATCATCAAAGAAAATTCTTACTAAATTTAAATTATATTCTATTATCTCTATTTACATTGGCACAAATTTTCTTTATTTTTAAATTTAAAAATATCTTTTCAATGTCTTTATTCTTTCATTTATTAATTATAAATTGGTTATTTGTCACCTCAATTCTGTAGATTGTACCCCTGCCCTCCGGTGATCGGTAGGTCCTCTTCTAACGGATTTCCCTGCACGTTCTCCGGTTCCACTTGTCGTCCTTCAGTTACTCGTTCCTTCTGGTCCTCTCTGGTTGCTGTAGAATGATATGTCGCTCTGCATCAGCTGCTGTTGTCCTAGCAGACGCCTCGATTGCTCTGCATATCGTTCCTCTGCTTGATGTGACCTCGCCAGTTGTCTAAAGTGCTGAACATTTGTGGTTGTAGGCTGGTGGTGTATGTTCGATAATTGTATTTAAAATAATCAAACTAAGAGTTAATGTTTGATACTCGGATGAATGTATTGTCCATCCGACTTTAGTTTATTTTAAAAAAATCGCGTCGTCCCGCTGCTTCTGAAGACTGATTGAGAGTAAAATGTGGCTCTCCTGGGCCTGTATTTATATTCAACAATAAAACCTCACCTGTCGCCTCAGGATTCTGCATGTTAGAAACTGTCCGTGGCGTCAGTTCCTCCACTATCGTCCAATTTCACATATTCGCACATTTCTGCCAATTGCAATGTCTGATGCGGATTTCAAAGTGATCTAACAATGTCTGATTTAATTACACATATTATATGTATTTACCATCGTTATCGCATAATTAGTGTAATTACTGTGCTCTTAAAATCGCACAGAATTCGCACTGAACGTCATAATCACACCGTTTTCGCACTGCACATGTGTATGATTTTTATGCATTTTAGAAGTCTTTGCAATCTTTCTAACATTTACGGTTTGCTTATAATTAAATAAAACTCTAATTTAGTATCTATTTGGGGTGAGGTTTCAAACTTTCAGGCTTGAACAGGCTCCACGCACACACACTATTTACTTCTGTACACTCTCTCAGCAATAATCGCGTGATCATGCGTGTTCATTCGTGCGTCTAATTCAGCTTTCAACATCACACCTGCTTGTCTATTACATATTACTAAAATTAATCCAAATATTTATTTTATTTAATAAATGCACATTACAGCATATGCTTATATTGTCGCAATATATATAATGAATATAGTAAATACTGTCATATACATATTGTGAACTTTTACGAATATGATATTTCCCCGAAGATTCAGCCTTTGTAGACCTAATATATTTGTCCTCCATAATCGTATGCTTAATAAGACTCTTAAGCCTCTGATATAGGACAAGTGCTTGTAATTTGTACTCCTACATCAGGTATTTTATTTTGACACTTTGAGAAAAAATATAATTATTTTCTATTATAATTGTAGGAAGTTATATCTTACAATAACAACATAAGGAACAAACCTACTTTTTCTGTAACAAATCTCTTTGGACAATTACGTATAAACGCACCATGGCATGTTCACAGTTCAGTAATTCAACTAGGTCTAAAATTCCATAGTTCTGACAAAACATCTGTATCATCCAAAAGTCGAAGACCTAAAGTACTTGTCAACAGCCTGTTAAACGTTGAAGGTGGGGTCAAGCCAGCAGATCTCAGTGATACGTTTTAAGCACCCAGATGACTGTATAAATGTAGTTTGTCTTAAATCCGTGGCGCCAGGTGTGCATTTACTACGGGGGGGGCGAAAGGGACCGGCCCCCCAAACGAGGACCGAAACAATTTGACGAATTTTGTTACTATCTTAATTTTTAGACTATTTTATTATTATTTTTAGCTGTATAGGGTAAAGTACCCATATTTCGGATACCTTAAGGATTCTTATTATTTAACACTCAAAAAATTAGTAAAATGACATATAATTGTACCGAAATATAGTTTGGCATGTATACTAAACAACCCTTTGTGTACTTGTGTAAAAAGTAGTAAATTCTTATGCATAAAAATAAATAACGAAAGTATTACAAAAATAATGCACTAGTTAAGGGTTTCCCAATTTCGGATAGCGTGGTTCCTAATTTCGGATAGGTTATTTTAGTACTCTAAAAACAAAAATTTTTAATGTGATAATTAATCTTTATTTAGCTATATATGTTTTTATAAGTTTCAAATTATTAAAAATTAATTAGTAGCCTACATTGTAAATTGTAAGTCATAAAACACTACAATTATTTCACACATATTCCGCACTTTTTAAAACCATTGGTAGGAGTGATTGTCTCACCACAAATCGATAGCTTGAGAGTAGTATTCTTCGTATATAGACGAAGACAGTCTTCTGTCGACGTTACCACTGTTTACATAATCTGACAATGTAGATTTGGGAACATTAAACGTTTTTGATGCCTTCAAATATCCCATTTTTTTGGCTTTTAATTGCTTCTACAGGGAATAACTGGCCTCTTTTGACCAGGTTTTTCTTTTATTCTCGCTCATTCGGAATAAAGTATAAAATAATATTAAAACTCTGTAAAGGTTCCTAATTTCGGACGGTCGGAAATAGGAACCCCATTAGTATCCGAAATTGGGCAACCTGACTCTTTCAGTAAAGATGGCGATAATAAAAGAAAACTACGCTTTTCAAATAACCAAAACCTACACCGAAATGTAGGCTACACTGTTAACATTATATTGAGTAAGTGAGAAGAATTTAGAATCTCACCTTTACGCACCAGAGCTTATGTTCTGCACACCAAATATTACACCAGTTGACGACTGAACACAAAAACAATTCCTATAACTCAACTATTAATCCGACACTGACGAACTACACAACACAGCTCTAGTTAGGCGGGAATGTCAGTTTCGCATACTCTCCGCCAGTGTGCACTGATAACTTTGTCAGTTATCACCATTTCCGAAATTAGGAAACCATCCGAAAATAGGGAACCTTACCCTACGATAATATAGTAGTAATTACTTTGTAAATGTACAAATAGGTTTATCACACAGCAATTGCTTACACGTTTGAAATATGAAATACTCTCTAAGAAAAACAATTCAGTCAATAAGACTTATTTAGTATCTTCTTAGTGTACTTAAACTTACTTAGTATAGGCCTACTTCATATAGGCCTATTTAGTATCTTACAAACAATGCTTCAATAACGCGTATTTTTATTGTGTTACTGTGTTTCTCTTTAATTGGATTGATTTCAGGATGTTGTCATACGTTTTCCAACCACTTTAGAGATAGTAATGTTGATTAGTCCTCACTTGTTTTTCTTTTGTGTAAAGCCGCCTCGAACTGGACCCCCCCCCCGACCAAATTCTAGATACGCCACTGCGTGCCGCCGAGAGTCTAGTTTTCCTAAAGCAAGAAAATTTCAGATACTGGATAACTCTTTACAAACCACATTTTATTGCTTAAGGGGAGACCAACAGTTTTTCGGTCAAAGAAATCAAATTGTTTTATCATCCCAAAAAATTCTCCATTTAATCCTGATTAAGAAAATATATACTTGTATGAGGTTATCTACATTAATGTGACCATAAAAAATAAAATAAAACGTATTATACATTGTTTTCCGGCTCCAATTGTTTAGCTTTACGCGCGTTTTCCGTAACCATGGATTTCAACAATTAGGTACACTTTTCCCAAAAACTATAAGTGCTACTAAGTTCACATTTTTTGCTGTTAAACAGTACAATGTAGCAATCGATATGTATTAGAATTAATCTCTTCCTTTAAAAAATTAATTTTGTACAAAATTTTTAAATAAAAATATTTTGTTCAAAAATTTTTTTAAAGACATTATTTTTTTATATTAGTATTTTTTTTTAATTTCTTCAAACTAGTACATTATGTTTCAAATATGTCTATTGACGTATGGTAATAATTTCAAAAACATAGCTTTAATAGATAATTAATTAATGGTACCTAACTAAACCCCTGTTCGCCCATTTAAAATGCATTGGACAAAAAAAGTGCGGATCTCCCCATAAATATTTCGTTATTGTCTTATTAAATGTGTGCATCTAAGAACAGATAAACATAGGATGAAATAAACAAAAAAAGACAAACATTTCTTGTTGTTAATCGAACGTCCTCTGATCCAATCGACAGCTATCTTACGATACATTGAAAATTAAGCACGAAATGAGGAACGCGTATTTTATTTCAAAAAAAGTTATTCAATCTCACGTTCGCCGAATTGTAGGTACAAGAACCGGCACCAGAAACGTTCGTTTCTCTTTTGTTTGAGAAACCGGTTGATGTACTAACCGGCGGTTAAAACTGATGGGAGCTCAACACCAGTCACGTACAGCGGGTAATGGATCTAGATAAGGAAACAATTAAACAGTGATTAGCAGGTGCAGCCATTCATTTGAGTGTAACTTGATAAAAATTTTGCCCAACGTTTATAGCACGAAATCGGTTGTTCATGTATCAATGCCGGCAAACAATTCCGTCGTTTGAGTAAACAGAACGTTATCGATGTGGCACAGTCACGGAAATGCCTAGACGATCCACCTGGTTTCTAGAATGGTCGACCTTTATAAATGTCTTCTTCTCCTTCTTCTCCACGCCAAGGTATAGGCTTACAGCCTGTTCCGTCTTCACCGAAGCCATCACTTCCTCGGTCTACATATATCACGTCTTCCTTGAGGTCTGCACCGTACTCATTTACTTTTATCCTACAGACTCCCTATTGTTTCAAAATTGATCCCCAAAAAATAAGGGAGGCAGGAGGCAAAATGTGAGGAAGAACAAGTTGTAAAAAATTATCAAAAATTCATGTGGGGTATCGGATCGAAGGGGATTTTAACCAGTATCTTAATATCATGTACAGATTTGGAAATTCTAAATTTTGAAAAATATTTATATTTACCTAATAACATTCGTTTGAAGTAATTGGGAGCGAGTTCTGCAGCTCAGGAAGCTTGTTAGTAACGTACAAAGGAAAACTTGGTTGTAAGAAAGTATCTTGGTCATCGCAGATTAATTTGTTTGACACCTAGTGATGGTTTTTAAAGAAATTTTTCGGGTGTAAGGTAGCGTTTCGTTTAAACTATAGGCCTACAGCAGGAAGCGGCCGAACGTTCTTGCATTTCCCTGAGCTGTACACGGGTCTAAACACAGTTCAAAGGAATTCGTCGTTTTCATTTTTATATTGCGGGATAATACTGCATCGCCATAAAGAACAATACAATATTTCGTTATACTAAACTTCCTGGTTAAAACTATCACTGTAACTCAATATACCCAGAAATTGAATGCGCACTGATGGAGTAACATTTAATTTTAAATTCTTTTGATATGGAAGCAAAGTAGGAATGCGAAATGAAAAACGAAACAGATCGAGTATAGTTGGTGTGGCTGGCTACAGTAGTTTTTCATTAAATTTTTCAAAACATTTATATCTGGTATACAAATATGTGTGTGCGGCAGAAAATGAAAAAGCCAGTAACATCGATACGGTTAGTTATTTATAATTTCGGTCAACTTTAACTTTACAACTGAAGCTTGTAAAAAGGAAACATGTAATACACAAATGGTTTCCCTAAGTGTGCAAAATTTTGGGTAGATTTTTAGAAGAAGAAACTGTACTGTGAAAGAAGAGTATGTGTACAAAAACGGAAAACACGAAAAACATATAGGCCTAAAACCTGTATGCAAACTTAGGCAAACGTTTTTACAAATTACTTCCCAACTTGGAAAGAAACAAGACATTTTTTTCTCTTTCAAATGCAAATAATGAAATGCAAAAAGACACAGTAAAAGGGTAGAATGTTGGAAATGGTAGTAGGACGGTAACTTAAGTGAATTATTACCCGATGCAATCGAAAATGAATGCTTAATGTTACATGATCAATATTGGAATATAAAATTCGTGCAGGATTTGGATACATTTAGAATAAAATAAAATAAAATTTATTTGATATAATTAATACATTTATTAATAAAACGTTTCATCCATAACTTTTCCTAATTAATAATAGGAAACATTTCAAGAATACATTACGTTTATTGGTATCATAGACAGGAAAGGTTTACCTTGAACGGTTAAAAAGAGGGGTTGATGCGGGAAATGCAAAAATTAATTGACTAGGCAAATGTACGTAATGATACCTGCCACGGAATCCGTTCTCGAAATTCAGATACAAACACAGTGAATTATAACACAAAAATACCAGATTATTTTATAATGTTATAACATTTTATGAATTCTAAAATTAAAATATCGCTTACAGCACCTCTACTCAAACATCTAATTGACTTTTTAAAATTAAATAAATAAAATACAAAAAGAAAATCATTTTGTAGTTTTGATTTACTATTAGGATGTAAGTAACGTGTTTACTCTATACCCTCTGACTACCCTTACCAGTGCAATGGAGGTCCCAGACCTAACGATGAGCTCCAGATTTTATACTAATGCATGTGACGCTTCACTTTACGAATGTAACGAAGTGGTTAATCACACAACTGTAATGCCAAGTTTCAAAACATGATAATATTTAAAAATAAGTTACCTATATATATTAACGACATGTTGAGAGCATGGAATTCCAGAGCGACTTCGGGAATACAGCTTAACAAGCCAATTTGTATGGGTTCCCTGTATATGCGGGTGGCATAGTTCTTATTCAAGAAAATGAGGAAGATTTACAAAGAGCTATGTTTCAATTACAGGAAGTTGCAAAAGAGTACTCACTGACAATTGCAGTAAGAAAGACGAAAACCATGGCCTTTAAACGTAAATATCCAGTGAGGACTATGACAGTTATAAACACAGCACGTTAGAACAAGTGAGCTGTTTTAAATATCTCGGCTGTTAATTAAGCTATGAATCTGAATATGATATAAGAAAGAAGATAAATAAATTTACGAATATTTGTGGTACGGTTCATAGAATTCATAGAAATAAAACAAGACACAGCACAAGGATTAAACTTTATAGGACAATTGCAATACCCACTTGATTTATTCGAGTGAGGCGTGGGTCATGACAAAAAAGGAATCCGGCAAGATTCAGAGTGCTGAAATGGAGTTCCTCGAAATACTTTAAATTATACATTGCAAGATAGAATAAGGAAAGAGGATATCAGAGCAGAACTCGAAGTAAAGGACATAAATAAAGTTATTTCAATTTACAGAAGACAATGGTGGGATCGTCTGCAAAGGATGACTGCCGAAAGCGGCACTGAACTATGAAGCCATTGGTAGGAGAGACGTGGGTCGTCCGAGGATGTGATGGGTACCGGAACAGGTTTATATAACCTAATGCTTGAAGAGAAGAAGAAGAAGAAATAAATTACCAACGCACTGCTCCTATGACTTCATATTTGTGTGCTTTATAGGTTGTAAAAAAAAATAAAACAAATAAGGACACGTAGGCCTCTAAATATTGCACAGCATTATTTTCTATGACGAATTAAATATTATTTACCGGTAAAGTAAGATCTAATTATGCGAGTCATTTAGTATGGTATAATAATAATAATAACACTATTCTGTACGAATTATAAGTCTCTGCGAATACGAGGATCTATCAACAACTTTTGTTTAGTTAACAAGTTATGCCTTTAATAGTCTATGTTTATATTGTCCCCTCGAGTAATCCGTCCATAGCAGTTTCTGTTTCAAAGACTGAATTATGCAGTATTTTTTGTTTCAAGACATTTCTGAAACGAACGTTTTGGCTTAAGTTCGCTCAGCGATTTTTGTCGCGACATCAACTGTCGCAAAATTTTATCCTTTTTATACTTAAGTGGCTTTTTTCATTCAGGCGACAAACGGGGTCACATTTAGTAATCAAAGTGGTTATGTCATCATTATGGTGTTGTTTGCTAAATATTCTTAAATAAGCAAGGACGTGTGAGCTGGTGCAAACACGTATTGAAACTTCAATTAAATATCTTTCGATAAATCAGGCAGTTTTTTGGTAATAGATTCACGTAAACACCCCGCAAAATATCAAAATAAACTCTGTAACGGCCCAGGTATGGCCGTTACGTAAAATATAAAAACTAGAGACTTGGCCTAGATGGAGCAAAAATGTGCTGGAGCCCAGAGTGACAGGACTTGCAGTAAAACACTCATGTAACCAGTAACAACTTTTTATTAGTGTCTTTTTTGTACAGCTTTCAAAAGAGTGAATCTCAGTTATAAGTTACAAAAATTAAATCATGTGAAAAGTTTATGCACAGCCCTCAAAAGATTGAATCTTAGTTATACATTACAATTTAAATTATATCAAGAGTTTAATTACAATGTTAGTGAACAGAAAACTGGGCTTCTGGTACCCTTAAGAGCATGTCTTTACATTGATATAGAATGTCAATTAAATTTGATCTAAAATCGGTGGATTATTGTTCACTGGCTTAGTTATTGGAATTCTCCCACCTGTGCTTTGAAGAATTGACATGACAGTCTGTAGAGCAGTCTGGTTAATGTTGGTGGTGGTGTTGGAAGAGTCCAGAAATTCCGGTTAGTTCATCGGGCCAGCGGTGTCTTGGGGTCCTGTAGGTGTAAGGTTGCTGAATCTGACGGCTTCGGGGAGCATTGCGCTACCCTGCTCTGCCGATGGTGACGGATGTCATTGTCACCATCATCGCATCTCCTCTCTCGGCTGTGCGGGGACCCTGTAACATTTTTTATTTGTTGTTGGCCGTCATAAAATAGATCCACCCCTACACTCTCTCGCCACTGAACACACAGTACACTCAATGTCACAATTTTGTCAACACTCTAATTGCTCTTGACATATCAAACTTTTAACTAAGCGATGGCAAAAAGATTTAAAATGACTAGTAGCTGCAAAGTACATACGAACAACATGATGGAACATAATTTCTCATTGAATACCACATTTACTTTTAAACTTATCAGGTCCTTTAACGGCGAAGTCGCCACGTGTTCCCAGTTACCGGAAGTAACGTATAATTTAATTTACAGTAGAAAGTATTAGCCTACAATAAAAATGACTTTACTCATTTGGGTCACACACACATACACAAATATAACATACATACCCATCATTAAATTAACCTCGAGCAAAATAATTGCTTACCTGAAACGCCTTTACTGGATCACGAAGTCATGATAGATACAACTAGTTACGTAAGGATGTGTACTCCCCCTGGACCGTCAGATCAGTATACCCCGTTGGAAGTTGAAGACGAAATGAGGCAGAACCAGGCATTCTGCTAACCCACCACGGTACGCAAAAACAACAATTTAGGAATTTCCGTCCATAACGGATCAGGTGGCTGGCTGGCTTACTAAATTGCGTCGCCGTTCACGGTCGCGGCATGCTGATCAAGTCAGCGTTGCCTCGCCTAGTGTTGCGCTGGCGGCACGACCTTTCAAATCTCGCCGGGAAAATTCAATCCCGGCACAACTCTTTACTGTAAAGAATACATACGAATATTACTAAAAGGTAGAAATTCATGGAATAAAATCCTATATCCTACTACGTTCGCCTTCAACTGACTACGGCCATCTTGGAAGCGTTTGCACTAGTTGTCAACCGTTCTTTGATGCAACTAGGCACATCAAAAGCCGCCTCAGAAGAGTCTTTAACCAAGATGCAAGGGTGTCAGCGGGTCCCAGGCGTCAAGGCTTCAGGGCGGCATCTAGGTCTTGTTAACGAAACTATTATTTTTTTTCAAATTCGAAGTTGAGAAATGTATAGTCCACACAACAGACATTTTCCTGGGACTGAGAAAAGTTAAAAACTTAAATATGTGAAAAATTATAAAAAATTCTTAAGAATAAGTATGGCACAAGAAAGGATAGCCTATTCTGCCTTGAAAGTGACGAGTGTAAGTACTGAAAATGGTATTGAGATGAACATGAAAGACGCTGTATAGGAATTGCAATTAAAAAATCAAGAAATGTTCATACTTATAGGTCAAAAGTAAGAAATATTACTTTCAATACTGTAATTGACATTTTGGAGTCATGAGTTTGTGACATTAATAATAAATAAAGAGTCTGGTTTACTAAGAATTGTCTTCTATTTAGCTTCACTCAACTACTCTAACCCAGAACCCATAAGGGGCAGCGAGTAAAATTCTATACCCCGCCTGCAAACTATAAATGATCCCCCCCCCCCCCAAAGAGGGTTGAAAAAAAGTGACGAAGAATTCTACTAAGCTCTTAATTATTAAGCTGTTTTATTATCTTTGTGTACGCTAAAATAGTATCAAACCTTTTTTAAATATACAAACAGGTTTATTACACATCATTTGCGTATACGTTTGAAATATTAAGTAGGCTATACGCTTAATGTTATTGTGTGATTACCGTTCACTTTAATGGGACTGATTTCAGGATGTTATCACACGTTTTTCAGCCACATTAAAGATAGTAATATTTATTAGCCTTAACTTGTTTTTTCTTTTGTATGAAGCCGACTCTACCAAATCCTCTCCCAAGACCAAATTCAGGATACGCTACTGTCTCATAACTGCCTGAAACGTTACGACACCGCCCCCGTGTTTATACTGGTACGACGGTGTAACTGATCGTCGTATGGTACAGTTGAAAACAAAATACAGACACCAATGAAATCACTAATTACCAGCTGTAATTAATCACAATTAATAATTTGTAAACAACAAGGTAGTCTCTTACAACAATTCAAGTTAAATTTGTACACCCGCAATAATAATGTCAATGAATAGAGTCCCGCACTAAATATAACACAGTAATCACTTCTCACAATACTTCGACAACCACCGGATCCGCCCTAAGGAAATCGCTCACTGTAAACTGACTGACAAAGTTACAGTTCCTCTGTCCTTTTTACATGTAGCGCACGTGTTACAGAATTTTACGTCTTCACTGCGCGCCAGCTTCATGCGTATTTCAAGTAATCTTGAACACTCTGGAAGGTACTCGAGTGTTACCTTGTGAAACGCTACACCTACTCGACTAGTGTAGGAACTACTACTACTAGTGTAGTGTAAGTACTTTCTCGACTTTTCGGGAGGCTTTCATCGTTTCAATATTGTTGTAATAAAATTTGACTATAATGAAGATTATAGTTGTAATGTTTAGAAATTAAATTCATTTTAACTCCACATGTTGTACATATTCTGTTGCATGTTCTAAAAGTAAACACTGCAAACATTTTTCTTACAATATTCTCGTATTAATAATTTAAATTTAAAATTGAACATTTAAACACTCTAAGCGCTTTCTATGCGCAGTTCGGTTTTCAACCTTAATATTTGAATTTTCGCTAACCAAACGTATAGGCCTACAATACATTATTGTATTGTAGGTGTTATTAGTCAGTTGTCATATTCCGTATTATCCTTTAGACGTCTTCTCGGAAGATGGAATTTCGAGATGTTTTACAATACCTGTAATGGAAACGTGCTACGATGCAAGTACGATGGTTGTAAGAGTTTTATTTTGATATATATGTATTACGTCGATATTAATTTAGTAGATGTTCCCAAAATATGAATGCAATGTGTCAAAATCGGTTTTAACAGAGTTTACTGCTGAGGCAGTAAATAATATATGTGGCCACGTGGCTGCTTTATGTGAGCGGTAGCGTTACTCAATGCTCGGGAACCTTCTCCACTTTTCCAGATCCGCCTTCCAGATTTTGGTCGATTATTCTATTATTCCACCAGAATCCAGGCCAATTTTTTTTTACATACTACGCCACAGCCGGGGTATAAATACAGGATTCAAAAGCCAATCACATTAGATCTGTGATTTGGTGTGCCTAAGCGGAGGTTTTGTTATAGTGACTTGCGAATACAGTAGGATCCCGTTACAACGGATAAATTTGGGCTCTGAAGTCTCTGTTACATTGAAAATTCGTTGTAACTGTAGCAAGTAGGCCTTATAATATGGCTATGACTCACTTAAACTATGTGGATTAAAATATAAACTATTTATTTTACTATATTTATATAAAACAGCTAACAGAGCAGTAGCACAGCAATAAAAACAGTTGGGCTATATCTTATAAAAATACTATATACACAATTGTAATAAAAACTTAGGTCATAGTAAAAAACAGCTTATATATTGCTTTATTTTTGTTACAGTTAATTTATTCACAATTAAGTAAGTGGCTGTCTTCTTCAAAAACAAGATGACTATGTGTCAGAATCACTTTCCATTTTAATTTGCTTAAAAAATTACTAATTTTCGTTTGATAATTATTAGTGTTAATTTCTTTAATGAGTAACCTACGAAGGTGTCGCGAATGGTCATAATAGGGCGATTTGTTTTCATTTTTTGATTGCTGAACATACTCATTGACAAAGTTCAAGTGGTCATTTTGTTCGCTCATTTTACGCTTTCGAACGTGATTGTCTTTGATTTTTCAACATTCCATGGTTCTCCGTTTTAACGATGTGGTTATAACGGGGGGGGGGGTACTGTAATTGTGTGCGGCCATCCGTTATTGGTGAATTGCACTATTTAGTGCGTAGTGCGACACTGTTTAATAAGTGACCTCTGTTGTGCCTTACATTATTGTGTGTTCAACAGTCATAAGTTTGATGAATCGTTGTATAAGATGGTTTATTGATGTTGTATTTATTTAAATTGTAATTAAAGTTATAAATAGAGATTTCATCCGGTTTCAGTTACTCTGCTTCCACTGTTCACATGACGATCCGTGTAACAGTAGCTTTGCGGGTAATATTTAACTTCCAGCATCAGTTGGGCCTCTTTTAGAATTAGCCTATTAATCTTGTGAAACTTGAAACAAGTTATTTAAAATCTATATTAGACTACAACAACTAACTGTACGTCTTAGTTACCGTATCGATTAACGTCTTTGACTTGCACAAAATCGATGTTTAACTGAGGTAAAAACAACATTTACTTCGTCGACAATAATTTTAATTTGTTTACTTCATCTGTAGAATATTCAAACAAAGTAACGTGTTAGACCTTCAGATATATATATTAGAGGCTCTACATCTCCCAAATGAATCGGTAATAAATAAATCAGTTTTAAATTATTACAGATAAGTAATTGAAAAAGTATTTCAATTTTCATTATTTAGCTCTACGGTCCACCAGTAAGCAACTGGCAATTACTACATCTATATCACCTTTAACGTTCCCAGCTGATACGTCCAGGCAGGTATTACGGCTTAATTAGTCTAGAATCCGTCTAGATATCTTAAAAAAAAATCCTCTCTGAAATGGATATTAACCCACAACTCAAGCATACGCTCTGCTTCTAAAGAGAGGGACCTCATCTACAGCCGCTCGGATTCAATATCTAAGAAGAAAAGTACGCGAATATCTCTGGAGGTAAGCCGCGGGGATATCGAGAAGAGGCAGAATCATGAATGAAAGTGTCTGGGAGGTAATGAGGAGTTCAACCAAGATGCCGACCAATGACGTCTTAACAAAACAGCTACTATGTTGAGGGTTAAAACAGCAAAGATTAAGTGAGGATCGGTTACGAAAAATTCCTGCGGTAGACACTAAGGGAACGAGGAAACGGACAAACTCCAGGAGGAGTTAGAAGGAAGGAATTAACGAGAAAAGGAAATAATAAGTGATAGAAGAGAAACCAGTGACTACGGTGAACAAGTTGATTAGATTAGAAATTAATGGTAACGTAGAAATAACTTCAGAATAGGAATCAGAAGCCACCGAAGAAAGTTGTAAACGAAGAAGAGTGTATATGTGTGTGTGTCTACACACATCCGGGAGTAAGTTATACTAATAAAGTGAAATTTAGGCAAAATAATAACATACAACGGAAATGCTATACTGAAATTAAAAGTGGAAAAAAGGCAGGACGACTTGCCCATCGAAACGCGAGCAACATTATAAAAAATAATAAACTGTTATTGGGTTCAAAAGAAAAGTTTTTTACCGGAATGTTCTTCCTGCAATGCAATACTGCTGAGGAAAGTAGACGATTAACAAGAGAAATGATTCAAAAACTGCGGATTGCACACAGAAGCGTTT